>JAJOZX010001730.1:72500-195000 GCA_023014485.1 Bathynomus jamesi | reverse complement strand
CATTTCTACTCGTCTTTGACACATTTCTACTCGTTTTTCCTGTTCAATACTGTTATATCTTATTTCCCTATGAGAATGAACTTTTGTTACACCCTGTATACTAGTGGCGTGCGGTGGGTGTGTCCATGGGGTAAGCGGTAGCTGCAAATATATATATATATATATATATATATATATATATTATACGAGCATCATAACTTTATATTAGTTTTCGATTACTGTACTATCATACTGACTTTTTGTAATTTTACTTTTAACTGGGTAAGCGGCGCATGTCCCGCTTACCCTGACTGCACGCCACTGCTGTATACATACATACATACCTACCTACATATATATATATATATATATATAGATGAATAAAACCACGAAGGAAAGGAAACACAGAATGGTGCTCAAGCGCTTTCGTCTAATGACATCTTCAGGAACACTGAAGTACATAAAGAGTTACAGCCTATATATAGGTTACAGAAAAAATATATATATACTGTATATATATATATATATATATATATATATATATATATATATATATATATATATATATTATACAATAAACGGAGAAATAAAAATAATAAAAATTAAAAATTAAAGGATTGTTGGAGGAGCATACAAATTTGTAAAAAAAACTATCGATTTTTAGCAAGATCAAATGAATTGTTTCCAACCAATGTTATAGATAAAAAAAAAAAACTACCGATTTTTGGCACAAGATCAAATGAAATGTTTCCAACCAATGTTATAAAAAAAAAAAATACAAATTTATACTGGAAATCTGCCCGGGTTTTAGCACTCTGCCCTTCTTGGTTAAGGTTCGATGTATATAAAAATAAGTTGAAAAATAAAAGTTATTAGAATAGCATACAATTTACCAAAGATTTAGTGTTCTACCCTTCTTATCTAAATCTGTTCTGAAGGAATTCAAAACAACAGGATCGAGTTGAAAAAGACCTTTGCTTATGTTGAAGTTATTTGTAAGTTGGATAATGGCAGACTCAAGAATATTTCTATTAACAATGTTGCTAGAGTGAAATAAAACTGAAGCATTATTCCAATCAATACAGTGGGATAACGCTGACAAATGGACAAAAAGGGCACTGGACGACTGTCCTGTTCTAACGGAATATTGATGCTGTTTTATACGTGTGCAAATCCTTTCCCGTCTGACCTATGTAAAAGGAATCACATTGTTTACAACCAATTTTATAGGTAATGCCTAAATTATTGGTAGGGCTATTTTTTACTATGATATTTTTCACAATATTGTTATATGAAAATACTACATTAATATCCAAAAGTTTAAGTACATTAGCAATGCCTAAAAAGCCCGGGAAAAATGGAAGTACTAAAATATTTTTTGACAAAGTACGAGTGTTATTATTCACATATGCTTGACTTTCTCTCCCAAGAATTACATAAGTATGACCTGCCACTACCTTCACACATTGTTTTGGAACTTATTAAGCTTTGCATCAAAGACTGTAAATTCACTTTCAATAACGAGTATTATCAACAAGTTTTTGGGATGGCCATGGGCAACACCTTGTCGCCCCTCCTCTCCAATATTTATATGGAGTTTTTCGAAATTACTTACATTCCGAGAATCCTGGGGGTTGGCATCCCTTGGTTGCGGTACGTCGACGATATTTTGTGTATCTGGCCCATGAATCGTGACCTGGATAACTTCCTTCTTCAGTTAAATGATCAAGTCCCCTCCATTAAGTTTACTTTAGAAGTGGAACAAGACAACTCAATCCCGTTTTTGGATGTGCGTGTACATAGGGAAAACCCAGGTTTTAAGTTTAGTATCTATCGGAAAAAAACAAACAATTTGTCCTACGTACACTTTTACTCGGGACATGACACCCCCACTAAGAAGGCCATTTTTTCTTCAATGTTTCTCCGCGCCCTTAGGATCGCCAGTCCGGAATACATTGATGCCGAATTGGAAAAAATCAACGATATTGGAAGTGATCTGTGTTATCCATCTGTCTGCGTTTATGGAATCTTGTCTCAACAAGGCAAAACGAACTTTCTATCGTGTCAATAATAACACTCGTACTTTGTCAAAAAATATTTTAGTACTTCCATTTTTCCCAGGCTCTTTAGGCATTGCTAATGTACTTAAACTTTTGGATATTAATGTATTTTCATATAACAATATTGTGAAAAATATCATAGTAAAAAATAGCCCTACCAATAATTCAGGCATTATCTATAAAATTGGTTGTTAACAATGTGATTCCTTTTACATAGGTCAGACGGGAAAGGATTTGCACACACGTATAAAACAGCATCAATATTCCGTTAGAACAGGACAGTCGTCCAGTGCTCTTTTTGTCCATTTGTCAGCGTTATCCCACTGTATTGATTGGAATAATGCTTCAGTTTTATTTCACTCTAGCAACATTGTTAATAGAAATATTCTTGAGTCTGCCATTATCCAACTTACAAATAACTTCAACATAAGCAAAGGTCTTTTTCAACTCGATCCTTTTGTTTTGAATTCCTTCAGAACAGATTTAGATAAGAAGGGTAGAACGCTAAATCTTTGGTAAACTTGTATGCTACTCTAACTTTTATTTTTCAATTTATTTTTATATACATCGAACCTTAACCAAGAATGGCAGTGTGCTAAAACCCGGGCAGATTTCCAGTATAAATTTGTATTTTTTTTTTTTATAACATTGGTTGGAAACAATTCATTTGATCTTGTGCTAAAAATCGATAGTTTTTCCTTACAAATTTGTGTGCTCCTCCCACAATCCTTTAATTTTTAATTTTTATTATTTTTATTTCTCCGTTTATTGTATATATATTTTTTTTTCTGTAACCTATATATAGGCTGTAACTCTTTATATACTTCAGTGTTCCTGAGAATGTCATTAGACGAAAGCGCTTGAGCACCATTCTGTGTTTCCTTTCCTTCGTGGTTTTATTCATCATAAGTATTTTTCACGTGTGACTTTCGTGAAATAATTTTCATATATATAACGTAAAGAACGACGCTTGTATAGAAGAACATTCCGCGCAAGATGAGGAGGGAGAACGAACAAATGAAAAAAATGAGGTAACCACCCGAGAATCGAACCCGGGATCTTCCGATTGCCGGTCAGATATGATTACCACTACACCATGGGCCTCACCATGGGCCTCACCATGGGCCTCACCATGGGCCTCACCATGGGCCATGGTTACCTCATTTTTTCATTTGTTCGTTCTCCCTCCTCATCTTGCGCGGGATGTTCTTCTATACAAGCGTCGTTTTTTACGTTAATTATACTGTGTTGTTTGCAGTTGAAATGTATATATGTGCGGCATGCGGGAGGTGCCCCCTCGGGGCATTGGTTTCTGCGCGTATGTAGGAGAATTACAACTTCTGATCAAATGAGGCCCATGGTGTAGTGGTTATCATATCTGACCGGCAATCGGAAGATCCCGGGTTCGATTCCCGGGTGGTTACCTCATTTTTTTCATTTGTTCGTTCTCCCTCCTCATCTTGCGCGGTATGTTCATCTATACAAGCGTCGTTTTTTACGTTAATTATACTGTGTTGTTTGCAGTTGAAATATATATATATATATAATATATATATATATATATATATATATATATATATTAACGAACTTTTTCCGTGAGTTAAAAGTAATTAAATGGTATGTTAATAATTCATAATTAACAGTAACGTAATTCGCACGAAGTGCAAAAAAATTTTTTTATTATATTTTCAATTTATGTACGATTAACTGCAATTTTAGTTATTTCAGTATTTGAGTCGCAGTTAAATTACAGTCATTAAAAAGAAATTAATAATAATTTCATATACACTGAAATTAGATTAATTTTGTTTTTATTTTAACGAAAAGAAATAATTAAGGCAATATAAACTTAAGTAAATAACATATAAAGGTCCGAGGATGCACAATTAAGTCAGTGAATTCTCGACATGGACTTATTTATAATGTAAAAATGATTAACAATTCAATTATTATTAATATATATATATATATTAGTGGTGGACCGGATATCCGCATCCGCATCCGCACTTCTGACTGCGGATGTTATGCGGATATTACCTCTAATAAATTATGCAATTTACAATTAAATTAGCTTATAAATTAGCTTATAAGGCCCAGTCATGCACATTTCATGTAAAGTATTAATTATTAATGAACAAACAAATATATAAACCTCAAAATATAAATACCTGGTAACACAGAAAATTGAATGAAACTTGTTTCATTGAATTTTCTGTGGCTGAAACTCTTGAGAAAGTTATTATTTTTATCATAATGAAAACATTAATAATTTTAATTCTTATGCATTGCCTGCCATAATAGTAATATCACGAAATTTGAAAAATTGTCATATATTCATAATTCTATATTATTCATAGATTAACTAAATATCCGCATCCGCAGATATTGAAATTAAAGATCCGCATCCTCAGATGTTGAAAAACTGACATCCGGTCCACCACTAAATTATATATATATATATATATATATATAAATTATATATATATATATATTATTATATATATATATAATATATATATATATATATATAATATATAAGCAAACAACCACAAGGAAAAGGAAACACAAAGTCCGAGCGCTTTCGTGATATATTCACATTATCCTCCTTGATAATGTGAATATATCACGAAAGCGCTCGGACTTTGTGTTTCCTTTTCCTTGTGGTTGTTTGCTTATTAATAAGGTCACGTGTTATTTTGTGATTCTAGTGCATTAATATATATATATATATATATATATATATATAATATATATATATATATATATTGAAGTCTGTAATCCCATAATATATATATATATATACACACACACACACACACACACACACCCCTCCTCTTGAGCTGGCCTGGTGAAGTAGTGAGTTGGTTTCTTGTACTCTCCATCTCACATAGCCAGGTACGCCCGGCTCATCGGGAATTGCTCTGAGCCAGCCGTCTAATCTTCTTTTGAAGATGACCACCGCAACACCACTCGTGTTCCTTAGTTCCTTCGGGCAGCTGATTAAACAGTCTTGGTCCTCTCACAACAAAACATTTTCTTTCAGGGTTAAGGATGTTCCCTGTCTAGCCTTTAATTTGGGAACACGACACACTCTTCCTTTTCTACTTTCCACTGTTGTTTGGAGGGTTATAGGTTTCAGAGTAAGATTAGGGGCTAGTTTCTCCATTATTTTCCAAGTGTAAATAATGGTGTATCTCTCTCTTCTCTTTTCCAATGAATATACGTTTAATTCGTGTAACCTTTCCCAGTAATTTAGTTCTTTGCACCCATTGATCTTGGCTGTGAAGCTTCCCTGAATCCCTTCTAGCTGCTGTCTAATGTTTTCTTTTATATATAATATATATATATATATATATTATATATATATATATATATATGTGTGTGTGTGTGTGTGTGTGGTGTGTGTGTGTGTGTGTGTGTGTGTGTGATGTAAACCCAAAAGGAATTCAGAAGTACACCTCGTCAGGGACGAGGTATACTTCTGAATACACGAAAGGCCTTGGAATCATTTTTCTTTTTCCTTGTGGTTTTGTATCATTATTCATTTCACCTGTTTAAATTTGAAATTCATCCCATATATATATATATATATATACAGAGCCGGCCCTAACAAGTGCGGGGCCCTAGGCATTTTGATAATACGGGGCCCCACTCCAGAAAAGATTTTAGGTCATAGTAAAAAGGCAAAAAAATAATCTGAAGTGCTATACATTTATTGTAGACATCTGTCTAATAATATTAAGAATAACAAAAAAAATGCTTTCATTAAGAATACTAAAAAAATACCATACTTTATAAATTTATAATATATTTTAAAGACTAATTTTTCTCACCTTCCTTTCTGAAAATTCCATTAAAAGGGGTTCAAAATTTAAACCCCTTGCTTCTTCATGTTCAATTGACAATATTCCAAGGTTATTTAGCCTATCTTGGCCCATATTAGACCTTAAGCAGTTTTTAATTAATTTTAATTTTGAGAAGCTTCTTTCTCCTGATGCTACCGTCACAGGAATTGTTAAAAATATTCTTAGAGCAATCAATAAATTTGGACAGCAAGACTCCCAATGGAGTTTATTTGCCCAGCCCCGCTGGCAGCGCGGGGCCGTCTTAGGCGCGGGGCCCTAGGCGGCTGCCTAGCTCGCCTTGCCCTAAGGCCGGCCCTGTATGTATATATATATATATATATATATATATATATGATGAAATTCAAATTTAAACACGTGAAATGAATGAATGATGCAAACCCCCACGGAAAAAGAAAAAATTATTCCAAGTCCTTTCGTGTACTCAACACTCTTTCGTACTTTCTGCAGTAATATATACGGTCAGCAACTCTGGGTGAATTATAAAAAAGGTCCTGACGGCAAAATTAAAATCCCTTGAGACTCCAGTTACAACCCCTCCTGCCTCAGTTTCTACTAATAATATAAATAGTACTAATAGTCCTCTCTCTTCCCTTAGTTCCCAACCCTTCGTTCGAGTGCGTAATGGAGCCCTATTGAGAAAACCTAAGACATGTCTACCAGTAATAACAAATAATAAGTTTTCTGTTTTAGGTTTCGATGATGCTGATGAACCGGAAATACGACTCGTTGGCGATTCCATTGTTTGAGGGCAACTCGAGGAATTCTGTGGGAGAAACCCTCGTCGTAGGCGCCGTTACTGCTACCCTGGTGCAAGGGTGGAGGATATAACTAATAGTGTTGACCATTTTACAGACGGTACCTCCGAGGACACAACGTATGTTATTCATGTCGGTACTAATAACGTTTTAAATTCTAGATCGGAAGAACTGCTGGCTAGGTACAGGGACTTACTAGAGCGATTAAAGGAAAAACTAATAAGATTGTTTTAACAGGTATACTTCCTCGAATTATCCAACGTAACGATTTCTACAGCAAGGCGACCTATATCAACAATAACCTAAAGTCTCTTTGCCAACAGGAAGGAATGCATTTTGCGAATTTTTGGAACAGTTTCTACGGCAGGAGGGACTTGTTCCTCGGAGATGGACTTCATCTTAATGACGTTGGAGCTGCGCGTTTAGGAAGACTATTTCATAATACTGTCTCTTCTTTTCAGGCTGCCGTAACTCGAACGGTCCCAGCGTAAATTCCACAAATTTCCCCTGCGCTCGCGAAGCTGTCGCAATTACAAACAATTTGAAGGTTCTATCCTTAAATGCTCGTAGCCTACGAAATAAAATAAACGAAATTTTTTCATTAATTGCTTGTAAAGACTATGATGTAATTGCGATAAATGAATCGTGTCTTAGCACTGAAACCCGTGACTTTATATGGGAGTATCAAATTAAAGGTTATAGACTTTTTGTTAAAAACAGAATAGGTAGGCGAGGAAGCGCTGTTATGTTGTATATCAAAGATAATATTGCGAACGTTATAGAAGTAAAGCACACAATTCCAGAACCGATAGATTCGACTATAGCAGAACTTAAATTGAACGATTTCAAACTTCTTGTTGCGGTTATATATAGGCCCCCTAATCAAACAGCTGATACGGACGAAGCGTTATATCGTGAACTAAAGAGAATAATCGGTAGTGAGCAGGCTTTATTTATGAGTGACTTTAATTGCGCCAACGTGAATTACGATACAATGCAGGGAGACGCGGAAGGTAATCGTTTAGTTAATTTTCTCGAGGATAGCTTTCTTATTCAAAAGGTTGGGGAACCTACGAGGTTGGACGGTATTTTGGATTTAGTAATAACTACGGATGATAGGCTAATTACTGATCTTCAAGTAATAGAACCGTTAAGCAATAGCGATCACAATATGGTAGAGTTTGTCCTCTCAGTAAGTCACTCGAAACCAACTAACTCGACTAAAATTCCTAACTTCCAGCACGCAGACTTTAGTAAATTTCGAAATAAATTGTCACACGTCAATTGGGAAAACGTGATGGGGAACTCCAACGCAAAACTAATGTGGGAATCGTTCGAAACAGTATTTCGGACTATAAATGAGGAATGTGTACCGTACAAAATTAAGCGTGCGAAAGTAAACAACAAGCCCTTGTAGTTTACTTAGACTAGAGTAGGAGACATTATAAAGAGTAGAGATAGGGCTTATAGGCTACATAAGTGCGATAAAGACAATTTGTGGTTACGAAACAACTACACATCTCTAAGGCGTGAAGCGAAAAGTGTAATAAAAAAGTCCAAGCGCGAATTTGAAATCTCCATAGCTCGTGACGGTAAAGAAAACCCCAAGCGATTCTTTCAATACGTCAATAATAGAAATCCAGTGAAAAGCGTCTTGGGGCCGTTGAAAAATGTTAACGGAGATCTAGTTTCTGAAAACAAGGAAATGGCTACCTTGCTAAACGAATTTTTTACGTCAGTTTTTACTACAGAAGATGTAACGAATATCCCTACTGTCATAGACATAATACCTTTTGATAATGGTAATATTTTGGATAATATTGTGGTTAGTGAAGGGGTGGTAATGCGCTATATTGATAAAATGAAAACGCGCAAATCACCGGGGCCGAATTCCATATATCCCGTACAACTAAAAGAATTAAAAGATAACATTGTTGTGCCGCTAACAAAGATTTTTAATGCGTCTATTTCTGAGGGGTGCGTACCAGATAATTTCAAGTTAGCAAACGTAACACCTATCTTTAAGAAAGGCGATAAAGGTGCGGCGGGAAATTATAGGCCAATCAGTTTAACGTCTGTTGTAGGTAAGCTACTGGAATCAATAATTAGGGATCGTATAGTCGAACACTTAGAATTGCACAACTTAGTTAGAAATACGCAGCACGGTTTTAGGCGAAACAAATCTTGCTTAACTAATCTTTTAGAATTTTTTCAAAGCGTGGTTGACGTTTACGATAGTCATCGGGCGGTTGATGTAGTGTATTTAGATTTTCAAAAAGCGTTTGACACAGTACCGCACAAAAGGCTCATTGAGAAAACTAAGGCTCATGGAATCAGGGGTGTAGTAATAAATTGGATAGAAGAGTGGTTGCGAGGTAGGAAACAGAGGGTGGTCGTTGATGGAGCCGAGTCGTCTTGGGCTAATGTAGCGAGTGGCGTTCCTCAGGGTTCTTTATTGGGGTCCTTGCTTTTTCTTATATATATTAACGATTTAGATGTCGGCCTAGTCAGTGCAGTTTCAAAGTTTGCGGATGACACGAAGCTGGGTGGTAGGGCGATTAATGACGAAGATAGAGGTAAAATCCAGGAAGATCTGAATAAAATCGTTGATTGGTCAGTCACATGGCAAATGAGATTTAACGTCGATAAGTGCAAAATTTTGCATAAGGTTCGCGTAACGGTAATTTTGCGTATAGTATGTCGGAAAGATTTAACAAGCGTAGAGCAGGAAAAAGATTTAGGAGTTATAGTCACTGGTGATTTAAAAGTAGCGAAACAAAGTACAGCAGCGGTCAATAAGGGGAACAAAGTGTTAGGTTTTATAGCTCGGAATTTTGAGTACAAATCGAGCGATATTATAGTTCCTCTTTATAAATCATTAATTAGACCCCATTTGGAATACGCGGTCCAATTTTGGAATCTGCATATGCGCAAAGATATAGACAAAATCGAAAGAGTTCAAAGACGAGCAACTACTGTAAGATGATTCCGTCACTTAGGTCAAAGTCGTACGAGGATAGGCTTAAGGAGTTAAAATTGACTACACTCGAGACTCGGAGGCTAAGGGGTGATCTAATCTAGGTTTTCAAAATTATGAATGGGTTTGATAACGTAGATAGAGATAGCTTTTTCGAAATATCTCAATATAATGGGACTAGAAATAACGGGTGTAAGTTGACAAGTAGAAGGTTCGAGACAACAGTTGCCAAAAACTTTTTTACGCATAGAATAGTAAATAGCTGGAATAGTTTGTTGGTAGAAGTAATTAGTAGCACGTCTATAAACATGTTTAAAAATCGATTAGACGCATATGTTGATAGATTGGGTATAGTTTAAGGTAGTAAAATTAAGGCTTTGTAGTGATAGATCCCACAGCTCAACACAAGTGTTGTGGGATATAGGGAGGCAGCATCTTGGGTTAGGGGATACTTTCTGTCCTTACACACCCTATTTAAAGAGATTCCTCTGCTGAGCGGTGCCCCCCATAGTACTGTGAGGTATTGAAAAACTCATGATCTTCACTTGCCCCACAAACGCCTTTAAATGGGAGACCCAAAATGGGTGCACACACATTTCTAAATTACTGTACAGTCTTTACAGCCACACCTACAATTTTCCTCCTAAGTATATATATATATTGTAATGTATATGGTTGTAAATTGTGACTTGGTCCGCAATTGATATGGACCGTGACTTATTTTTGGTTGGCAAGGTATTGGTATTGATGGATACCGTAATGAAATTGACTGGATTCCTTGGATCTGATATATTTGCATGTCAGTTATAAATAGATATAGAGTGTAACATATATGTGGATAGTAGTCTATTATGACTTGATCCTCTGGAACCAGAGATTCTATCTTTAGTTTTAAATTGAAAATTAATTAGTTTGAAACTGATAATTATTTAGTTTTGTAAAAATTGGTCGTTGCCAATGTACAGGCAGTTTTTACATAGTGGAGCCACCCCGATGGGCCGAAGTGGCCCCTAGTGTGCCCACTGTAAAAATTTCCTATGTTCTTGTGGTTCGAAACCCACGTAAAATTGTAGGTCCCCTCCGCCACTACGGAGGACATGCACAATACACAATTACGAACAGTTAGGTAGACCAGCCATGAGTGGATCCTAGGGTCTTTGTTGGTCTGAAACATTATAACATTATAACCCTAAATTTGCTGTACAACAAGTCTTTGGGACTCTTACATAAATTACCCCCGAGATGCTCAGCTTCGCAAATGTTTGCTACCCGCAGCGTCCCGAGCTTCCCGGAGGTAACAGGACGTGCTCAACACAGTCTAATGCAAAGAATTAAAAAATCAACCAACCCAATCATCCAAGCTATCCATGAGTCCTGCCATTTATCCTCTAAGCTATGAACTTCTTGGTACGAAAACGTCTGTCTGTAGCTCCACTTAACTTCGACTGTGCAGTATTATTTCTAATCAATTGTATATATTTCTATCCTTAGTATATGAACTGTCATTGTATTAATAATATTTGTCATATGGACTATAGTCTGCCAATAAACCTTTTCAGTTTCATTTTCATTTTCAACAATACACCGCGTCAGGGAATGATTCCCTGACGGGGTGTATTGTTGAATACACGAAAGGCCTTGGAATAATTTTGTCTTTTTCCTTGTGGATTTGCAGTATAATATATGTATATTGTATAGTATAATATATATATAATATGTAAAAAAATATATATAAAGAGAGAGAGAGAGAGAGAGAGAGAGAGAGAGAGAGAGTATTTCCTTTGAGAAAATAAATACGTTACCCCTTTAAGGGCAAATTTTCTTTAAAAATGCAGAATACTCGAAGCCATTTTGAAATAACTTTCGACCGTTCGTCTATCCATCCATCCATCCATTCATTCATCCATCGTTCTATTAACTTTATTGAAATAGATCACATCGTTGTCTTTCTTTATTAATATTTCTCAACAAGGTTTTCATATTTTCTTAAAAGAAAAAGGAGCTCTTCTTCATTTAGTTTTTTCCTGAAGGGAGCTTTTTAATGCCTCCGTATTTAAAGAAATTGCTGACTAAATTATGCATTTTATATATATATATATATATATATATATATATATATATATAGTTTGGAAAATATTTTCCTTCTATTTTTAATGTTTTATATATATAACCTTTTTGTTAATCTTTGGTTACCTCCGCCCGAATTGTTCATTCTGACGAAGGTCAAGCTTTTCACTCCACCTTAGACCTACAGTTTAACGTGGTTTCCGAACCACGCCCCACCAGCAGCCTAGCGTCTTAACCACTAGGCCACCCAGGGTACCCATTTATCTACCAACCACTTGGTAGCATTTATCTAAAGCTCTTTAGAATTAGAAATTGCTTGCATTTGGACTTGATTTACTATTTATTATAAGACTAAAATTTTCAAGGAATAAATCTTGAATTTCCTTAATGTATATTTTTTCTGAAGGGTTACACGATACAGTATAGCTAAAAGCAAGGAACAAGATCGTAGTGTTATAAGGCTTATAACTACAGAAGAGTATGTGAACGTTGAATATACTGTACATCCCGTTTGTATATATATGCACATTATTTTTTATTTAGAAGGGCCATTAAAGTTGCCAAAGCTCAGGACATTATATATATATATATATATATATATATATATATATATATATATATATACACACACAAAAGTCCAAATAATTCAAAGTTATATAAATATTTTCCAGAATCTATCATAGAGATAAACCCCCACCCGCCCTTTCCCCCCCAAAATATAACGGTTTAAACAATCCAATTTTGGAAGATAAACAAATGATTAAAAATGCAAAAAAACTCTAAACTAAAACTAATTCACGGAATGAAAAATGAATAAACCAAATTAAATAATAATTATAAATCATATTAAATTAATTAAATAGGGTTTCAAATATAATAATTAAAAGTTACCAGAGAGTGAAATGACTCTTTGTACACAATTTTGGACAAGGAAAAAGCATTTTGAAAATTAAATTAATAATATTCTCTATAACCAATTCACTTATAATTTAAACCAAAAAAAAAGGTTTTATGCCTTCTACAGTATAGGGTTGTGATTCACTCGCTGGTAGCCCTCCCTAGAGTATCGCTGATACGATACTGTGGTGCTACCAGCGAGTGAATTACCCTGTACATTGAGTATACGACTGGAAAGCTTCATTTAAGGATGTTTCAGTATAAATACAGACCTAACAAGATATATACTAGCGCCTGTAGCTTAGTGAACAAACCTCGTTCCCCTATGAGTGAAGTAAGGACACTGAGGTCGAGGGTTCGATTTCCGATGACGCTGGCTAATAACATACATTCTATACCATGTAAATTTTGTATAAAACATTATATGTTCTCTACGATTAAGATTATCTAGTTCAACTCGGGTGGGGAGGTAAAGAAACTCGAGCAATGAGGCCTGCCTATTGTGAACCTTAGTTCTGTCGTGCCATCTACCGACGTTATATAGACGAGTGGTACTTACAACAGGTGGGGCGGGTCAGTGGTGGGCACGGTTCCGCTAATCCGCTAACCGCTAATTAGCGAAGCTAACTTTTCCGTTAGCGGATTAGCGTTTCCGCTAACTTTGAGAACCGTTAGCGGTTAGCTGGAAGCATCACAATTGATGTCAGGTGTCCTTCTGCTCCTAACAGAGGAGTCCCCCAGCTGAGTGTCCGGGTCCCCCTCTCCCCTGATGGCCAGGATTCTCTCCACCTCTTCAATCCTCTCCTTCTGATCCTCAGAGCAGAGTAGTGTTTGGAGGATGACTTCACTGTGGGCATACCAAGCAGATCTTCTCACAGTTGGCATCACAATATCCAGCACCTCCTTTCTCTGGGACTTGAGGCAGTCCAGCTGAAAGAGGATGTGCCTAGGCCCTTCGATCCAGGAGTGCTTGACCTTCACGTTGAACCAACATGGGTAATACACTCCAATGATGAATTCCACAATGAATTGCAGAATCTTCAGGTTCTTTCCTTTAAGTCCGTGCTTTGACACCCAGAGCCTGAGAAGTCTGTTCGCTGTGGTGAGCCAGCGGCTGTGGTTTACTGGTCCTATCTCTAACAGAGCCAGCCCTGCAAGAAGTACTCCATCCCTGACTGCACAGACAATTTTATAGCCATAGTATTGATCAGTTGAGAGATCTTGAATGACCTTGTCAGGAAGTTTGATCAGTGGAGGGCCAACAGAGATTCGGGTGAAGTTTAGATTGATATCAAAGTCTGTAGCAGAATCAAGGAGCTTTCCTATTGGCCCAGATAATTTTTTGTCTGACAGAGTAGGGCCATCAAGATCAACAATGAGATGGCGCAGGGGAAGTTCAACAGTGTGCAGGTTGCACACCAACCAGACCAGCTTTCTCCCCAGGTGCAGCTCCAGCTTCCGCATTACTCCAGCTTTCACACCAGTGTTGACATTTGTTGAGTCTCCTCCAATGGCCAACAAGGTCTTATCATAACCCCTCTCTTTCAGCCAGGCAAACAGGACCTTAGCAATCTTCTCCGCATGTGACTCCTCTTTAGTTGCTTTCTCTGGGGTAAAGTGGAACAGATAGTAGCTGCCAGGCTCACTAACAACACTATAGTGTTCTTCCTTGATCTTTGCGGGAAAAGATTGGTCACTGCCCTCAGCTTCCATCATCACATTGGTCAGGTCAATCCGCCCATCAAAGAGGATGCAAGAGATCCCCCCCTCCTCCCTGCACTTCTTCTCGAACTGTTCCCCCAGCTCTCTCATCAACTTCTCCTGTGCTCTCTTGACCTTGCTCTTATCAATCACTTTACTTGTACTGTCTTCTGTGATGATTCCTGCGTCAATCAGAGCTGCTGTTGCTATCGCTGCAGTTGGCCTCAGCCCTATGCCATACCTTACACTAGCAAGGGCAATGTTTTGAATCTCATCATAGTTTTTCTGTACCTTTGCCGAAGCTGCTGGCTCAGGGTCAGTTTGAGGGAAGAGCTCAACTTCAGGAACAAACTCATCTTCATCACCACTTCTCTCCAATTCCAGATCCTCATCACCATCTGCCAAAAATCTCTTAACATCCTTCCTGGCTGCCTTCTCTGCTACTGCAGCACTTTCCTCCTTGCTCCTTCTCCTTTTCTCTGCCTTCCTTTCCATCCACTGCCTTTTCAATGTCCTCACCTGTCTCTTGTGCTCTGGTAGATCAGGACCCCCTATTTGGTGGGGTCCCTTACTTCCAACCTTCTCTTTCTGTCCCTTGATGTAGGCAAGATCTTTCACAGGAATCTTTTTCTCTCTGCTGCAGAAACAGATAATGTGGGCTTGGATAACACAGCCCTCACAGCCTCCCCCTCACAACTGGTAATCTGACACTTGCAAGTCAAAATATCAAAGAACTTGTCTAACTTGACAATGAACCTCTCTTTGGCATCAAGTTTGCCCTTCCCAAGAGAAAACTTCACTGCCTGATTCCAGACCTCCTTGAGCTTGGACATGATGGTCACTTTTTCATTGATAACAGGTGGCTTGAAAAGAGCATTAGCTTTGCTCCACTGACAAATCAGACCAGGGTAGATGTCACTCACCAGCTTGTCCACTGGGTAGTTCCTCCTGTCATCTTCACTTTGCTTCCTCAAGTAGATGACATACCTCAGGATATCCCTCACAGTTGGCAGTTCAGACACCAACAGCTCCCGGCCAGTGCCAACAAGATTACTCAGATGAGAACTTGATTTCGTCCTTGTTCTGACTTGAGCCATTTTCTTAATGAGTTCACACTGAAATAAAAACAATAAGACAACAGTTAAGTATCCACTACAGACAGGTATTAACTCTTTTCAGCGCAAAATTCTTAGTTAAAAAAAGAGCTGAAATGGGCAAGAACAAATTTATCTGCAAATGCTAAACACATTATGCTTTTTTGGTTTCAAAATGTTATAAAATGCTAATTTATCTGTTGTCTGTAATGCAAATAATTTGTTCATGTACTCTAAAAAAACTAAAGAAACATCCTAAAAATATTCTTTAGAACATTGAAATAGGCCTCATACTGCTCAGTTGTACTAAAAATGAACCACCTAATTTTAGCTCAAATCAAAGTTGTTAATTAAATTTTGCTCAATGTATCACTATAATATGCGTAGAAATAGCTTTTTCTAAAATATAACAGAATAATACTCACATGTGAACAGTAACAAAAAAAATATCAGTAGATAATCACTAAATCTATCCCCTCACTGCAAGCCGAGGTGGTAAAATAGCTTCATAAATCATGAGTCACTTCAAATATTTCACAAAACGTTTTAGAATGTTCTGAAACGTTACATTCTAGCCTCTGAGAAAGGTGGCTCAGAAAATGGCCTTATGCGCGCCAGAAAATCGTCAAAATATTTCATATACCAAACTGTATGATAATTACAATTAAGTGGAATGGCACACCTTTTTATTTGAGTATTTAAATATTATTATTATTATATGAATTGTATTATATGTGTTTATATGAATTAGTTAGAACAATGCTCTATGAGAGATAACGTGAGCAGCCACGATAGAAAACGTGAGAAGACATATTCTGGGGTAACTACAATAGTAAAATAATCAACAATTTAATAATAATCAACTGCAAAATGATGTAGGTTAGGGTTATCAGAATTAAATATTTTCTTCAGAATTGTGTTCTATACACCAAAATATGTCATTTGAACACCCCTCTCCATTGATTTAAAAAAATGCATAGTATGACCCGCCCTAGTACGTTATCATAAGCACCAGCTGCACCACCAGCAATGAGGATGAGGAAGATGACTTCTTCAGCAGCATCACTCAGCCCCAGGTGAGCAGGAGCCACAGGTCACTGAAGTCCAAGGCACAAATCTTGGTGAAGACCTGGCTTGGAGGCCGGCTCGAAGGAGGTCCTGACTGACGTCGTCTTCTTGGGTGAGCAAGTGTTGATCGACCTGTTCATCAAGTACAACACAGCCATCCCATCCAGTGCTGCAGTTGAGCGCCTGTTCTCCATAGGCAAGGACATCTTGCGCGCCAAGAGAGCCACCCTGTCAGATGCCAACTTTGAGAGGCTGATGTTCATGAAGGGCAACCAGCATCACGTCGAGGCGATGAAGAAGGAGCAGGAGGCCAAGCCAGAGTGAATGCATTATTAGATTATTAAAGTTATTTTTTATGTGTATTTTTATTTCTTAATATTTTTGATTCGTTTAATACTTTTTGTACTGTAAATAAACGGTATGTTGAATGTAAACTAATGTTCAATTTCATTTGTTCATTTAATTATTTATGTACACCTTGATCATCATCTGATCTTGGCATGCTATACCTTTTTGGAAAGCTCTATGTCTAAGCTGCAACATATTAAAATTTCAGCTCTCTTTAAGGGTTTTAGAGCCAAAAAACCAAACCGAAGCTAAATTCATATAATAAAAGTTAGCGGTTAGCGGTTATCGTTAGCTTCCGCTAATTTTTTTAGCGGTTTATCGGTTTAGCGTTATCGAAGTTAAGTTTTGAGTTAGCGGTTCAGCGGTTATCGAAGCTAACTTTTCGGTTAGCTGTGCCCACCACTTGGGCGGGTACCCTTTACCTTTTACATTATTTATATACAGGGCGTCCCAAAAAAATGTATACACACTTTAACAGCTGATAGCTCAATTGATGTTTCTTTCTTTCCAAGTTAAACCCATTAGAATTAATAATGGCAGTCAGACTAAGCTTTGAACAAAGGAAATTCATTCTAAAATGCTACTGGAAGTGTGAAAACGCAGTTGAAGTGCAAAGACAGTTTAGGAGGGAGTTTCAAACAGATCCACCAACGCGACTTACCATCACTCGAATTAGAGATAAGTTTGAAGCCGATGGAACTGTTCAGAATGTCCACAAGAAGCGTTCCGGAAGACCACGGACATCGACAAGCCCCACAAAGCAAGAAAGAGTACTGGAAACGTATCACCAAAGTCCAAGAAAATCTGTGCGGCAAGCGAGTCGTGAGGTAGGAATTTCAGAATCGTCTGTCCAACGCATTTTGAAGCGCTGTCAATGGAAAAGTTACATTCCAAGATTAGTCCATGCTATTAATGAAGATGATGATCCGGACCGAAGAGTGGAGTATTGCGAGTGGTACTTGGCACGATGTGGATGTGGATTGGACGAAGGGGTTTCGTAGAATACCCTCCGCGTTCACCAGACCTCACACCACTAGACTTTTTTTTATGGGGATACTTAAAAGACAAAGTCTACGCTATAAAACCTGCAACAGTCGCTGAATTGAGAGCAGCCATTGAACGAGAATGCACACAAATACCAAACGAAATGTTTCGTGATGTTTGCGATTCCATTGCTTCGCGTTATCAGCAGTGCCTGGACCAGAACGGACGTCAGTTTGAAAACAGGCGTTGACAAAACAATTAAATAATGTCTGTAGATTCTATTACATTTTGAAAATGAAATGTATTTTAATAAACACTGCCTTTATAATTACTTAAAGTGTGTATACATTTTTTTGGGACGCCCTGTATATATATATATATATATATATGCGCCTCGGTGGTGTAGTGGTTAGCGTCGCTGACTACGAATCCATCGGCCCCGAGATCGAGACCCGGGGCCAGTTATCCTTCTACACAATAAAAAAGAAAGTGGTTGGTAGATAAATGGGTATTCTGCGTAGCCTAGTGGTTAAGACGCTAGGCTGCTGGTGGGGCGTGGTTCGGATTCCACGTTAAACTGTAGGTCTAAGGTGGAGTGAAAAGCTTGAACTTCTTCAGAATGAACTATTCGGGTGGAAGCAAAAACCAAGAAATTAACCAAAGGTTATATATATATATATATATATATATATACACAAACTCAGAATGGTTCCCTGAGAACATTATATGTTAAACACAAATTTTCCCAGAAGAGTTCCTTGTTCCATGCACGGTTTGTGTTTAACATATATATATATATATATATATATATATATATATATATATATATATATATATATATATATATATATATATATATACAGGTCGTCCGATAAGTGAGTGGCGATTCCATGCACGGTTTGTGTTTAACATATATATATATATATATATATATATATATATATATATACACAGGTCGTCCGATAAGTGAGTGGCGATTCTATGTCAGTTAGCATAGTGTACTAATATCTTTGATATCTAATAAATGTCTATGCTTTTTTCAATTAAGCTAGCTTCACATGAAATCCAAATTTTTAATTTTGCAGTAATTCATGTTTATTCCTGTTTGTTCTGGTTTTTCATTGTTTTATTTTTATTATTTCTAATTATTGGCGTTGCAATGGCTGAGGTAGACGCACGTGTTGATAAAATTTGTGATCAAAGTCCCTACACATATGAAGCACGGATATTAGCAGCAACATGGTGGCATGAATCTGGAAAAACCAAGCATTGCATGAAGGTAGTACGCGAAAGGTTTGAACAAAGATTTAATGATGTGCCGCCAAAGGGCGAAATTATTAGAAAATGGGAACACAAATTATTCACAGCTGGGATGATAATTGATAAAAAACGCCGTGGTCGCCCCAAAGCAAGAGCAAGATTGGAAGATAATGTTCAAGTGTCAATTCGACAATCGCCAACCAAAAGTATTCTTAGGCGTGCATCTGCATTAAATGTTCCGAAATCAACACTGCATGATTTGATGAAAAAAGACTTGCATTTTAAAGCTTTCCGCCCAACCTCCGTTCAGTTTTTATCGCCACAAGATAAAATTGTCAGAGTTAATGCTTGTCAACAAATTCTTGAAGATTTTCCAAGTAAAGCCGAGAGAGATCGTACGTTCTTCAGTGATGAATGTGCCCTTTATGGCGATGGCAAAAGCAAATTTTCGTTATTTTTGGTCGAAAGAAAATCCTCATTATTATGATCAAGTAAAACAGTATCCCCCTCGAATCATGATATGGTGTGCAATATCAGCGCATTGTTTAATTGGTCCATTTGTGTGCACTGGTCGAATTACTTCAGGAAGTTATATCGACATGTTGGAGAACAGATTTCTACCCGCTTTAAGAAATATGAATATTCGCAACCCTATTTTTCAGCAAGATGGTGCTCCAGGACACACCGCTTTCGCTGCGCGTGAGTTCCTAGACAGAAATTTTCCTGGCAAATGGATCGGAAAGTATGGTCCTGTACCTTGGCCTCCGCGGAGTCCGGACTTGACTACCCCGGATAATACCCTCTGGGGAATCCTCAAGATGCAGATTAATGGCCGTGAAAATCAAAGTGAATCTGATCTGACAAAAATCGCAGAAGTTGTGTTAAGTGACATCAATGAGGATAAAGAACTTTTACAAAAAATGTCAGACAGGACATGGAGACGCATACAGCTTGCTGTTCGTGTAAATGGCGATCAGGTTGATCCCTATGACAATTAATTATCGAATTAATTGTAAGTTTACTAATAATAAAATTCCTTCTAATAAAATTTTTATTATCCTTTATCTTTTATTTATAAATTGTTCCCGAATCGCCACTCACTTATTGGACGACCTGTATATATATATATATATATATATATATATATATATATATATATATATTTTTTATTTTTTTGAACTGCAAACAACAGAGTATAATTAATGTAAAGAACGACGCTTGTGTAGAAGAGCGTTCCGCACAAGATGAGATGAGGAGGGAGAACGAACAAATGAAAAATGAGGTACCACCCGGCATTGGTTTCTGCTCGTATGTAGGAGAATTACGACTTCTGATTGATCGAGGTCCATGGTGTAGTGGATAGCATATCTGACCGGCAATCGGATGATCCCGGGTTCGATTCCCGGGTGGTACTTCATTTTTCATTTGTTCGTTCTCCCTCCTCATCTTGTGCGGAACGCTCTTCTACACAAGCGTCGTTCTTTACATATATATATGTCGCGCATACATTGTGCGAGCCTCGGCCCGCTTGCGACTTTTTAGGGTTAATGCACTTTGGACAATCCAACGAAAGTGGTCCTCGTTGGGTAAGCTCGGTCTTAGCCAGGAGCATCCGAGTATCAATATAAATAGTTTCTACCAAGTTTTTTTTTTTCCCGAAGGGATGAATAGAAACACTTCACTTATAAAATTGGAGTTTTAGTTCACTCATAAATTTTATTTCACAAATAATATATACAGGACGAGGCACTGATAATCAGAAGTTTACAGGGGGAGAGGTTTTACCTCTTACAACAACAGCTCAAGCAGGAATTTACAGGGGTAGAGGTTCGACCCCATTTCACAATAGTTAAGGTGGGGATTGAAAGCGAGGAGGCTTGTCCTCCTCGAGTAAGAGTTACGGCAGGAATTTAAAATGAGGAGGCTTGGCCTCCTTGGTCTAAACCTCAGGCAGGAATTTAAAGTGAGGGGGGCTCGGCCTCCTCGGGTGAAGGTTCAGGCAGGAATTTAAGATGAGAGAGGAGCCACCTCTGGTAACAACGGCTCAGGCAGGAATTATTTTAGTCAGGGAGGTGCAACCTCGGGTAACAACGGGCCAGACAGGAATCTAAAAGAGGGCGAGGTGCAACCACTGGTATCAAGAGCTCAGGCAGGAATGATTTAATTTACAATACAAGAAATAAATAAGCCTCAATTTTGGGGGAATGCAGTCGAAGGTTAAGCTCCCACTTTAGCTGGAGAGCTAAAGAATTCTGACGTTAAGCATAATTTAAGCAAAAAGTTAACAAAAAAAGATACTAATTTTTGTAAGGTATACACTTTTGGGTGGCGACATAATGTCAGGGGACCGACATGTACAGAGTATATTAAGTACATAAATTACATTATATTACATACATTAATTACCGTTAATTACAATTTTAGCAATTTGTTAATTGACATATCTAATACTGAAGTAATCTGAATAGGTAACACAATTTAAACAATGAAGGAGAGTTCTCCGTTGTTTTATAATTTAAAGGGGATTAACGACAATTATATATTTATAGTTAACAGTGATTACGCCAAATTATGCCAAATATTATTAGAAGAATGGTTGGTTATTATAGTTTGAAAGTCTAATTAGCCAGCGATGAGGAAAGCGGAGAAAAGATAGGTGTACTTTTCATTTGAAAGTACACGGACATTAATGATAACGTAAGACATAAGTAACGGAATTTGAATGACAATTAGGTAGAAGTAGTAAGTACAGATAATGAGAACGTGGGTAACTATGTGCCTACGTAGATAATAACCAGTAGCCTGGCAGGGAACAATATGGTATATTATAATAATATAACATCACATCTTAACGTTATAAATTGGTAGCAGAGGCAAGAGAGAAGAGTTCGAATTCAGAGGCTCGCTTTTGACGACGTAATCGGAATTCGAGCCTTCGTCTCAGCAATAATAGACAACTTGCGAGAGGTGAAATAATAAAAATAAAATAAAACAAAAAGCATACATGTACGTAATCATGATCGTCAATAGACATGTACGACTGCACACAGTAGTGTACACATATCATTCGTCACACAATAGGTTGTGTGCGTAATATAGACACGAGTAAACATAGACTGACAAGTTGATAGAGAATAACTAGACAATGGGTAATAGGTAATAAAATAGGTAATAGGTGATAAAATTAATAAAGGACAACGGTCAAGAAGGAACATGGATGTATGAATGAGTATGGTTGCATAACACCGACAGGACACAACATATAAATAATGACTTATAGATAGTAAAGCTTTTATTAGTATTAAAGAATGTACCATACATTGAATACTAAGGATAGCCTCATACTAAGCACGTGATCGAAACGTGAAGGAAACTAAGTTACTTTATGAGGTCAGAATGACTTACTCTGTACGTACAGCATAAGTCATTATTTGGGAGAAATCAAAGGAGACGAATTAGAGAGGCACAGCTAAGGGGGGGACATTCGCTGTTTACAGCGAACTTCTAATGGCACAAACATGGATACTGTTCAACCATAGAAATGGTAAATCGCATTGTTGTGACACTATGGTAAATCGCATGGTTGTGACACTGCTCTCCCCTATGCAAAAGGATGTAATGGTGGGGTGGAAGTTTATTTACAATATATTAAAAAAATGAAACGGCGACAATTTCGGGTTGGATTAATCAAGGCAATTTAGTGGGAAGAATGATAATTATATTAATAAAATTTAAAAAAAAATAATCAAGGGGAAAATTTTAAAATTACAGCAATTAAATTAACAAGGTTGAGGTCTGATTACTAGAACTGTAGTGGAAACTCTAGATCAACAAGGTATAAAGTCCGAAGTTGTCACCTTTTAAAAAAAAATTATAAGTATGATTAATTGTGGCAATCATACTACATAAACAATCTTATAAACTAATGAACCATCTAAGTTATTTCTGGCATTTCGACATAATTATTTCAGTTAAAGTTCCAATTACAGGATTGAATCTAATTTAAGTTAAATTTTTAGTTTGTCCAACGTTATAGTAACAAGATTTACGGAACCGTGATAAATTCGGAAAGACTTCCAAGGTTAAGATAATTTTAGGGAAAAAGATACATACATAGTAAATAATGGTTAAAAGGAAAATTCAAAATTTAAGGTTCAGGAATTTTCAATTCATCTGGTGACTACTTGAAATGGAGTTTAATCCATCAGTAATGACAGAGATAAGAGTTTCCGAAGATATCATGATTATACAGTAAAAAACTAATCGTATTCACTATGGTAGATAAAAATTGAATTAAATTTTATTGGTGGACGAAGTCTTCAGCAGTGGGAGCACGGTTGCAGAATGTAAACTTATTTCAAGTCCGAATAAGTTGGTAAAAGATTAAAATTGATTTAAAGAAAAGTAAAATTAATTTATTGAAAACATGAAAATTTATCTAGTTACAGTTTTAGATACTTAGATATTGTTATCCATTAAGAATATCCAGGGAGAAGGAAGATAGAATTACGTAATAGACGATGTATAGACCTTGGGTCGTGTGTATTTGGCACAGAGTGCAAATGCTAGGTGGTTTACCCAAAAATGGGGAAAAGGAATTTATAGTTGAGGTTATACGTGATTGCGTACACGTAGGAAAAAATATGGGTAATACGCGTGTCTAGCTGAGTGGGTATGTACAGTTGTGTGTAGAATATGAACGTAATTGGTTCATCCCGGGAAGAACTGAATCCTTAGTGGTCAATGGTAAATCATGAAATTTTGAAGAACGGATTAGCTTAGAGGTTGGTTAAAATTAACTTAATAAAACAACAGGCAAGATTATATATTGTGAGCAGCAATTAAGTTTAAATAAATTCAAATAATCCAGAGTAAACATCAATCAGTTAACTGCAATTAAATATACTTTATCGTGATAGCCAATGATTTTAGAATAAGATTTATATGATAAAAATAAGATATGCGTAGTGAATTTCCTTTCCACTAAGTACGCCAATAATTTCAAGAGTGTTTCAAAGTGTGGGTAAGCGTAATTGAGTGAAAGTGTAATCAGTAGGAAAGTGAATTCAAATAGGTGTCGAAAGTAATAAAATTCAATCGGGATTATAGATTTTACGTAATTAACTCAGTTGCACGTATGAAGGTAATTAAAATGAATACGCACTTAAAAAGACTTTAAATTAGTTAAAGTACATTGAGCGGTATTGGGAACTGAATTTAGGCACAGAATTCAATTCGACCAGTAACCTTCATAGCGTTATATTAACAGTATCTCACCATTAATAGTGACCAGCAATATCGGTACAGCAATTGAATTTTATTTGACGAGTTGAAGGGGCATAGATAACAACAGGTTTTAGTGGAATTCATGGTGAGGGTACAGTTATGTAATTAGTAATAAGGAAATGGTGTAACAGAATTATTAGAAGGGGAAAAGGAATGGCATCCTGGTATAGTGTGTCAAAATTGGCTATAATTTTGGGTTGATACCTTAACAACCGATATAAGAACATCTTAATGACAATTACTCAAGACTAATTTGAATAAAAAAAAAAATCAAAAATAAAAAGTTGAAAATAGAACTCAATTATGAGCTATTCTGAACTGAACACTTGTAGGTTATAAGTTCCGTATAATTAAGATTAATTTAAAAATTAAAACAAAAAACAACTTAACCTAAATTGAGGGTATGTTCGGTCATACGGGTGAATTTCACGAACATACGAAGCCAGACAAATCAGCTGCATGGTTAGGTTGTCTTGCGATCGGGCATGTGGGTCATTCGGTTAAAGGTTTTCGCAACATGCCAGGAAGCAATGGACTGACCATACGAGCCTTGCTTACTCAAGAGGAGGTGGTGTATCGGGATTAAGAAGAATGACTTTCACTGGTTTCAGAAAAGGATCCAGGAACAGCCAAAGAGAAAGATTTGCAAAGTAGAAGGCAAGAAGGGCGAAAACATGAATTCGCGGAAGAAAAATGAAAATGATCGATGGAACGATCATATTATGGTAGTGAGGAATATTCCGCGCTTGCCCTTCCGCGCGTACAACTTCCGACGGAGGAGTAGGTTCGGGTTCGCTCCCGGCACCTATGGGCTTAGCCTCGGAATTAGGTGTAAATTCCTCTACCTTTGAAAACAGAATCAAGTCATCTTCCTTAAATAGGGATTTAAGCGAAATGACCAAATCGGAACTTAAGGGAAATGAGTTTTCAAATTTATTTGGAATAGCCAGAACACTGGGAACTTCAAGTTCCGGCCTAACTGTCACTGAAGGAGGTGACTCGCTCTCGATGGAGTCACAGGGGTTTACTGTGAAGACATTCGAGTCTTCGTACTCAAAATTATCAAAAGTATGTTGGTTTTCTAGTTCTTCGTTCGTCGGAACTAGAACGGAACAATTGACAATTGATGAAGAATCTTCCCCATCTGGTAGCAGTTCCTTTTTATTTTGAACTGGTTCCAGAGAGTCCGTCGGGCTCTCTGAAACGAGTCTTTCACCCTCAGCTGAAAAGACCGAAGAATAGGGGTGACAAACATATTCGAAAAGTGAGTTCTTTCCTCGAATTAGGCCTGCTTCTCTATCGGCCCAATAAAAATCGTGCGTAATAAGGAAATTCATCCCCAGGAGTAAGTCTCCATCCCAATTCAGTTCAGATACGACCACAAATGGGGTCAGATAAGGGACTGAATCAAACTCAATAGGAAGGATGATTTCTCCGGTACTGTATTCTTCCCAGTCATCATCAATGCAGGACAAACGAGAATGCAAATCGAATTTTTCCGTAGCCACCTTGAGTAACTTCTCGCATACATCGTGGTTAATGTAATTCGCCTGACAGCCAGTTTCAACAAGAGCCAAAACTGCTTGGTTGTTAACAGAAGTTTTCATGAAAATTTGTGAGCTCTCGTCAATAAGCTCCATTTCAAAAGTCCAAGAAGGCGTCTCCGAAACATGTGAACATGCTTCGTCTGCATCAGCGATGGTTTCGCACGAGGTTGGGGTATTGGGAGGAAAACCAAAATTTGGAATATCGCAATCAGGGGAATCGGGTGACCAACTGGAGAGACATGATGTCTGCAAGTGACAATACGTCTCTACGTGAGCACTTTGCTCTTTAGGAAAAGATTGCTTGCTACACTGCTCACAACACAAACTAACGGAGTTTAACAAGAAGTCATTGGGACACGATCGATTCATTACTAAACTGTTACTGTCAAAAACTGACTCGCCTACAGGACCTTGTGGGGTAGTCTCCCCAGCTGCTAGTACAGCAGAAAAAGCATCATCTGTCGCAAGATGACGGTCATCATGACCAAAAAAATAAAAAAACAGGGTCATCTTTCAGACCACTTAAACGAGGCGGCATTGCCGATTGGCCGTTGGCCGAAGTAAACTCAAAACAATTCGGGTCCTGTGGAGAAAAGTTATCATAAACATGGTCATCCTGACCATCTAACGCGTCCTCTTTGGGACATGCATGGATATCCGATCCATCTAAACCAAAAACAACATCAGTAACAGAATTCGCGTCCTTTTTGGGACATGCATGGATATCCGATCCATCTAAATCAAAAACGAGGTCTTTTCGACCAAAGTTCACTGAATGAACTATGTCAACTGAACTAACTGAATCAGTTGAGTCAATGTCCGAATGAAAAATTACTGACAATTTGAGGAGCAGTGTCTAAATCATCGTACAAGTCATGGCCATCGGGACCAACACGGTTGTCCTGACCATGGCGAGAAGATAAATTCTGATTTTCAACATCGGTTGCACAGCAATCATCCAAGTTGTCTGAATTCACATTTAACAAAGAATTGGTCACATCCCCATTTACATTACAACAATTATTAACGTAAGTATTACACTTACTTTCAACGGAAGTTTCATCATAAAGACTTCCAACAGAAGTACCTTTATAATTATATAAATCAACAATTTCATTGTTGTCTTTACTGTTTTCAACATTAGCATCACAAACACTGTCACAAGATGCTTCACAAAAATCATCATTAGGAGAGGCTGTGAGTTCTCGCCTCGAAGGAAATTCATTTGATGAACAAGCTGGAACCAACGGTTCAGAGACAACTGAGTCAGAGAAGAAAGTTGGGTCAGGATTACCCAAATCTTCCAAGGGTGACGTTTCATCGTCACTATCCAGGTTCTGCTCGGGTGCCTCGCACCAGAGAAGGAAATAACGTCTTTTATCCCATTTATCGACGAAGCATCCATCCAAAAAGTCGAAATGGAATCCGTAGGGTCGTAGGGATTCTGGGCCAATAATTAAATCAAAATCGGGACAATATTCTGACGGCACTAACGAGACACCTATACTAAAAAAACAATAATCAATCCACACGTCAAGTTTGGTTTCCGCAAGGACGGGAATAAGGTTACCCTCGGAATCCCGAACGTATGAAACGGATGGCGGTTCCTTAAAGAGAGGACACAGCAATTTATCCGCTAAAGACGCAGAAACAATACTGGACGAACATTTCGGATCAAAACGACCTAAAAGGGTCTCCTCTGGGCAACGGAGTTTGAAACCGATTTCGAGAAAAAAAAAATCACTTTCTGGGGATTCCGAATGTACAGAACTCAAAGAGGAAGTGGATTGGGAAGGCGAGTCAGAATAAGGTACACTCAACGCCTTTCTACCCAGACCAGAAGGGTCAACGGAATCACTCCGATTCTCTACCGATACATTATCGGGAGATGCGTTTTCGCGCATCTCTGAAGGATAATGACATGATCCATGAATAAAGGAATGAAGGGAAGTCCATAACTGGCGTGTACTGTTGTTTAAACCTTTAACGTCAACGTCCCATTTGACGGATCCCTGCCTGTCACAGTACTTCGTGATTTCCTGCAGACCTTTATATACTGTATATCCTGCCAAAAACGTTTAAATTCTACCCAAGACCATTGATATATTTGCCCATTGGACCCATCGATAAGAAAGGTACGGACGCGCGCGGCGTCACCAAAATTTGGGTCACAAGTGTCAAACGCAAAACCGATTTTATCTGCGTCTGTATTCAGACAACCTCTAAACGAATCGTCAATTTTACCGAACCAATCCTTAAAGGAGGGTTCGACAAATCTATTATTAACGCGACCGCGGAAATGAGGGACAACAACTGTACGTTTCAGTACGGAAAAGGGAGTTATAAGATTAACAGTAGTGCATGTCAGGGGGGGTAACGGTTTGGACATCGTTAATCATAACACGTATCGTTGACACGGAAGTGTGTGTGTAAAACAAAAATAACCATGTAAGAGACAAGCAATAAAAAAAAATAAATGGAACAAAGTCTAAGTATTTTGTATAGTTACGAAATAACGTAGAACAAAATGGGCGACTCTGCGTTTACTCCGGATGCCGTAATCGACGAGTAATTTTTGAATCTCCCAACGCTGAAGTCTCGTTGGCAAGGGTCGAAATTCCGTCAAAATCACACACTAGAAAAAAGGGTTACATTATAATAACAATAACATGAATTTTCACTAAAATTAATGAAAAAGGTTTAAATTGAAAAGAATAAAAAAAAGGAACCTAACCGGGTTCAACTAAATAATAATGTGAGTTATGGGTATAAATATCAGAATTATGACTGATCGCATTTACGTCCCACAACAAAATCTAAAATGATATTATTTAATATCCTCAATAATAATATACAAAATGTGCAGATAATTTTATAAAATGAATTTAAAAATTCAGATTTATAGTTTGTTGGGAAAAATAAATATGTGAATACTGAATCAATGACAACGTCTGATTAGTACTGTATTTCGTATTACTATCGAACAGTTAATTAAAATCAATTAATTAAAAAAAATGATTGTTTATAAAGTCACTTCACTGTTTCACACTAAAAAGGGAAAAATAAAAGTGAATTAAAATTACTAAAATTAAAGAAAATGATAATTAAGGAAATGATTTAAAAGTAATAATTAGTAATTAAAACTCATCACATAAACGAAGAAAAACGTTTTGGTGAGCTGGTGCCTCGGAGCCTCCACGAAGCTTTGAAGGTCAGCCTCACTCAGCTTAGGTGTGCCGCTCGTGACGTCATCTGATCGCCACGACGGAGCATACCAACGTTGAAGGAAGATTGTAGACAGGAAGACGGTCGAACGGTTGATTGGAGAAAAATACGAACAATAATTAAAAAGTTGATTGAAGAGAAAATTTCAAGGAAGGAATTTCCAAGTAACAAAAGTTGATTGAAGGTCAACAATGAGTTGAATTAAATTGAGGTTGCAGATGGTGGGGTTGGAGTCCAAGTTGAAGAGGTTGCGGTCGACGTCGAATGAGTGAATCCATGAAGTGTTTCAAAAATTGTTCAAAGTAGGGACATCCATTGATGGACGACGGTTTTTTCGGTGGGGGACTGAAACAGTCTCGGTGTTGGAGAACTAAAGCGGTCTCGGTGTTGGGGAACTGAAGCGGTCTCGGTGGGACCTCCAGTGTCGCGCATACATTGTGCGAGCCTCGGCCCGCTTGCGACTTTTTAGGGTTAATGCACTTTGGACAATCCAACGAAAGTGGTCCTCGTTGGGTAAGCTCGGTCTTAGCCAGGAGCATCCGAGTATCAATATAAATAGTTTCTACCAAGTTTTTTTTTTTTCCCGAAGGGATGAATAGAAACACTTCACTTATAAAATTGGAGTTTTAGTTCACTCATAAATTTTATTTCACAAATAATATATACAGGACGAGGCACTGATAATCAGAAGTTTACAGGGGGAGAGGTTTTACCTCTTACAACAACAGCTCAAGCAGGAATTTACAGGGGTAGAGGTTCGACCCCCATTTCACAATAGTTAAGGTGGGGATTGAAAGCGAGGAGGCTTGTCCTCCTCGAGTAAGAGTTACGGCAGGAATTTAAAATGAGGAGGCTTGGCCTCCTTGGTCTAAACCTCAGGCAGGAATTTAAAGTGAGGGGGGCTCGGCCTCCTCGGGTGAAGGTTCAGGCAGGAATTTAAGATGAGAGAGGAGCCACCTCTGGTAACAACGGCTCAGGCAGGAATTATTTTAGTCAGGGAGGTGCAACCTCGGGTAACAACGGGCCAGACAGGAATCTAAAAGGGGGCGAGGTGCAACCACTGGTATCAAGAGCTCAGGCAGGAATGATTTAATTTACAATACAAGAAATAAATAAGCCTCAATTTTGAGGGAATGCAGTCGAAGGTTAAGCTCCCACTTTAGCTGGAGAGCTAAAGAATTCTGACGTTAAGCATAATTTAAGCAAAAAGTTAACAAAAAAAGATACTAATTTTTGTAAGGTATACACTTTTGGGTGGCGACATAATGTCGTGGGACCGACATGTACAGAGTACATTAAGTACATAAATTACATTATATTACATACATTAATTACCGTTAATTACAATTTTAGCAATTTGTTAATTGACATATCTAATACTGAAGTAATCTGAATAGGTAACACAATTTAAACAATGAAGGAGAGTTCTCCGTTGTTTTATAATTTAAAGGGGATTAACGACAATTATATATATTTATAGTTAACAGTGATTACGCCAAATTATGTCAAATATTATTAGAAGAATGGTTGGTTATTATAGTTTGAAAGTCTAATTAGCCAGCGATGAGGAAAGCGGAGAAAAGATACGGTGTACTTTTCATTTGAAAGTACACGGACATTAATGATAACGTAAGACATAAGTAACGGAATTTGAATGACAATTAGGTAGAAGTAGTAAGTACAGATAATGAGAACGTGGGTAACTATGTGCCTACGTAGATAATAACCAGTAGCCTGGCAGGGAACAATATGGTATATTATAATAATAACATCACATCTTAACGTTATAAATTGGTAGCAGAGGCAAGAGAGAAGAGTTCGAATTCAGAGGCTCGCTTTTGACGACGTAATCGGAATTCGAGCCTTCGTCTCAGCAATAATAGACAACTTGCGAGAGGTGAAATAATAAAAATAAAATAAAACAAAAAGCATACATGTACGTAATCATGATCGTCAATAGACATGTACGACTGCACACAGTAGTGTACACATATCATTCGTCACACAATAGGTTGTGCGCGTAATATAGACACGAGTAAACATAGACTGATAAGTTGATAGAGAATAACTAGACAATGGGTAATAGGTAATAAAATAGGTAATAGGTGATAAAATTAATAAAGGACAACGGTCAAGAAGGAACATGGATGTATGAATGAGTATGGTTGCATGACACCGACAGGACACAACATATAAATAATGACTTATAGATAGTAAAGCTTTTATTAGTATTAAAGAATGTACCATACATTGAATACTAAGGATAGCCTCATACTAAGCACGTGATCGAAACGTGAAGGAAACTAAGTTACTTTATGACGTCAGAGTGACTTACTCTGTACGTACAGCATAAGTCATTATTTGGGAGAAATCAAAGGAGACGAATTAGAGAGGCACAGCTAAGGGGGGGGGGACAACCCCGGGGACATTCGCTGTTTACAGCGAACTTCTAATGGCACAAACATGGATACTGTTCAACCATAGAAATGGTAAATCGCATTGTTGTGACACTATGGTAAATCGCATGGTTGTGACATATATATATATATATATATATATATATATATATATATATATATATATGGATCAATCTCCCAATAATAAATCTAAAAAATATTAAACCCCCCAAAAGAATAAATTGTTGAAAACACTGTAGATACGAAAATACAGGGTGAGTGAAAAGTCCCTGCGCACCTGCAAGAAGTGTAGTGAACCTGTACCTGCACTGTGTTGGAAGTGGACAGGTGCACAGGGACTTTTCGGTCACCCTGTATATTTACTTTAGTTTCTAGTTATTCAGTTGCCAGTTATAATCAGAGACTGCAATATTTACAGACTATGTTCAGGATGGTATATTTACAGTTTACAAAATATTTACACTTGTAAATGAATTAATTATAACATTTATAATTAATTAAGTAAATAAATGTTTAAATTATTTGGCTGTTCGTTAATTATTTTATTTGCTGTGTTTTCTTCTTTTGATTTTATATTCAATGGAATATGCTGTAAAAAGGGGATTCTTTTTTAATGCTATTTCCCTCTCAGCGATTCGTTTCTCTTTTGACTTATGTTCATGTGTCCTAAAGGATATCCCACAAAAGAAATTCAAAATGTTGATCAACAATTACGGGGGACAGATTACGTAAGGTGTAACAAAAGCATTTACTCATAGGATACTTATTTTAGTAAATTGAATGTTCGTAACTGCATACCAGATTTTTAATTGAACGTAACGAAAGTCCATATGTAGAGGATGTTTACTTTATTAAGTTCAGGAGGAATGTATCGAAATTAGTGAGAATGTGTTCTCCAGCCAATGATGGATCTATCATACTTACAAGAATTCACATGTGCAAACAGCTTCCTGATATACAATTCGAACATTTAATTCACTAGAACAAAATACCCCATGAGTAAGGACTTTTGTTGCACCTTGTATAAGGTTCACAGAAATAAAAATTTTCACCGTTTTCACCGTGAAAGGGTTAACAAAATCTGTGAAGTTCGTATGTGAATAATTACGAAATATTATTTGGAAGTTTTTAATTATCAGCAAAAGTATTCATGAAAAAGGGTTCAATAAAAGGGGAAGCTGAAGACAAAATTTATACCAGGCCTTTTCGAATTTGGGTCAACCCACCCTCCATCCCTATGTAACCCCACTGAAAAGTTAAATTTTAAGAGAGAAAATTGTTTTTTTTTTCATAACTAAATTTTTCTTTTTTCTTGTCGGTTTGCATTTTATATATATATATATATATATATATATATATATAATATATATTATATATATATATATTATATATATAAGTAAAATCACTAAAAGTTAAAAGAGATAAAAATTCGGAAAACCGCGAAACTTTACAAGAGAGCTTGCGCTTGGAAAAAAAAGAAATCAATTATATAACCCTTACACTCATACATTTTGCGGGTATACTACCGAAGCCTATATCAAGAAGAGAAAGGAAGAAGAGAGCCAAAATCAAAGTCCAAGGTTTTCGAGATGCCTAGACACTCTGTGTTTGAAAGATTGGAGGTCATAGACAAGGGGAAAGACGGATTGAGGAAGATTGTTCTAGAATTCACAGGTTGATAAATGAAAGATTGAGAATATCAATTAACCCTTGCATTAGAGAGTTGGACAGTAAAGGAATGAGAATGTGTTGACAGTACGGTACTGCAAGCTCTCCTTAAAGGAGAAGACAAGCAGTTAGAGAGTTCAGAAGAGCAGTGTCCGTTATAATAGCGATAGTAAAGAGAGAGTGAGGCAACAGTGCAGCGAAATGACAGGGATTGAAGACAGTCAGCAAGAAGCGTGGAATTGGTGGGACAAAAAGCCTTTAATTCCACCCGGTCAAGTACGAGTAGAGCTATGTGGGTTGAGTCACCACACACATTAAAAGCGTACTCCATACAGGGGCGGACAAGATCCCTGTACAGAGACAGCAACTGAGTGGGGGTAAAGCAACTGCGGGGACGGTACAGCACATCTGACCTCTTATAATAGAAGCTATTTTAGAAAGAAAGTATATGTGATCTTTCCAGGAAAGATCACGAGAAAAAGAAACGACAAGAATGTAAAGAGAAGAGGAAGGATTGAGTTGTATTGTTCAAGGTAAGGGGATATTCGTGTGGAAGATTGTGACGAGTAGACAGATGAAGGAACTGAGATTGTGAGTCACTGAAAGCCACAAGGTTCTCTCTGCCCTAATTAGAGATAGTAGAAAGATTGGAGGTCAGGTGCACCATAGCCGTCCTACGCAAATCATGGAGTGACTTGAGAGGGACGCTTTATGAAGCGGGTGAAGTGACGAGTAGACTCATCGGTATAGAAGCGAATAGGACAGGAAGTACCACTTATTAATGATAAATAAGAGGAAAAGAGTGGGTGACAAGAAAGAGCCATGAAGAACACCACTATTAATAGCTTTAGGAGAAAAACGGTGGCCATCTACAATTGCAGCTATAGATCGGCCAGAGAGGAAATTCGAGATGAAGACACAGATAGAAGGATAGAAACCGAAGGAGGGCAGTTTGAGTGACTTGTGCCGGACTATATATATATATATATATATATATATATATATATATATATGCTGCAAACCCACAAGGAAAAAGAAAAACGATTCCAAGGCCTTTCGTGTATTCAAAGCTACACCTCGTCAGGGAATGAAGATAAACGGCGAGATACCCATAAATATATACAATGTACAGGAAAAACAAAACAATTAGCACATACTTAACAAGGGTTAATGAGAGGCAAAAGAAATTTTAACATGATATCGTCAATTTTATACGTCCCCGCACTGTTATTGAAATTGCTTTTAAAATGAATAAATGCACATTCTAGAATAGCATAAATATGCTTGTAGAACAGCTAATACTTCCAATGCTTTATTTAACCATATGTATACATGTAACCATAGCATCAAGTGGGGTAGTTCTAAAGCGCTTGTTAAAAACAGAGATATAATAGAACGAAATATTCTAGAATGTGCATTTATTCATTTTAAAAGCAATTTCAATAACAGTGCGGGGACATATAAAATTGACGATATCATGTTAAAATTTCTTTTGCCTCTCATTAACCCTTGTTAAGTATGTGCTAATTGTTTTGTTTTTCCTGTACATTGTATATATTTATGGGTATCTCGCCGTTTATCTTCATTCCCTGACGAGGTGTAGCTTTGAATACACGAAAGGCCTTGGAATCGTTTTTCTTTTTCCTTGTGGGTTTGCAGCATTTATTCATTTCACGTGTTTTATTGTGAAATTCATCCCATATAATGGAGCCCACGCGTGTCCTCTTCACTGTTTCTCTTTTTACAACCATATTCCCTTCTCTCCGATCGATTTTTAGAAGTTACCGTTCTGCTATTGCTCATGCACATTCTCTTAAGAACCAATTCGATTTCCTTAGGAAGTGTTATAGTGAAAAAGTAATCCCAAAATCCCTGCTTGGAAGACGATACCGTATGTTAGACGATACGCCGTTTGGTGACACCGAAAGGATTATTTTAAAGAAACATATTAATATAGCCCGCATTGAAGTGAAGAACGCCTTCAGAGAGTCCGAAGTAAGAAAAAATATATTTTTTTCCACCGTTCCTCATGCGTGGAGAAGTACACTTTTGGATGATATTTACCACAACTTACGTAGAAGATGCAGAACTCAGAATAGGAAATTGAACAATAGACTGGAGGATTTAATTCGTAATAGTTACTGGACTAAAAAAAGTGATTTTAGTAATATTGTTAACTTGTCGTCCCAAGAACTAGACTTCAATATGAAATGTGCGTTAGGTTTTGGGTTAGGTTTCTCAGTCCCAAAAAAGCCCAGCAGTTTACTGATTGCTAAGTCTTTTATTAATTTTGAAAAACATAGTAATATTTCCGAAAGTGAGGTGACTTTAGCCAAAGGTTGTGTGTATAGTGCTTTTAATACGAAGTTTGAATCGAATTATCCTCTGAGGTTTGAAAAAGCCCTAAAAACACTGAAAAATAATGATTCATTACATATTACTAAAGCGGACAAATCCAATTCGATCGTCATCATGGACAAAAACAGTTATGTTGAAAAGATGAATACGTTATTAAGTGATCGTGACACGTACAAACCTCTAAATAGAGACCCATTGGAGGATGTTAATAAAATGTTTAACAGAAAATTAAGAGAAATATTAAAAAATAACTATAATGGGCTTTCACAGCAGTTTCTTAGTATCAATTCGTCACTACCATATCTGTACGGCTTAGTAAAAACACACAAAGTTAATAATCCCATGAGGCCTATTGTTAGCTCAGTGGGCTCCATAACCTATAAGCTATCAAAATGGTTAGTTAGTTTATTAACACCGTTAGTTGGCTCTATTTCTGAGTCACATATTGTAAATAGCATGGATCTTATTGACAAACTGAAGTTCCCTAATGACCCTAATTTCAAATTGTTAAGCTTCGATGTATGCTCGCTATTCACAAAAGTCCCTGTTGATGACCTACTTGATTTTTTAAAAGATAAGATTTCTGAATATTCTTTCCCTGTTCAACATAACACTCTTATAGAGTTAATTAAGCTGTGTGTCAAAGATTGTAAATTTCAGTTTGAAAATAAGTTTTATGTTATGTCGTTTGGATTGGCTATGGGAAATCCCCTTTCACCTGTACTAGCTAATTTATATATGGAATTTTTTGAAAGTAGAATTTTGCCTACGATTGTTAATTTTAACCTGGTTTGGTACAGGTATATAGATGATATTTTATGCCTTTGGCCTAATAATTTGGATGTGGACTTATTTCTTGGTAGGCTCAACAATTTAGTCCCATCTATTAAGTTTACAGTTGAAAAAGAAAATGATGGAAGCCTATCTTTTCTTGATCTAAAAATTTGGAGATGCTCTAATCAGTTCAAATATGAAGTCTACCGTAAGCCTACTAATAATAACTCTTACGTGCATTTTTATTCTGACCATCATCCTTCGATTAAATCCTCTATTTTCTCTGCTATGTTTCTTCGAGTATTGAGAGTTGTCAGTCCTGAATTTTTAGATTCCGAGTTATGCAATATCATGAATATTGGTACTAAATTATGTTATCCTATTTCATTTTTAGATAACTGTCTTAAGAAAGCCAAGAATAGGTATTATGGAAAAACTATACGCGCTCACAACATGGTATCATATGTGGTACATTTATTTCATAATTAAATATAAATTATTAATTAATTGAATTAAATATCTATACGAAGTTGCCTCGGGATTGGCGACATAGCCTACTGGGAATGAAATAATTGAATTGCCATACGTACAAAGAACCTGTATGTATGAATCAGCCTCACATAGCAACAAGAAAACCCAATTTATTGTTTAGTCTACCAAAGAAGTAGACCAAACAAAATTTGCTAGTTCGGCAAATAATACAAGCGAACCAAGGAACGGCTCTCGGGCTGTTTATCGACAGCGAACGCTTTAAACAGGGAAGACGTGTTAAGTTTTCCCTCAAGTTCTGAGTGAATTCCTTATAATATAAAACCTAATGACTATAAAAGGATAGGCCTATTCCTTCAGGGGTTTATATAGTGACTGCCTATATTAATTACCTTAAGTAAATTCGCCGCGTAACTCCATCGTGGCGGCCCTACACCGAAAATGACCGTAACGCCCTACATCGAACAAACAAAGACCCAGCAAAAATAAGGTGAGGCAATTATTTCATTCATAACATAGGTCCCAATCCCGACGCTAGAATTACCGTAATCAATATAAATATAAAGAGGTCCTTTAAAGACCTACATATTATAACTCTCTAACGAAAAAGCATAGGGCTTTTGTCGGTAACCCTCCACTGAAGTCTGCTGGAAATTTCCAACGGATGAGGGCACAGGCAATCAACCATAGCCCTATATAGTTTTTTCAATGGTGGCCCTGTGTATGGGGAACTAACCCCTAAAATTTACACTGACACGCAGTGGCTAGGCTTAACTCAGTAGGCCTAACCCCAATTTCAACCGTAACCCCACTATAGTTTTTTCATATGGTGGCCTAAGCAACTGGGAACCGATTCCTTTACCTTTACACTAATCGAAAACAAAGGCTTGTTCATTTAACAGGCATAACTTATTTTAGGTCCTAAAAAAATAGGCCCGCAACATTAAGCCTATTTAATAGGTCCTACTCTTCAAATTCAAAACTAAGCCTTGTTAATTTAACAGGCTTAACTCATTTGAGGTCCTATAAAATAATAGGCCCAAACATAAGCCTACTTGGTAGGCCCAACAAATAGGCCTATTTAGTAGGCCCACCTAACTTTACCTTACATAATAGGCCTACCTCTTAAAGTAGGCCTTACTCTTTACACTCAAGGCCTATCCTAACTAAAAACATTGTGAATTTTTAATTTAACCTGTGGCGCAGGTTATATAAAAAACTTATTACTGTACAGTAATTTAACTTGCTCAACATCATAAAATTAAACTCAGAACTTTAACACTAACAACAATTATGGAAGACTTGGACAAAAGGGTAAGAAACCCAGACCAAGAAAACAAAAACACAGACCTTGGGGCTACGGCACCATCTCAAAATCACAAAAAATTAATGAGGAAAAAATCAGCACGTAAAGGTGTCATCACCAAACTGTACAATGATTTCAAACAAAAGGAACCTACAAGATATGATCTTGAAACAACATTAAATTCTATTACTCGTTACAAACAAGAAATTTTCATACTAGATGAAGACATAATTACAGAAATTGATGACACAATTGAACTAACAGATGATGAGTATTCTACTCTCCTACTTGACAATGAAAATTACATTACAAAAATTAACAACTATATTTCTGAAATTCAAAACCAACTTGATGAGTGCAAAAAAGAAGACACATACGAAAGCTTCTTAGAAGCTACAAGAAATGCTTCATTTAGCCCTCCCAATGTGGCTGAGGGCAATGAACTAAAATCAAAATTGCCTACACTTGCAGTACCCACTTTTGAGGGTGACAGAGCCAAATTTCAATCTTTTATTGAAAAATTTCATAGCCTTATAGGTAATAAAAACTACATTACAGATGTTGATAAATTTAGTTATTTAGTGAACTATCTGAAAGGCCCAGCCTTAAGATTAGTGGAATCACTACCAGCCATAGGTACTTCTTATTCTGTAGCAATAGAATTACTTAACAGAAATTACATGAATAAGGATGAAATTATACATGATTTGGCTCTTAAAGTAATGAACATGCGAACCCCAAAAGACAACTATGGTGACCTCTTTGATTTTTACTGTGAGTTTGAATGTCTCATGGGACAACTTAAAAACAATAATTTAAACATTGCAGAAACAGCTTGGATCATTCAAGCTGTTGTTTTTGAAAAGCTCCCTTCTAAAGTCAAAGAGATATTTCATCAGAGGACAACTGACATATACCCTAGCCTTAATAAACTAAGAGAAGATTTCCCAACTGTACTGCACTTTACAAATCAAGTTACACACTCCCAAAATTTAACACAGAACAAGAAAAAACCAACAATGCAGAAAACCAAAAACCTAACAAAAGATTTCAACACTTACCAGTTACATCAAAACACAACCGCAAAACTCAATTTGCAGAAAATAAAGTGACAGAAAAAGACTCAAAGACTCCTACTCTGCAAAACTTTAATGTAGCTACTTTTGAGTATAATCCCACACCATGCAAATTTTGTTTTAGCAGTGAACATTATTCTACAAATTGTCCCAAATACAAAGACTTTACAGCAAGGTCAAAACGTTGTGAACAACTAAACTTATGCAAAAAATGCACTGGATCAGGGCACCAAAAGTCAAATTGCAAATCAAATTTGATATACAATTGTAAGTTTTGCAACAGTTTTGACCATGTTACCCCTATGTGTAATACACACACAGACATTGGAAAAACTGACAAACATTATGAACAAACACCCAAATCAAACCAAAACAAACAGAAACAAACCAATGCTATGAATGGACATATCAGTTCATCTAGCATTAACCACAATTCAAAAATTCTTTTACCAACCACAACTTTGGAAATCCAAAACAAAAGAGGACAAATAGTACAGGTTAGGTGTCTTTTAGATACCTGCTCACAACAAACATTTGTAACTAAACAACTGATAGAAAAATTGGGACTTCAAAACCAACAAGGAGATGAAGATCTCTCTATTTCATCATTTATCAATAAAAACCCAGTACAAGCCAGTTTTAAAACTGCAAATATAACTTTAACTCTTGATGAAACATTTGAAACCCTTAAGGTTGTTGTTGTGGACAAAGTAGAACAAGAAAAAATACAAATAGCTGGGTTAAAACAAGCTTTGCTCCAACTTCAAAATAAATACACGATAGCTGATAAAACCCTTAATGCAGATGTAGTTGATGATATACATATGCTCATGGGGGCTGACTATCTTCATCTGGTCCATAGAGGCATCATTAAAATTGGAGATGGAATAGCCATACAAACTCCCACAGGTATTGCTCTTTTGGGTGACATAACTAAATACCATCTTACTACTGACACAGAAAACACAGAACATGAACAAAATTTACGCAAAACAAAATCACCACAGTCACAAATTTCTGACTATGTGACAAACTCGAACTACAAAAACACTGTCATAATCCCACATCATTTGAATGAAAATGATTCCACATTGGATGAAGGGTTACAGCAGTTGTGACTATTAGAATCAGTTGGCATAAAGGACAGTACTATTACACATGAAGACCAATTGATGACAGAACAATTTAAGGATACATTACAACACAGAGACAATCAATACTATGTGGAGCTGCCTTGGAAAACACCTTGTCCAGAAATAATGGACAATTTGAAAGTAGCTAAGGCACATCTGTATAAAAATTACAGAAAACTAAAAAATGACAATCTTTTAGAACAATACAACAACATATTCAAGGAACAAATAGAAAGGGGCTTCATTGAAGAAGTTACTGATGAACCCTTTAAAAAACGAGGTTGTCATTATTTAACACACAGGGGAGTTTACAGAGAAGACTCATCCACAACTAAACTAAGAGTAGTATACAACTGTAGTTTAAAAGACACAAATTCTGTTAGTTTAAATGATTGTCTCATGGAAGGCCCAAACCTTGTCTCAGATCTTGTAAAAATTCTCCTTTGCTTCCGTTTAGACAATTATGCAGTACAAAGTGACATAGAAAAAGCATTCCTCTGTATAAATTTGAAGCTTGAGTATGATAAAAATCATCTCAGGTTTTTGTGGTTGAATGATCCACATGACCTTAACAAAGGTTTCAAAACCTACAGATTTAAAGTAATTATTTTTGGAGCAAATTGCTCTCCAAGTATTCTTGCTTTAACAATTAGAAACCACCTAAACTTATTTCAAGAGGACTTAACAGTTCAGTTTTTAAAACAAAACTTTTATGTGGATAACCTCATTGGTTCCACTGTAACTGAAGAGGAATTGCTTGAAATTTACCAAATGTCACAACCCATAATGAAGCAAGGAAATTTTGGATTGAGAGAATGGGTTTCTAATTCTCCTAAATTAAATGAACAAATAACAAAAGACAACAATGGGAACATTGAACCAAACAATTACACGAAAACACTTGGAATGCTTTGGTTTTTAAAACAGAATTCTGAACACGATGACACTCTTTGCACGAAGAGTTATAACTTAAATCCAAATGCCAATACAAAAAGACAAGTGCTTTCAGAATCATCCAAAATTTTTGACCCCATTGGATTATATTTACCAGCAACCATAAGATCCAAAATCCTTTTGCAAGACTTATGGAAAAAGAAAATTGATTGGGATGAACCACTTTCAGTGGAAGACCAACTTCATTGGAAAAAATTAGCCACAGACTTGAACAAAGTTCAAGACATCTACGTACCAAGATGTGCTGGCTACAGATTGAAATCGCAAACACTACACATTTTTACAGATGCCAGCACACAAGCTTATGGGTGTTGTGCCTATTTAACAAGTGAAAATGAAAGTAACTTGGTTTATTCAAAGGCAAAAGTGGCACCCTTAAACCAAAAGAAAACTGTACCACAACTTGAATTATTAGCTGTCTCATTGGGAGTTAAAACAGCAAACTTTCTTTCACAAGTGTATAAAGAAGTTGACATAACAAACATTTACTTATGGACAGACAGTCAAATTTGTCTAACATGGGTGACCAACACAGATACAACTTCTTGCAAAAATATATTTGTGAAAAACAGACTAACAGAAATCAAAACTGCAAACACAAACCTTGGTATCAAATTTAGGTACATAAAAACAAAGGAGAATCCTGCAGACTTTTTGACAAGAGGGCTCTCTTACAAGCTGTTGAAAACAAATAAAATCTGGTATGAAGGGCCCGAATGGCTAACATGTGAGGATCTTTGGCCAGCCAAAGTAGTTAACCTCACACTCAACTCTACAACAACTGAAAAGATCACTGAGGACAAACCTATATTTGACTATCACCTTTATTCAGACCTAAACAAACTCTTGAGAATTACAGTCTATTGCTGCAAGTTTGTCAATAGCTACCTTCTCAAACACTGTCCTCAGAAAGCCTTTTCTAACTTAACAGAAACTGCAACAAAATACTGGCTCAAACAGATACAAGCTTCAGAATTTGACAAGGAGTTGAAGTATCTTAGGTCCAGTAGCACATTAAACAAAGGTATTCCTTCACTTGTCATGGATCTAAATCTGTACCTGGATACAGAGGGTCTGATAAGGTGTAAAGGAAGGCTTAACAAGTCAACTTTGACTTACAACTCTAAGCACCCAATTCTTCTTCCAAGGAGAAATCACTTCACAAAACTCATCATCAGGGATACCCACAACAAAATACACCACATGGGAGTCCCACAAACCCTGACAGAGCTGAGAAAAACTTACTGGCTACCAAAGGGTAGAACTGAAACAAAGAAAATTTTAAACACATGCATTCCTTGTAAACGTATCCATTCACGACCCTTTAAGACCCCAAGCCCTCCAGACCTACCTGTGGAACGAGTAACATTTACTCGGCCATTTGAAACCACGGGTATTGACTACACTGGAGCGGTAAATGTGAGTTTTGGAGACAAAATGGATTCAAAGGAATACAAAGTGTACATTGTACTCTTCACCTGTGCTGCCACACGTGCCATATGTCTAGACATAGTAGAAGATCTGACAGCAGAAGCTTTTATTGCTGCTTTCAGACGATTTTGTGCACACAATTCTGTACCCAAAACTATATGGTCAGACAATGCCACATACTTCAAATCTGGTGAAAGAATTATTCATCAGATTTGTGACAGTGAAACAGTACAAACTCATTTAACCAAACACACATAACCTGGAAGTACATTCCTGTTAATACACCATGGTATGGTTCAATTTGGGAAAGAAACATACAAACTGTAAAGAACTGCCTTAAAAAGACTATTGGGACAAAACATCTACAACTTTTTGAACTCATGACTATTCTGTCAGAAATTGAAAATGTTGTCAACAACAGACCATTAACTTATGTGGGAGATGGTATTAATGAGCCAGAACCTCTCACACCAAACCACCTAATTAAGGGAGAAACAGTAAACATGTTACCAGAATCTGAACATAACAGTACAGAGGATCCAGATTGGGAAATAGGACACAAAGAACTCAACACAAAATACCAACATTTGACACAAATCAAAACTCAATTTATAACAAAATGGAGAGAAGAATACTTAACAAGTCTTAGAGAAAGACATAAACAATTAACAAAACAAAGTTGGAATGATTCAGTCAAAATTGGGGACATTGTGTTGATACATGACAAGACACCAAGACAACATTGGTCAATGGGAAAAGTCTTGGAACTCAAAACTGGTGAAGACGAAGTTACCAGGGTTGTAAAACTGAAAACAGCAACTGGTGAAACCACCAGAGATATCACATTACTATATCCTTTGGAGTGTGGGGCTAAATTAGAACCATTACCCCAAAGGATGGATCAGGATACTATTGGGGAGGAATCTCTCAATGTGCCTGATGTAACTCAGACTAAACCAGACAGGCCTCAAAGAAAGACTGCTTTGAAAGCCAGAAAACTTTTACAAGAAAAAATTAAGACTGGTGACTTATAAAACTTACACAAACTGAGCAAAGTTAAAATGCTTAATAACTTTACTTTAATCCCATAAATTTCCTATACCTAAAGGGAGTCAAACTGATTGACATAACTTTAACTAAACTTGAGAAGTTGGCCTCTTGAACTTTCATATTTGAATAGGTCTTGAGTAACCTCTCTCTTCCTAAATTTCTACTTCATTCTTTTGATCATTTTTACATGTTTTACACAGTTTGTCAAAAAATTTGATCTATAACATACAAATTTTTCTCCGGCCCCCCCCCAGTATATGGAAAAACTATACGCGCTCACAACATGGTATCATATGTGGTACATTTATTTCATAATTAAATATAAATTATTAATTAATTGAATTAAATATCTATACAAAATTGCCTCGGGATTGGCGACATAGCCTATTGGGAATGAAATAATTGAATTGCCATACGTACAAAGAACCTGTATGTATGAATCAGCCTCACATAGCAACAAGAAAACCCAATTTATTGTTTAGTCTACCAAAGAAGTAGACAAACAAAATTTGCTAGTCGGCAAATAATACAAGCGAACCAAGGAACGGCTCTCAGGGCTGTTTATTCAAGCGAACGCTTTAAACGGGAAGACGTGTTAATTTTCCCTCAAGTCTGAGTGAATTCCTTATAATATAAAACCTAATGACTATAAAAGGATAGGCCTATTCCTTCAGGGGTTTATATAGTGACTGCCTATATTAATTACCTTAAGTAAATTCGCCGCGTAACCCATCGTGGCGGCCCTACACCGAAAATGACCGTCACGCCCTACATCGAAACAAACAAAGACCCAGCAAAAATAAGGTGAGCAATTCATTTTCATTTAATATAAGGTCCCAATCCCGACGCTAGAATTACCGTAATCAATATAAATATAAAGAGGTCCTTTAAAGACCAACATATTCATAACTCTCTAACGAAAAAGCATAGGGCTTTTGTCGGTAACCCTCCACTGAAGTCTGCTGGAAATTTCCAACGGATGAGGGCACAGGCAATCAAACCATAGCCCTATATAGTTTTTTCACAGGTATTATAATAATGTAATTGTAAAGGAATTTCAGCGTAAAAATATCCTTAGCCTACCTTACCATGTTAGTTTTCAATACCTTCCAACTGTACTTAAAGCAATTGGCATTAATGTAATCTTTAAGTATAATAATACTGTTAAATCACGCCTAATAAAGAATAGCCCTGATAATGTTGTTGGTTGTGTGTATTCGATCGGATGTACACAATGTAACTCAGTATATATAGGCCAAACCGGTAAAACGTTAGATATTAGGGTAAAACAGCATAAATATGCTTGTAGAACAGCTAATACTTCCAATGCTTTATTTAACCATATGTATAGATGTAACCATAGCATCAAGTGGGGTAGTTCTAAAGCGCTTGTTAAAAACAGAGATATAATAGAACGAAATATTCTAGAATGTGCATTTATTCATTTTAAAAGCAATTTCAATAACAGTGCGGGGACGTATAAAATTGACGATATCATGTTAAAATTTATTTTGCCTCTCATTAACCCTTGTTAAGTATGTGCTAATTGTTTTGTTTTTCCTGTACATTGTATATATTTATGGGTATCTCGCCGTTTATCTTCATTCCCTGACGAGGTGTAGCTTTGAATACACGAAAGGCCTTGGAATCGTTTTTCTTTTTCCTTGTGGGTTTGCAGCATTTATTCATTTCACGTGTTTTATTGTGAAATTCATCCCATATATTTATATATATAGCCGGAGCTCATTCCAAGTTTGGAAAGGCCAAATAGGAAGACAAAAGGACTAAAAGGCCACAGGTAATAAAAAAATAAGGGAATAATTTAATTTGTGTATTTTCCTTGCATAAGGAAAATATATATACATATTCATTATTTATTATGATACAGCTGCTCCCTCCATCTGAGCTGAAATTCTGAAATTCTTACAACATCTGGTGCGCCGGGTTATTTATTTATATATATACCCTTGCGGAGTTGAAGAATAGTAGCAGTTCGTGTTAGGAAAGACAAACTTTTCTGTTGCGGTGTTTTGTTTTGTAGGCGGAATTGACTGAGGAGTTTTGTGGGGCATTAATTTCTTAGAAAGTGGAATGAAAGCTATATAACTTCTTAAAGGAGAAGTATATGCAGTATATATATGGTGGTGTAGTGGTTAGCGTCGCTAACTACGAATCCATCGGCCCCGGGATCGAGACCCGGTGACGGCAGGCAGCGCGCAGCAAAACCCAGCTGTTCATCCTTCCACACAATAAAAAAAATTGGTTGGGAGATAAATGGGTACCCTGGGTAGTCTAGTGGTTAACACGCTGGGCTGCTGGTTGGGAGTGGTTCGGATTCCACATTAAACTGTAGGTCTAAGGTGGAGTGACAAACTTGACCTTCGTCAGAATGAACAATACGGGGGAAGCAAAACCAAGGTTAACCAATAAATATATCATGGAGGGGTACATTCCATATTCCATTTCTACTATTAATGTAAAAAATCCTTGGTTTAACTTTACTTGTTCTAATGCTATCCGCAATAGAGGCTTTCAGAAGGTCCCATCGCCATCCAACTCCTGATTCTCACTCAGCTTATATTTCTGCCCGGAATCGTGCAAAATTTGTTCTTCGACTTGCCAAAAATTTCTTCATCAGACAAAAATGTGAAAATCTATCCAATTCTAATTCTGCTTGCTCTTTCTAGCACCTAGCCAAGCCAAGAACCTCCTCAACAACTTTACTTCTTATTTCCCTCCTTTTTTCCATTCCGACGGCTCAGTTGCCGTCTCTTCTCCCAGTAAAGCTGAACGCTTCGTTCAAACTTTCGCTTCCAACTCAACCCTGAACGATTCTGGTGCTGTTTCTCCATCTCCTCCTCACTCTGAATTAATCTTAATTATGTCTGAAATTAGAATCTCCTCCAAAGATGTTTTTTCTGCCCTAACTGGGCTCAACTGTAGGAATGCGTACGGTCCTGATGGTGTTGCTCCTGTCGTTCCCAAGAACTGTGCTTCTGTGCTGATACCCTGCCGAGGCAAACTCTTTTGGCTTTGTCTTTCATCTGGTACTTTTCCTTCCTGCTGGAAATTTGCTTTTATTCAATCTGTCCCAAAGAAGGATGACCGCTTTCAACCTTCCAACTATCGTCCAATTGCTTTGATTTCTTGCCTTTCTAAAGTTTTTGAATCTATCCTTAATGGGAAGATTCTCAAACGCCTTTCTTCTCACAATCTTCTTTCAGATCGTCAGTTGGGTTTCACAAAGGACGCTCTACTGACGATCTTCTTGCAAATCTCTTTGACTTTTGGTCATCTTCCTTTCGGGATCTTCCTTTGTTATTGCACTAGACATACCAAAAGCCTTTGAGAGAGTCTGACACAAATCTTTAATTTTCAAACTGCCTTCCTTCGGTTTCTATCCTTCTATCTGTGCCTTCATCTCTAATTTTCTTTCTGGCCGTTCTGTAGCTGAGGTTGTAGATGGCCACTGTTCTTCTCCTAAAGCTATTAATAGTGGTGTTCCTCAAGGCTCTGTCTTGTCACCCACTCTTTTCCTCTTAGTTATCAATGATCCATTAAGTCTCATTTCCTGTCCTATCCACTCCAGTGCTAATGATTCCACTCTTCACTTCTCCACCTGCTTCATAAAGCGTCCCTCTCAGATCACGTGATTCGCGTAGGAAGGCTATCGTGCACCTGTCCTCCAATCTTTCTACTATCTCTAATTGGGACAGAGAGAACTTTGTTGCTTTCAGTGACTCAAACACTCAGTTCCTTCATCTGTTTACTCGTCACAATCTTTCACACGACTATCTCCTTACCTTTAACAATACACAACTCAATCCTTCCTCTTCTCTTAACATTCTTGTTGTTTCTTTTTCTCGTGATCTTTCCTGGAAAGAGCACATATACTCTCTTTCTAAAACAGCTTCCAAGAGGTTAGATGTACTGTACCTGCTCCGCAATTTCTTTACCCCCACTCAGTTGCTGTCTCTGTACAGGGGTCTTGTCCGCCCCTTTATGGAGTACGCTTTTAATGTGTGTGGTGACTCAACCCACATAGCTCTACTCGTACTTCACCGGGTGGAATCAAAGGCTTTTCGTCCCATCAATTCCTCGCCTCTTACTGACTGTCTTCATTCCCTCTCATTTCGCTGCACTGTTGCCTCCCTCTCTCTTTACTATCGCTATTATAACGGACACTGCTCTTCTGAACTCTCTAACTGCTTGCCTTCTGCTTTAAGGAGAGCTTTCAGTACCAGACTTTCAACATATTCTCATTCCTTTACTGTCCAACTCTCTAATGCAAAGGTTAATTGGTATTCTCAATCTTTCATGCATTCACCTAGTCAACTCTGGAACATTCTTCCCGAAACCATCTTTCCCCCTGTCTATAACCTCCAATTTTCAAACGCAGAGTGTCCAGGCATCTCGAAAATTTTGGACCTTGATTTTGGCTCGCTTCTTCTTCCATGGGGGGGCGTTTTTGCGGACATTCGCCCTTGGCCCCTTCTTCGTGCATAAAAATATACATACATTGTTTTCTTCAACGTGTTGCAAAGCAATGAAGATTGCAATAGTGACTACTTCCTACTTATGTAGTCCGTAAGTGGAAATTCTAAATTTTGAAGAGATTTTCCTGATTTAGGATACAGTCAAAACAGACCATGATGCAATTGGGGGCTGGAAAGGTCTGAAAAATATAACTTAAAATATGTAGAAATACTTCAGTGTGTGAATGAGAATGGATCGATATGAGAATTTCCTCCTTTCAGATTTTTACTCGGAGATTTCTCACCCTTGGGGTAGGAATGAAATGGGAATGGCTGAGATTGGGCAGAGATCTGCTGTTGACCATCTGTATAATCTTTTTTTTAAATTAATAATAATAATAATAATTATTAATAATTATAACTATAATTTCCACTATTATAATTATTATCAATACCTAATTTAATTAATAATGATTATAATTATAATAGTGGAAATTAAGAAATTTAACGTCAGGTTCTAATTTTATGCATTTTTGAGAAATTTCCAAATTTCGAAAAGAATTTCCTGCACATCCCGAAATTATTTTCAAAACAATTCTTGAAAAATGAAAGTATCGTTTTATATACGTGTACACGGTGTCCCAAAAGTCCCTATCTATTTTGTTGAAATAGGCTGAGTTTCAAATAAATGTCACACTGATCTGAATACAGATGTATTTCTATACAAATTACAAGTATTACACCATTAAAATCTTTAATTAGTAGTGTCCACATGTGCTCAGTCTGTATCCCTGCAAATCTCAAAGCGGTCAGCTGCATTGCGGAACACATTTCCGCGCATTTCAGGGGTTATTTTCTCAACTGCTTGCCTAATGCGATCTCGCAGATCTGGTAAATCTCGAATATTTCTGCGATAGACCTCTGATTTAATGAAACCCCAAGCAAAGAAATCCAATGGGGTCAAATCCAGAGATCGCGCTGCCCAGGGCCTATTTCCCCCACGTCCAATCCAACGACTTGGAAAACGCTCGTTTAGGTATGTCTGAACAATTCTGGCATAATGACATGGTGCCCCATCCTGCTGAAAGACTACATTGTCGAGAATGCCATCTTCAAGAAGTTGAGGTTCTTGAAAATTTTGAAGCATATCAAAGTAAACAGGCCCTGTCACTAGCCTCTGCAAAGAAAAAGGGCCCGTAAATCTCAGACTTCGTCATTCCAAGCCACACGTTGACTTTAGGTGAGTTTCTTTCCCATTCAGTGAACTCATTTGGCTTTTCATTAGCCCAGATGCGACAATTATGTCGATTGATTTTACCACAGGTGTGAAAAGTCGCCTCATCGCTAAACAAAATGTGGTCCATTAAATTGTTATTTTGGATTTGTTCGACCAGTTCCGCACACATTGCTGCTCTTTTTGGAAAATCTTTCTCGTGTAAGCTGTGTAACAGCTGAATGTGATAACACTTCTTCTTCAGCGTCGAACACAAGATTCTGTGAACAGGTGTTTTGGGTATGGTCAATCTGTGGGATGCTTGGCGAACTGACATTCTTTGATCGTCTTCGAACATTATGCGAACAGATTCAATGTTTTGTTGTACTGTTCTTGGGCGTCAACTTCTTCCTTCATCATGCACAGATCCAGTCCTTTTGAATTTGTTCACCAATTCACGAATTGCTTTATCTGTCGGTCCAGGCTTGTGAAACCTTCTTGAGAATCGGTCTCTAATTTCACATTTCATTCCTCTGATGTGACATGTTACTATCATAACGCGTTCATGCACATCCATCACCAATGATATGGATCTGAAAAAATTAATTAAAAATTTAAAAATAATTAAAATAGAAGTTTAATGCATGTATGTCTAGAAAGGTGCATGCAATCATTTCATTAAAACATTCATTTGAAATTCAGCCTATTTCAACAAAATAGATAGGGACTTTTGGGACACCCTCTCTCTCTCTCTCTCTCTCTCTCTCTCTCTCTCTCTCTCTCTCTATATATATATATATATATATATATATATATATATATATAGAGTGTTGCTATATGAATGTGTTGCCATATGATGCGCATTCATTTTGAAGAAGCTGACGCATTTTGTTTCGGAAAGAATGTAAGAGTGATATTTTCCTAGAAAAATCTGCCATATTGTTTTCATGTTTTAGTTAAGCTATTTTGTAATAGAATAAGTTTTACGAAACGTTTAATAAGCCAAAGGATCTTTTTTTTTCCGAGGTAATTCAAATCACAAATGCATTACTTCAAACAATAAAATTTTTGTATTAAAAAAAAAAATTCCCAGGATTAGCTTAATTAAAAATAATTTTTTTTACTTTATATATTTTTTTATTATTATTACTTGAGAAAAATATACATACATCAGTTACAAAATTTTGTCAGGCTTTTAATTAAAATTGTTTTAGTATCTGTGCATTAAAATACGTTTAATTATGAGTATAATGAGACGGGAATTTCTTTGAAGTTCATAGAAAAATTATTCTTTAGCATAAATTCATTCTCGCTTATAATTATTAAAGCCATATAGTCATCATTATTATATCCATATATCCATCATTATTATATCCATATGTCCAAGAAGGTGGTATACAAAATGTATTTAATTATCTTTCTCTACTTTATTAAAGATTATAAAAGAAAATAATTCAAACTCGTTGCAGTTCGTTCCTTTATTATGTGGATTCATACTTGATTGAATTTTATCACTCAAAAGTACTCAAGAAACATCCCATTTCGGTATATTTGATATTTATTTGAGGTCTATTTTCTTTAATCCGTAGTGTTTATAATGATATATAATGATAATATATAATGATAACTGAAAAATTCTTTAAGATGACGTTATCCGTTTTTTTAATGGTCTTATTTCAAATGTTCTTGAATTTTGCTTGGTTTACACTTACGCTAAATTTAGTGCTCTGAGGTGTAGTGTGTTTGTGGTGTAAGAGGAGTTACATCCTTCTTCCGAACACCTAAATTGTTACACCAACGTTCTTACATTCATTCTCAGAAAACTTCCTTTTCGTTAAAAAATATGTCAACATATGTTTAGGATTGTAGCAGCTTCTAACTATCAATTTCTTATTATCTTTATTCAAAATATTTTGTTTAATAATTTCTCTTAGTATCGGATTTCCTTTTTTATTTGCCAAACAGTTTTTGGGATTGGAAGTATATAATGACATTATTTCGAGCCGTGTCGTAATTATCTGTTCGTTCAAATATTTTGATAAGAAAATACTTTTTATGATTTGTTTTTTCAGTCAAGAATTTGGGATGTTTTTTCTAAGTCAAGAATTGAATCAAGAACTGTTTACTTAAAAATTCTGCTTTATTCTTTCTATCGCTTTAGGAAAAATATCGCAGTTAGGTCGGATTTTGTAGGCACGATGTAATAACGTCTTTATTATGTGAACTTTGTAACTGTGGGGAATAGACGAATTAGTTTGTATAAAGACTTTCGTCCGTTGACGTTATATAACAAACGCTTCTTTCAATCGTTCTATCTTTATCTAAAACTTTAAAATTAACACCCAAGAGTGAGATGTTCTATCCGTACAAATTTCACACATAAAATTTAGTTTTGATGATTTTTTAATTTCTTTGTAAAAGTAATAAAAAAAAGTCATCAAAACTAAGCCAGAAATAAATATCAAATATACCGAAATGGAATGCTTTTTGAGTACTTTTAATTGATAAAATTTGAATAAGTGTGAATCGACATAATAAAGGAACGAACTGCAACTAGTGTGACTTATTTCCTTTTATAATCTTTAATAAAGTAGAGAAAGATAATTAAATAAATTTTGTATACCACCTTCATGGATATACGGATATAATGATGATGGATATACGGATATAATAATGATGAATATATGGATATAATAATTATAAGCGAGAATGAATTTGCGCAAAAGAATAATTTTTCTTTGAACTTCAAAGAATTTCCCGCTTCATTATAATATAATAATTGCATGTATTTTAATGCATGGATACTAAAACTTTTTTAATTATAAAACCTAAACAGTATATATATATTTCTTAAATAATAATAAAAAAAGAATATAAAGAAAAAATTATCTTTAATTAAGCTAATCCCGAGAATATTTTTTTAAGACAAACATGTTATTCTTTGAAGTGATGCATTTGTAAGACAAAAATATTATTGTTTGAAGTGATGCATTTGTGATCAGAATTACCTCAAAAAAAGAAAAAGATCCTTTGGCTTATTAAAACTTTTGTGAAACTTATTATATTACAAATAGCTTAACTAAAACATGAAAACAATATGGCGGATTTCTCTTGGAAAATATCAATCCTGTAGCCCAGTGCTCTTCAACCTGGGCGGTACCGCCCACTAGTGGCTCAAGGATCTCATTAATCTAAAGGTAATTGCAATTAATTTTATTGTTTTATGCAGGGTATATAACTTTTAGTTTGAGTTTTTGCATTTTGGGCGATACGGAAATTTTACCCTCGCAAAAGTTACAAAAGTGGGCGGTAAGCATAAAAAGGTTGAAGAGCACTGCAGTGTAGCCTTTCCGAAAAATGAATGCACATCATATGGCAACACATTCATAAAGCAACACTGTTTAATGATTTTTAGTTGGTTTTCTGTTAATAAATTCATCAAATTTTTATACAGGTTGAGCGAAAAGTTCCTGTGCACCTGTCCACTTCCAACACAGTGCAGGTACAGGTTTACTACACTTCTTGCAGGTGCACAGGGACTTTTCGCTCACCCTGTATAATGTTTAAGATGTCGCTATAAAATATTTAATTAATTGTTTTACCTGTAAAAGGTTTATTGACATTTTAACCATCAATACATTGCCTGAATAAGGATTTACGATTTAAGTATTTAATTTCACGTAAGTCTACCTTGAAAAGAAATTAAATTCTTTATATATCCCACTCATACAGTATTAATTTCTTAGACCTAATTGGTTATATTTCAGAATGAGTTGTAGTACGTGCTGATTGGACATGAAATTTTTAGGCGAGGTATTTCGTTTTATTTATTGAATTTTAGCATTTATTGCTTAATTACATGTACAGTGACTGACAGAAGAAACGATATTTATGGAAAATAATATTAAATATTTCAAAATTAAACAAAAACTCTTAACTAGCTGGAAAAATAATCTTGGAATCATCGGCATAGGAGTGAATTATGACCGGAAATGCGACTTAATAGACCATTAATAAGTAAAAGGAAAAGAGAGGGTAACAGGACAGAACCCTGAGGAACACCACTATTAATAGCTTTAGGAGAAGAACAGTGGCCATCTATAACTATAGTTCGGCCAGAAAGGAAATCAGAGATAAAGGCACAGATAGAAGGATAGAAACCGAAGGAGGGCAGTTTGGTGATTAAAGATTTGTGTCAAACTCTACCAAAAACTTTTAATATGTCTTGCGCAATAGCAAAGGTATCACTGAAATCCCGAAAGGGGGATGACGAAGAGTCAGAGGGATATGCAAGACGATCACAGTAGAGCGTTTCTTCCTTCTGAGTTGTATCGTATATATATTAGGGCGGTTCATGTAATAGGGGTGAAAAATTTTGTTGCAGGCAAGTCATTGAGCATGTGGATTTTTAAATTCTACTTGCTTACAAAAATCTTCATGGCAAATTTCTACTTGGTAGCAAAACTTTCAGTGGGTGCTGAAGCTCATGTTCGATTACTCCTAGATTGCTGATTTGTCGTATGGGGCTTCTGGTATTTAAATTTTCCGAGCTCGCCGATTGAGGGAAATTTACGGTCATGTACTTCCCTGGTCGATTGGTGTCTACAATCTCATCCTGGTTTGGCTTTGTTTCGTTTGAAACCTTGTCGGAAAACAAAGATGAAAATGGTTGAGGCAGCAAATTTATTACAGAGAGGAACACTAAAGAAAGATCGGAGAAAATACAAAGGAAACGTTTCAGTTGAGAGGATGGATCTCTCAGACTTTGTCCATTCAGCGTCATTCAAGTTATTTGATACTTTCAAGATCAGCCGAGGGTTCTTAGGACATCTCCTGATGAGTGGAAAAATCACCAAGACGATAGACGATCCCTCCTATCCATGTAAAGATTCAATGTTATCAACGACAGTGCTGAAAGGGGCATGTCCATGATAAAGAATTTCAATGCAACCATTACTCTTGGTAATTACTCTTGGATTCCACTCAAATTCGTCTCAGAGTTTTATGTTCTTAAGTCTAATAAAAAAAAGTACATGCTTGCTTGAATTTTTAATTTTCATTTATTTGAACCGGCCTAATATATATATATATATATATATATATATATATATATATATATATATATATATGTGTTAAAAAATGCGCCACCAGAGTTCGAATGCACCACCTCTTGAATAGAAGGTGAGGGAACTAGCCACTACACTATCCAAATTTGTCTGTTCACGCATGATATTCCGTTTATCGAACCACAGCGTTGCACCAGATGATTTGAATGTAATGCTGGTCATTAACTCAAGTGAGTTAATGACTCACATGAAAAAGGGGTAACTATTGTATTTTTAGCCATTTTTTGGCTAAAATATAATAGTTACCCCTTTTTCTGCGATATATTCAATCCGACACGAATGCAACGAGACTTTTGCTTATATTGAGTTTCTGGATATAGTAGGTTAGGGGTATTTGTAACCCATAGATCCTGTCCTAAAGCGGGATTCTATCTACTTTGCAGATAGCTGGTGAGGGAAGCTATATTTTTTGGAGCCTCTTTGCGAGTGACCTGTTGCCCACGTCGGGCTAACATCATGAAAAAGAAAAACTATAATGTTTGTCATTTACTATTACTTATTCGGACTATAGTGGATTTAATTTTCCCAGAAGAGTTTCTTGTTCCATGCACGGTCTGTGTGTATCATGAAAAAACTTCAGGGGACCATTCCGAGTTCAACGCTGGGCTGCTGGTAGGGCGTGGTTCGGATTCCATGTTAAACTGTAGGTCTAAGGTGGAGTGAAAAGCTTGACCTTCGTCAGAATATATATATATAATTTAGTGGTGGACCGCATACCCGCGTCATTTTTAACATCCGCATCCGCACTTGTGACTGCGGATGTTATACGGATATTACCTCTAATAAATTATGTAATTTACAATTAAATTAGCTTATAAAGTAGCTTATAAGGCTCAGTCATGCTCATTTCATGTAAAGTATTAATTATTAATGAACAAACAAATATATAAACCTGAAAATATAAATAGCTGGTAACACAGAAAATTGAATGAAACTTGTTTCATTGAATTTTCTGTGGCTGAAACTCTTGAGAAAGTTATTATTTTTATCATGAAAACATTAATATTATTTTTAATTCTTGTGCATTGCCTGCCATAATAGTAATATCACGAAATTTGAAAAATTATGTCATATATTCATAATTCTATATTATATTGATAGATTAACTAAATATCCGCATCCGCATCCGCATCCGCGGATATTGAAATAAAAAATCTCCATCCGCATCCGCAGATGTTGCAAAACTGACATCCGGTCCACCACTAATATATATATATTGTAGATAACAAATAAACTTTTTATTGTATTTCAAAACATCACTCCACACATGCACCCATTCAAGGTACTGGCAGCTCGCAGCATTAGTGCCAAGTATATTTGGGTTGATATACTAACGAGGCTTCCGTACGTGGTTTATCCCCACTGGAAGCAACAGTACACTGTAAAAACTGTCCGCTACGTGTGTACCTTACATCTGAATGGAAAAAAAGACTAAACGTACTCTGGGTATAAAGTATATAAGGAGTACACTCGGTAGACCGAAAGTACACCGAAAATACACCGAAAGGTTTTCTTTAATCTCTGTAAGTGTACACTTTGTACTTTTCATTTAATTCCAGAGGAGACCGCTTGTCAAAAGGATAACCGTTTCAGCTACGTTCTATCTACTATAGACCTACCATGTACGTACCCTTGAAGTACTTTATATTCTCCAGAGTATGTTTAGCCCTTATTTAACGCTCGGATCTAAGGTACACAGAACGGACAGTTTCTCGAGTGTACTTTGAGTTATCACAATCTGATCCATAATTTTTACCTTGCTTTTGTCATTAGTTTGTATTGTAGACAATCTTAGCTTTATACGTCCGGGTGCATAATTCATCAGTATCAAGATTTACTGCAAGATTGTGTTTCATCATGAAGGCAACATCACTGCACCAATTCCAATCAGAAGTACTGTACATTCATATCACTTCAAGCTTGCTCTACATAAACTGGATCAAGAGCTCAAAATTTCTTCAATTTCAAACCTTTTGTTTATCCTTTCTTCAGAATGATCGCATTGATATTGCGTTTATTTTCTTTTAATAATAAAATAAAGCTACAAGTAACTATTTCTAACAATCCAATTATAAACAGAATTATACTCTAACTCATCTAATTAAATTGAACCTAATTTATTGTAACCTAACCGGGCACTATTTAATCTAATACATGCAACCCAACTCAACTCGTATAATTCTATATATATAAATAAATAAATAAATATATATATATATATATATATATATATATATATAAATAAGGAACACACAAAGATAATTTTTTCTTTGTTTCTGGGCAATAACCTTTATTTTCTGATTCATTATGCTTCAAATCACTGGAAAAAAGCTGTCAGTGATTTTAAACTTCGGGTTTGTTGTCAGTACATCGATTTTGTTGAAATAAGAATATTATTATTTTTTAACCCTATATGGACATCTGCGACAGATCTGTAAACGCTTCAAAATTTACTATATATTTACCGAAACAAGTACATTTTAACTTAAATGACGATATCGTCAAATTTGTAACGGTTCAAGGAGTTTATATCACGAATTGGCAACTCCTACTGCAGAAAACCGAGCTTTAATGAAAAAAATAAGTTAGTGCGTCAGTAGAAGTAAAAGTGTGTGGTTACGCAGTTCGTTTTTTATTTTTTATCACTTTATTTGATTAAAGGTAAGTTGAATAATTTTTTATTGCTCAATATATGTTGTTAGAGTGGCTGAAGTAATATAAAACAATTCTGATAAACTGAGCACTAGAATATTTTATTGAAACGTAACAATATTGATGGCTCTGACATCCATGCCTTCTTTGCCACGTGGTATAAGGTTGTCCAATTTGTATTATATATATTACATTATATATATATTATATATATTATTATATATATTATATATATATATTATTTATATATATATTATTTATATATATGTATTACATTAAAAATCACATATTTATGTTCAAAGTACTCTAAATGAATGTTTAATATAGGTAAAAAAAAATTTAAGACAAAAATAAGAATTATGTCCATATAGGGTTAAATTAATCCATTATTTTTACTTTTTCAGACGTGTGACGTGTGACGAGTTACTGTTATGGCTGCTCGTGGTTGCAAATACCCAGCGGATTCCTTCTGCTACGTGTGCGGCGAGTTCTTCGCAAAGACGGCTAAAAAAACACTGCTTGGACAGTTGCACCCGTGCAAAGGAAGCCTATCATGCCTACTTCGGAATGCCAGTCGGTGACCAAGACAAACGCTGGGCACCACATGTCATCTGTGACTACTGCCGCCGCACTCTTGAAGGTTGGTTTAGAGGAGAGAAGAGGGCAATGCGTTTCGCTATCCCCCGTATCTGGCGTGAGCCCTCAGACCATCTCACGGACTGCTATTTTGTATGGTGACCCAACAAAACGAAGAAAGGGGAAGAATGCGCCTCCCATTGAGTACCCTGACATTCCGTCATCTATTGCACCTGTTCCCCATAACGCGACGGACCTACCTGTGCCACAGCCTCCTTGAGAGATCAATCTTGTCCAGCAGAAGAAGCAAGCTATGATGATTCCGAGGAGGAGCAAGGTGCGTCATCTGCTGCGCGCCGTCGACGCCGGGTGGCCGGTGAAAGGTGCCCCTACTACCCCAACCAAGAGGACATCAACGACCTCATCAGGGAAATGGCCTTGACAAAGTCCAACGCCGAGCTGCTCATTTCCAGACTGAAGCAGTGGGACTTACTGGACGACAGCGTTCGAATTACTTCCCAGAGGAAGCGGCATCGAGGCTTTTCAGTGTTCTTCACTCTTAGAGATGGGTTGTGCTACTGCCATGACATCAGAGGACTCTTCGACGCTGTGGGCATTCCCTGCAACACCTCTGACTGGCGGCTCTTCATCGACAGTTTATCTAAAAGCCTCAAGGCTGTTTTACTGCACAACACAAATCAGTGGCCCTCGATTCCTCTGGCTCATTCAGTGCACATGAAAGAAGAGTACCAGAACGTCAAAATCCTGCTGAGTGCACTGAAGTACGACCAATTCAGCTGGGAGGTCATTGGCGATTTCAAGATGGTGGCCTTCTTGATGGGGCTTCAGGGAGGCTTCACCAAGTTCCCTTGCTATCTGTGCTTCTGGGATAGCCGAAATACAGCCCTTCACTACGAGAAGAGGAACTGGCCCCTCAGGACCGGCTATGAGGTTGGGGCCCATAACGTGAAGCAAGAGCCGCTGGTGGAGCCAACGAAAGTGCTGATGCCACCCCTGCACATCAAATTGGGCATCATTAAGCAGTTGTTAAACAGCTGGATCCAGAGGGTGAGGCCTTGAAGCACATCCAGGAGCTGTTCCCGAAGTTGTGGAGGCGAAGATCAAAGCAGGAGTATTTGTGGGCCCTCAGGTGAAGCGACTTATTGACTCCGACAGCTTTCCTGAGAAGCTGTCTGAGGTTGAGCGGGCAGCTTGGACAAGCTTCGTTTCTCTAGTCAAAGGTTTCCTCGGAAACCACAAGGCAGAGAACTACAGGGAAATCGTTGACGAACTTGTGGACATGTACCGGAGCATGGGCTGCCGGATGTCGCTGAAACTGCACGTACTACACGCTCACCTTGATGAGTTCAAAGAAAACATGGGAGACTACTCAGAAGAACAAGGTGAAAGATTTCACCAGGATGTCAGCTCTTTCGAGGAACGCTACAAGGGACAGTACAATGAAAGTATGATGGGGGACTATATCTGGAACCTTTTGCGTGAGAGTGAACTGAAATACAATCGCCAATCTCGTAGACAAACTTCTTTTTGATTAAACTATAACGCTAGAATTTTTGTATCAATTCTGTATCAATTCTCCGTAGCAATACTCTTTATCAACGCTCTGCATCACTGCACTGTATCACTGTCTGTGTATTAACATATTATAATACATAATTATTCCCTACTCGTTTCCTTCTTTTTATTTTCATTTCTAAAGACGGGGCCTGGAGAACTTCATTTTTCATCATTGATTTATCATAATAATCGTGTTAACATCAATTAAAATTATACTTAACAGGATTCATTTGATTTAAAAGCAGATAGTGTGAAAAACCCTTAAATTAATAAGCAAAAATGGCAAAAAATCAATAAATCGATCTCATGAACTCAGAACCGAAGTCTGAACTTGGTGCCTGCTCATTTTTACTTATTTATGCCCTAAAAAATCAGAAAATAATAGTTTTAACTCATGGACAAATTTTGTGTTACACGGTGATTATTAATATGTATTTCGCCAGAAAAAGATTGTCCATATAAGTTATTCAAAGTTAATAATCCCTCCCCCTTTTCGAGTACCCCCTTCCCCCCTTTTATGATTTGTGGCTATATAACGGTTGAGAACTAACGCTCAAGGCAGAGAAAGGTCGAGACAAGAAGTCCCCGAAACTAACAAACTTTTTGAGTGAGACTATAAAAACGTATCGAGCTTCGGGATTAGGGAATAGGGTTCGATCTAAATTGTTTGTTATGTTTAATTGGAAAACTAAACCTAGTTTCTTATTAAATTGCTTCTTAGAAATAAAACTTTTATAATCATCCGAGCCTCCGCCTCTTTATCCCCTTTACGAATATTTAATTAAGAGTTGTACTTTTGTATGAAGGGAACAATCGACGATTAGCTCCGAGTTGGAGATGAACCCCCGACCCGAAAATCCTGAACATTACGTTATATATACATCAACGAACAAGAAAACAAACAAATTTATTTTTATTTTGAACAATGGTGTCAGCAAAGTGGTTGTTGCTTTTCCTTATCTTTGTTCCTTTCTGATATTTCATCTTATTCTGTTTTTGGGGGGAAGAGGTTTTGGGGGTTACGTTGATTATGTTAGAAGATTAGAAGAAGCGAAGAATTCCGCCGAAAAAGAGGCATTCGTCGATGAGGAGATTTGCCGAAGAGACACAATTTCTTAAAGAGGGAACTCCAAGAAGGACGACAAATGAAGTAAGAATACAAGAAGACGACGACAAACCATGAGAAAAGACGACTACACCCGGAGAATCACGCGACTGCTGACGTTATAGACTACAATAGAGAAACGACTACACGACTACTAAGGGAAGTCGGATACACTAGAATGGTACGAAAAACGACTACGCAATTACTGAGAAAGGTCAACTACAATATTTAAAATATAAAGCGAGCAGACGTGAAAGACGAAGCATTCCGGAGACAAAAAAAACTCAATGTAAGTGAAATCAGATTAAACAAAAAAGTCATACGATATAAATTTTTTGTTATCTTAATAAAGAAAGGAAATCTATATTATTGATTCTATTCAATAGCTGATGTCATTAAATTCTGTGGGTTTTGCATTGAATTTTGGTATACATTTTTTTCTTTTGTTATTTTAAGTACTAAAATTGTTCAATTTCACTAAAATAATGGCATATGAGAAAAATTTAGATTTTGAAATGAGAAAAATTTAGATTTTGAAATGAGGACAATTTAGATTTTGAAGTGAGAAAAATTTAGATTTTGAAATGAGAAAAATTTAGATTTTAAAATAAAACTAGAGAATTATGTTTATGCAAATTATTTAGAAAGAGATAAATATTTGCATTCTGTCTCGGAATTTTATAAACTTTAGGAGAGAGTGGATGAGAAAGAGTTTGAGAGAGATTCGAGATTTTACTTTACACTAAAAAAAATGAGATACTGACAGAAATGGTAAATAAAATATTTACGGATCATTTGGAATTCTGGATAACTTGTAATAAGTTTTCAGTGTCTGGTTCGGAATTATGTTACGATTTTGAATTCACTACAGGAAAAAGGGACTGATTGAGAACCAGTATATGCTTCATGTTTAATAATAATAATTCAGGCCAAAACAATATATGGATTAATTACGTCATATTGATTCAAATATAGAACTTTACGATTCTAGAGTCCGTATGTGCACTGAAAATGAAAATAACACTTTTATTTTCAACACATACATAATACACACACACACACACACACACACACACATACACACACCATACATACATACATACATACATATATATATATATATATATATACACAGGGTGTCCCAAAATTCCCTATCTATTTTGTTGAAATAGGCTGAATTTCAAATAAATGTCACACTGACCTGAATACAGATGTATTTCTATAGAAATTACAAGTATTACACTATCAAAATCTTTAATTAGTAGTTTTCACATGTGCTCCATCTGTATCTCTGCAAATCTCAAAGCGGTCAGCTGCGTTGCGGAACACATTTCCGAGCATTTCAGGGGTTATTTTCTCAACTGCTTGCCTAATGCGATCTCGCAGATCTGGTAAATCTCGAATATTTCTGCGATAGACCTCTGATTTAATGAAACCCCAAGCAAAGAAATCCAATGGGGTCAAATCCGGAGATCGCGCTGCCCAGGGCCTATTTCCCCAACGTCCAATCCAACAGTCTGGAAAAAGCTCGTTTAGGTATGTCTGAACAATTCTGGCATAATGACATGGTGCCCCATCCTGCTGAAAGACTACATTGTCGAGAATACCATCTTCAAGAAGTTGAGGTTCTAGAAAATTTTGAAGCATATCAAAGTAAACAGGCCCTGTCACTGTAGCCTCTGCAAAGAAAAAGGCCCGTAAATCTTAGACTTCGTCATTCCAAGCCACACGTTGACTTTAGGTGGGTTTCTTTCCCATTCAGTGAACTCAGTTGGCTTTTCATTAGCACAGATGCGACAATTATGTCGATTGATTTTACCACAGGTGTGAAAGTCCGCTCATCGCTAAAAAATGTGATCCATTAATTGTTATTTTGGATTGTTCGACCAGTTCCGCACACTTTGCTGCCTTTTTGGAAAATCTTCCTCGTGTAAGCTGTGTAACAGCTGAATGTGATAACACTTCTTCTTCAGCGTCGAATGCAAGATTCTGCGACAGTTGTATTGGGTATGGTCAATCTGTGGGATACTTGGCGAATGACATTCTTTGATCGTCTTCGAACATTATGCGAACAGATTCAATGTTTTGTTGTACTGTTCTTGGGCGTCCACTTTCATCATGCACAGATCCAGTCCTTTGAATTTGTTCACCAATTCACGAATTGCTTTATCTGTCGGTCCAGGCTTATGAAACCTTCTTGAGAATCGGTCTCTAATTTCACAACATTTCATTCCTCTGATGCGACATGTTACTATCAAACGCGTTCATGCACATCCATCACCAATGATATGGATCTGAAAAAATTAATAAAAAATTTAAAAATAATTAAAATAGAAATCTAATGCATGTATTTGTCTAGAAAGGTGCATGCAATCATGTCATTAAAACATTCACTTGAAATTCAGCCTATTTCAACAAAATAGATAGGGACTTTTGGGACACCCTGTATATATATTAGTCGTGTATAGTAATGTTTTCGTACAGGAAGCAACAACAGCGTCTTTTCCAAAATAGAGAAAGTTGTCTAATGCGTTAGGTGATCGCTCGGAAATGGATCTTTCTATACTAAGCGGCATCATCATAAATGTTGGGTGATAAACAATAGAAAAAAAAAAAAGAGTGCCAATCATCTCTCGCTTATTTCTGTGATGGATGACACGAAAATTGTCCGTAAAGAACGAAAACAGAGTGCCAAACATAACGATGCCAAAAGGGGAGGAAAAGCGAAAACGGGGAAGACGAAGGGTATCTATCTTATGTATCAACAATTTTGTTTTGCATTCATGCACGAGGCACTAAAGTATACTCGAGTTGATCTTGCAGAATCCAGAAAGATTGCGTGCAGCGATTATTCTGGAGGAATGAGTTATTTAAATGACTTCATGAATGCATGTATACGACGGTGGAGATTTTATTTGGTCGATATATATAGAGCCTTCAAGCTACCATGTTTAACGAGTTGTATCTCCCGCTTTTCATACCGTGTAAACAGACGACTATATATATATATGATGAAAATAACTACGAAGAAAAAAGGAAACGCAGAATGGTGCTGAAGCGCTTTCGTCTAATGACATCCTCAGGAACACTGAAATAAATAACAAGTCACAAAAAAATAAAAAAAATAAAAAATAAAAATAAAATAGAAAAATAAAAATTGTAGGAGGAGCATACAAATTTATAAGAAAAATCTACCAGAGTTTTAGCACTTTGCCCCTCTTGTCTAAATTCGTTCTGAACGAATTAAAAACAACAGGATCAAGCGAAAAAAGGCCCTGGGTAATGTTAAAATCATTTGTAAGTTGAATAATGGCAGACTCAAGAAATTTCTATTAAAATATTGCTTGAGTGAAACAAAATTGAAGCATTATTCCACTCAATACAATGGGATAACTCTGACAAATGGACGAAAAGGGCACTGGACGACTTTTCCGTTCTAACGGAATATTGATGCTGTTTTACACGCGTGTGCAAATCCTTTTCCATCTATCCAATGTAAAAGGAATCACATTGTTTACAACCACTTTTGTAGATAATGCCTGAATTATTGGTAGGAGCTATTTTTTACTATGATATTTTTCACAATATTGTCATATGAAAATATTACATTAATATTCAAAAGTTTAAGTACATTAGCAATGCCTAAAAAGCCTGGGAAAAAATGGAAGCACCATTCTGTGTTTCCTTTTTCCTTCGTGGTTATTTTCATCATAAATATTATTCACGTGTTACTTTCGTGAAATAATTGAATATATATATACATATATAGTATGTATACACATATATGTTTATTCCGAGGTGGCACGTAGCCCGACATAAGCTCCATATGAGAGGATCGTCTATGTAAAACACTTATACACACTTTGAGTAACTGCCGGAAATAAGTTGTTGCTGTCAAATGCGTGATCCTGCTTTCCTACGAACAGCCAGTCAGATGACGGAGGGGACCTACAGCTTAACAAAAAAAAACAAATACTGTAACCTCGGGTTCTGTGTAATTCTAACGTAACTTGCGTGTAACTTTGCGTGTAAACTTTTTGTCAGTCGTTCATGTAATTTTTGTACATGTAACTTTTACGTAACAAATATGTAGCTAAAATAAACACTATTTTCGAAGGAAAGATGAAACTCACAGAATGGTAAATAAGAAATTTAATGAGCATACACAGCATAAACAGTATTTAAGAATGCAAACACACGGTTTGTATTCAGAAAAAAAATGCATTACATAAGGTATACAATATTAAATAAATGAAAAGAACATCACATCCAGAGATTTATAGAGTATGTTGGCACTTATTTTCGTTTTTGTATTTAGTAGCAAGGTACATACACTGAAAAAAATAATAATGTCCATTTAATGCGTGTATTTGAAACGTTACGTATTCGACGCACAGTGCGGTAAAGGGTTAAGTTAAAGTGAAGCTAAAATGAATCATGACAACATCAAATAATAAGGTCAATATGACTTCATTTTCATATAACTCTTATTTACATATTGTATCTACCTGACCCTAAAATTATCCTGAGTGTAATGAAGCTCTCGGGGAATTTTTTTTTTTTTATTGATGCGAGATTAAAATATGAATCCAATTAAGTTGATTAAAAAATCCGATCTATGCGAATTAAATATTGTTTGAGTTCTCAATAATTATATCGCGGAGACACTGGCACTGGACCTCCAAATACGCAATCATTATCACAGAATAGATTAAAAGGAAGTGTGATCGTCAATTTTACTTCACTCACAAGTGAAAGAGGAAAGAGGAAGAATGGAGACAAAGATTAGATGTCCTGCAGCTCGAACGTACGTCATTGCTACAAAAGTAAGGTTGTTTTTTAGTTGGAGATTTGAACGTCGTTGAGACGCGGAGACACCTTAAAATGTGACAACAGATGTTGAGTATACGAATATCTTCACACAAGAAATTTCTTATTTTCATTGAGGTCGCGTGACTACCAATCAGTTGGCCAATATCGACCTTCTGTACGTTTACAGTGTAGGTTACTAGAGTGAAAACACCAACATTAAACATTTTAATTCTAATGAAACTTAACATTTTTTCTTCAATCGTATAGTTAATTGGTAGAATGGATTGCCAGCCATCGTAGTTCAAAGTTATTCGATCGAATCATTTAAGAAGAAACTAGATGTTTATCTCGCTTTAAACCCCAAGTTAGAAGCATTTGTTAGCGCGTAGAAGTAGCGTAGAATTTTCACTCGGATTCCCTCCTCTTTACTTTCAAATTTTCACTTTATCTTTAAATTTCTTTCCTTCCTTTCAATCTCTCTCCTTTGTTTTGCTTTAAGACTTTCACTCGTCTTTAAATTTTCTTACATCTTTTAACCTTCCTTCTTAAACAGACAACCTCGTAGAGTTTGTTTTTTCTGTTTAAGGTGCTTCAACCCTGCTGGATTATTGACACCATTTTTTTTTGACTCCCCGAAGGAAGGTAGAAAAGGAAGAAAGAAGAGAAGTTTTTTTTTTTCTGTTTAAGGTGCTTTCAACCCTGCTGGATTATTGACACCATTTTTAATTTTTTTTTTGTAGAGAAAGGTGGTGAAAGAAGTAGTAGAAGAAAATAGTTATGGTGATAAGAAGAGAAGAACAACCGGTCTGTGGCTGTTCGGTATTCTTCCTATTCCTTTGTAAATATAATAACTTGAAAACGCTTTCTTTGTAAGTTAATTATTTTCGATGAAGAAATTAAAAGTCAAATATTAAAATCCTTTTTAGATGTAATATATTTTCTTTTATCAAGGGTAACTAATTTATGTACAACCGGCTCGATTTGAAGGATGAATAAGGTTTTCAGGCATCAATAATGGGTTTATTTACTTATTTACTTTAAAAATATGCATTTATTTGTTGATTTATTATATTTTATATTTAGCTTTTATAAGCTGAAATACTAATTAAACGAATTGGTTATTATTCTGAAACATTCAATATGTATTAAAATATATTTTTCATGGAAAACTCTCTTGAGCGGTAACTCCGTAATAAGTAGGTTTTATTTATTTATTTATTATTATTATTATTATTATTATTATTATTAGTATGGTGGTAATTATTCGTTTTTACACGCAGTCTGTTTTTATGATGAGAACAAACTTTTCTGGTCAATTTTGAGGCGTTTTGCACGAATCTGCCATCCGTTTCCTGTGCAAATGCATAGTTTTCGAGATATCGTCATCTCGAAAACTACGCATTTGCACAGGAAACGGATGGCAGTTTCGTACAAAACACCTCAAAATTAACCAGAAACGTTTGCTCTCATCATTTTCATTTAAACTAACGAAAATATCGCGACTTAACCTAACCAATCATCAAGGGTGTACAGTTGACCTAACTGGGCATTCAATTAACCTAACCAGGCCTTCAGTTGACCTAACCGGGCCTTCAGTTGACCTAACCGGGCATTCAATTAACCTAACAGGTTAATATTGGTTATTTCACCTAAATATCTTCTGATCTTTTCGTATTAGGCACTCACTGTCACATTTCAGGCAAGTTAAGGATGAGAGAATAACACCGTAATTGATAAAAACATCCAATCCTTTGTCTTCATCTAGGGCACATGTCGAATCAAGTTCTCAAAGTCAAAATCACACGAATGGCACATCATAATTCTATCACAAACACCACTAAACTGAATCCAATTAGAAAAAAAATTAGCCAGAACAAAACCCAACCAACTAATTAAGTCGCAGAGTTACGAAAAAATAGCCCAATCAGGAAAAATATTTTATGAAAAAAGTACATTATAGCCAAAACAGGAAATATATTTTATTAAAAAAAAGTACATTTGAACAAATTTGCACAACATAAGATATATATTTTCTTAGTCAGTTTTGAATGGCAATTCAATATATTGTACTTTTAACCGCGCGTGAGCGGGTTAAAAGACGAATATTAACCGTAGTAGTAGTAGTAGTACTAGTAGTAGTATGTATATAGGCTAGTTATGAAAACCGATGCATTGATTCAATTCATTCGATCACAAATTGACCATAAAATAGGTAAATACTTACTATTACACCGGTCTCCAGTAGAAAGTTTTAAAAACTAGTTTTCAATGTTTTTCAATGTGCTGAATTAAAAAATGATACTCATTTCCGTCGCAAATGATTTGTTAAAGAGTTATTGAAGCTTAAAGCTTTTAAAACTTTCTACCCTTTTTTACCCTTTTTTTTACCCTTTTTTACCTGGGGGACCCCTACTGGGAACCGACAGTTTTTGGGTGGGGAGAATCACAAAAACGAGTGGTTTCCGAAGATTTTGAAAGTCAGATTAATACAAAACACATCAAAAACCATAGGAAAAACATAAATTTCACCTTCAAACTGGCCGAACCTAAAACAACTTAAGCAAACCTAACCTAACCTAAAACAACCTAACCTAACCTAAAACAACCTAACCTAACCTAACCCCTAACGTTATCCAAAATTATAAAAAATTTAAAAAATACCTTAATCACGTGAATTGCCAGGCTGAGGCTCGTCCTCTTCTTCTGAAGATTCGTCCAAATCTTCAATAGTCTGGGGTCGCTGTCGGTCGGAGAGAGGTGGATACAATCGAGCAGCTTGAAGAAAATAGTGATGCAAAAGACACCCTTTTCCCGTTAGAGAGATTAAGCTTCAATAACTCTTTAACAAATCATTTGCGACGGAAATGAGTATCATTTTTTAATTCAGCACATTGAAAAACATTGAAAACCAGCTTTTAAAACTTTCTACCGGAGACCGGTGTAATAGTAAAGAAATATCATAAAGATAACATTTTTGACATAGACTACATCTAATATGTTGTAGCATATATTTCATTCAAAAAACTTATTTCCTTGTCAATAACGTACCAATTATTTATTATATCTAAGTGATTCTACCGAAGTTGAATGAAAGCACTGACCCAAATAAGATAATGTTGGTGATGGAAGAGATTAACAGTTATTAACAATAATTTCAAATTTTGTATTTGTGTGACTGAATTTATAAGTATTATTGGTAATGAACTTGGGGTTAAAGTCAAGTCAAATGAATTATTTTTCTCAGTGTATAATACATAATTTTTAGTGGCAAGTACATATAATGCTTAATTTTACAATAATTTATTTCATATCACATTTGAATGGTGATAAATTGTATTCTTTAAAGAATCCGCATGCAGCTAGGATACAGACATTCAGAAGGAATTTGTTTAACAATTTGCGAAACGAAATTAACGATGGTGCATGTCTGATATTTAGCAGTATGGAATTCTATGTATGTACTCCTTTGTAAAATAGAACATTTCCTGCAATTTGCAGGGAATGGTTTGGTTTGTGTATGAAGTCTTTGTATTACAGTTGCGATCTATTTGATGCTGATAATTGCCCTATGAATGGGAGAGGTATAGTTTCCATAACTGATAACTTTGTACATATTGATGCCAATAGTTAGTTTACAACCATATTCAAAAGAATTGAAACACCCGTTCTTCTGGTTCTGTAACGATGTAACACGCATCTAAAGGGATAAAACATACTGTATACATAATGTTCAGATATTTATTGAACGAAAATAATACATGACATGTGATGTGCGGTACCTCTCCTTCATTCAGTTCTTGTAGTAACAACCCTTGTTTTTACGCACTGTACGAATCCACTCTGGCATGGACCGGAGCAAAAGCTTAATGGTTGAGCTGTCTTGTAAAGTCTGCCAAGCTGTCTGTAGGCTTAATTCCAGTTCATTCCGGTTTCGTGGCTGCCTTTTTTCCCTAGAGATTTCCAATTCGGTCAAAATCTGGTGAGTTTCCAGGCCACTCCACAGAGGAGTAATTTTACAATCATCCCCCACTTCTTCACTGCTTTTACTCGGTGACAAGGTGCACGATTATCCTGGAGGAAGAAATCTCCTGGAAACTGGAGTCATGAAATCGGTGGTCTCGAAGGATTTGGAGGCACCATTTCGTGTTTATCGCTGTTTCTTTGTGTAGAATATGTAGGGATCCTGGTCCTCGACAGAAAAGCACTCCTACATGGTAACAGTCTCGGGATGCTTTGTTGTGGGTAGCGTCTCCGGATTGAAACGCTCGCCTTTTCTCTACGGACACGGATTCCTCCTTTGTTGCCGAAGCAGTTGAAAGGAAATTCATGTGCTGTTGTTTCATAACCACCTGTCTTCTGCTACCATTTAATAATCCTGAAGACAGTGATATGACTGCCGTAACCTCTGGCAGCAATCTGATGACTGCTCAAGCCTTCCGATGAAGGGCAATCACGGCTGACCGGGTTTCTGGCGGTGTCTCAGGGCCCATTCACGTCTGAAGAAAAGGGTTAATTCATCAGTTTGCTCCTTTAAACTATCCTGCGAGACTTAAGTCGAGATAAAATTTGGGATTTATATTAATTTCATTAGCTTAGCTTAGCTTAGCTTTCATTAGTCTTCTTGTGCAGTTCTCATACAGTTAAGGCACGTTATGATCATCGCAAACATAATCCATGAATACAACTTCTACATAACCTAATGCTTGGTTCGAAAAATAGCAAATCGAAAATTCGAGGCAAATCATAGGAGTTTAACTCTTTTGGCCACAGCTGTAAGTGTGGATGAATAACTGAGTAATACAGCGCAAGGAGAACATTCTGAGCATTGTTTGTTGAGTTTGAATAATATGTAGCGAAAGTTATAGTTTTCGATTTGATATGCTGTGTGACATTTGAAATTTAATTTGTTATCTAATTTGATGCCAAGCACTTTGACTTCATTTCCGATTTTTAATGGTGTGTGCACGATTACAGATGTCTTAGTTACAATCATATAAGATAATTTTGTTAAGTTCGGCGGAAGTTTATATGAACGCATATATTTATAGACATGTTTTAATTGACTTTTCATTTATCGAAGAGAGGTGAAATGTATTTCATTTGCATATTGGTTACAATTTAATGCTGCTGAACGATAACATATCATTTACATAAGTTAAGAAAGGAAAGAAAAGTCCACGATATAGTCTTGTGGAACCCCACTTTTCAATAGAGCGTATTCTCATGAAATATCTTTTACTTTAACATACTGATGATTAGAAGGACATGATTTAAACCAATTTAGCATGCCTTATGTATTTAATTTATCTAGAGAGACACCATGAGAGAGCGTATCTGAGGATTTCGACAGGTCAAGAAAAACTAAGATTTTTTGCAGTTATTTTTAGTTGTCTTTCTTTTTTTCATTTTTCATTTTTCATTTTTGTCAGTTATTTCAATTTTATAATATGCTATACTCTGCGTATTATGCTTTATGCAAATTTTAGGATTTATAAATTATATTTATATGGAAGAAATTCATACAGTTTTTACTTGTAAAAACGTTACGACTGAGTTAAGTGTAAAGAAGATGAAAATCAACAAAAAAAAACAAAAAAAATTCCACGGAATTGTTACGGAACGAAATAGCCGATAGGACCTTATTCTTTTGAACAACAAAAAGTTATGGAACGAAATAGCTGAGGAGGTTACGCTTATAATGCACATTGAATAATAAAAGTTTCATTAAAATGGACAACTGATGTGCAACTTACATTAGCGATCTTGGGGATAAAGGGGCCATGGCCACCCCAAAGCTGATAAAATTGGAGCTAACATCACTTTTGGCACCCCCTCAAAGGCCGCGTAAATATTTTTTCTTACCCTTTCTCTTTTTCTTCATGTTACGTACAAAGGCTCTACTGGTATACACACCCACACCCACACACACACACACACACACACATAATATATATATATATATATATATATATATATATATCACCTGCTTTTTCTATTTAACTAAAATCCGTTCATTGGTCACTTGTTGTTTACGTGGATGTCTTTATGTCCAGTATTTTAACATTTCTTTTAAATCCAGCTATTTTCAGCTTTTCTAGGATGGATCTAGTAACACTCGATAATTTGAGTTGGCAATTCTGACCTGAAATGCTATTGACTATTTTCCCTGTGTCCAGTCAGATTTGTCCCTAATCGGCTTGTCTTTGTCACGACGCAAAGCCCCTGTGCCTTGTTTGTTTGTTGTACGGTGACGGTGACGGATCAGACGCTCACTGGCCGGGCGCAGCCCGACCCGACTCGTACCACGTCAAGGTTTCCATTTTTATTCAGTGGCTATTCTTGCCAAGGTCCGTAGGATAAGGAAGTAGGCATTAGAGAATGGAGGCAGGGGTATGAAAATGAGAGACTTTCAGTGAAGGGCGTGCGCTACTACCGATGAGGCGCTGCACACAGTAACAATCAGCCCTGTGCCAAGGATAACGAAACGATAGGAAGGTAAATAAAGAGACTTTCCATTTATGAAGGATTTTTTTGTGTAGAAATTTTGCCAAAGCCCTCAAATTTGGATGTATATTATGCATGCATGCATGTATTGCATCGCATTTCGCGATACAATAACTAGGTTGATTAATGCAGCACTGCTTTGTGTATATACAGTATATATATATATATATATATATATATATATATATATATATATATATATATATATATATATATATATATATATATATATATATATAATAATTGTAAGATTAGTGAAAAATTGTTAAATCTCCAAACGTGAGGTCTAGACCCGCCAATAACAACTTATATGTAAAATATTTTAGGAATATACTGTCTGGATCTACCGTTACTTCACTTCGCTGCTTTTACGGCAATCGATGTAATGACATGGCCATAACATATCCCCATATACGAGAGAGAGAGAGAGAGAGAGAGAGAGAGAGAGAGAGAGAGAGGGTAAATAACTGCATACTATATAGAAGACTACTATAAATCTGCATATAAAAATTCAACATTTTGAAACACCAATGATTTCCAATAACTGTCTCTCTCTCTTTACAACGTCACAGAGAGAAATTCCGTTCCATCGATTTCAACCTCGTTAGTCATGCGTGGAATATTTTATTATATAAGCTTCTTTAGCATATCTCCATTTCTATTACGCAGAGATACTACCTGCATGCGCACCTTCTTGTCCAACTCTTTATAAAAGTATCCATATACTGTATGTATGTGTATATATATATATATATATATATATATATATATATATATATATATGGTCGAGGAGTAGAATTGGGCACGTTATTTCTCAGTCATAGATAATCCCCAAAATTGCCTTTTTTGTTGGAGTGAAGTATGGAATGAGATTAGTTTTGATTTTAAATAGATTTTTTACGTAATCGCGTTTAAAAATAAATTAATCTTTTATAATAAATGAATACTAATAAATCTTTGTAAAAATTTTGTTTGGGATTTAATGTAGACTACAACCCTGTCCCAAGCCAGTTTGAGAAATGGTTGACGAACCCGCTGCACGTATTTGGCTGGACCCAATCTCTTTTTAAATGAGATTTGTTTTCACGGTTGGTGATGTTACTGCCCGCTTCAATGACCATTCTTGGTTGATAGACGTTAAACAGATCAACCAACCAACTAATATAGACTGCATTACTCGTTTAATTTCTTATATTTTCCAATTAATTCTTTGTATTTTCTAAACTGGGGTACGTGAGCTACTGCTTGGTGGTATGCGAGATACCATACCCAGTCCACGATATTCTTTTGTTGAACTGAATAATAATTAAAATAAACAAGTACTACACATTTTTGCGTTACATGCTTTATTTAGGTATCATACTTAGGTCTGTTTAATTATACATATCTGTAAAATAATGATGCATATCTGAAAAATAACGGTAATGTGTAGGTCTGCCTTGAACATTTTTGAGGGTGGGGTATCGCAAATTTTCTGTTTTGATATAAATGTTACAGGAAAAAAAATTAGGGAATCTCAATTCTAGTCTAGTTTATAGTTAGGACATTTCGTGTATTAGTCAATAAATGCGTGAGACAATTTACTATAAAATGATATGTATTACCCTTTAATTAATTTGAGAGCCCAGTAAAGACAAGATCTTAAAGGGCAAAACTGTGGTATAAATAAATCTAAACAATCTTAAATATTTGTAATTGTACGCTTATATTAAAATAATTTTAATTTATAGCTCATCATTAAATTTAGACTTTCGTTCAATACAATCGTTCAACAACAAAAACACGCAATTACAAAGGGAAGAAGATTGAAAGATACGGTACTATAAGTGAAAGTCCGATTTTATCATACTTGAATTAAAATTTACATACGTAACACACTTTGAACTCGTCTTTATTCATCATTTCTAAAATTACGTACACTTTCTCTATTCATTTTACTACAATGAATGCGTTCTGAGCACAGTCAAAAAGGCAGTGAATGGAATTATTTTTACTTTTGTATAAAATTGTAGGGATACAAAAATAATATCTCTGCATTGGAAATCAATGATAGCTATGGAACATCGTATATATGATGCATTTATATGAAATAAAAAATTGCTTCTTCATCTGTGATATATATATATATATAGTTTATGATATATATGAAATCGAATATCGAGGGTATATGAAACAAAAATGCTCCCACCACGCGTGATTATGCGTGTTATTCCATATTTCTATCTATCTATCTCTCTGTCTATTATATATATATATATATATATATATATATATATATATATATATATATACACAATGGCGCTCATATTTTAAAGGTTAAGAGCTACAACATATACATTTCGTGGAGGGGTCATCAACATATTACCCTAACTTAACCTAATCTATCGTAATTTAACTGGTGCTAACCTAATCTAACCTAAACAAAGTAGAAGAAGACTTGTCACTAGAAGGTCGATGAAATGTTACAATTCGGTTCAAAAAAGTGGTCGGAGTTTTGTATAGTTAAAATAGGAAGGAAGTTACCCAAGATTTTCTTACTTTACATTCAATGCCTCGGGCATGAAAATTTCTGTGGGTACATTAACTTAATTTGGTGTGTGTGTGTGTGTGTGTGTATTAATTTCCTATTGTTTTTAGTAGTGTGGGCGCAAATGGACGAGTGCAAGAATGTTGCAAAACAATTGATAAATGTTGAAAAGGGGTTATGCAACAAATGGGGTAGGGGTTCTGCAATGATGGGGAGGGGGAATGTTGCAATAGCAACAAGTGGTTATGCAACTTGGAGGCGGAGTTATCCCCCAAGAGAAAGAAAGGAGAAGGAGAGAGAGGAAGAGAAGTGTTCGCCTGCATGAACCAAGCGCATATTAAGACTTCATCTGAGCGCCCGCTCTCTTATAAGGTGTAAATCCGCCAGTTGGCTTAATCCGCCACTTGGCTTAGAAGGCGTAAATGGCTTGTTCAGGTTGAGTTGCCAGATTGCGCTATTTAGTTAACTAAAGCACATATTATTGACAGTTGGCTTAGAAATGCGTCAGTTGGCTTAGAAGGCGTAAATGGCTTGTTCAGGTGTACAGGTTGAGTTGCCAGATAGCGCCATTTATTTAATTAATGCATATATTCTTGACAGTTGGCTTAGAAATCCGTCAGTCAGTTTAAAAGGCGTAACCAGCCATTTGGTATAATTAAATAATAATATCGTTTACAACCAAAAGAATTACATAAAACACCATTACATCATTCTGTTTATTTAGACGAATTATTGGAATCAGAAATATATAGAAAATAAATATACACTCAAACGATGGAATATATATGATCAAAAAATAAAATAAAAAATAATAATAGTATAAGAAATATGAACGAGGAATATGTATATGATAAAAAAACTATATATATATAATATATATATATATACACACCTTTGGTTACCTTTGGTTAGCTTCCGCCCGAATTGTTCATTCTGACGAAGGTCAAGCTTTTCACTCCACCTTAGACCTACAGTTTAACGTGGAATCCGAACCACGCCCCATCAGCAGCCCAGCGTCTTAACCACTAGGCCACCTATATATATATATATATATATATATATACACACACACACAATTATATTAAATAATTAAATATATTGAAAATAAATACATACACTTTATCTTCTACTGCATAAAATAAAAAAAAATAAGAAATACAAAACGATGGAGTATAAACATCAATATAGCAGTACAGGAGAAATATATATATATATATATATATATATATATATATATATATATACACAATTATGTTAAATAATTAAATATTTTGAAAATTCATCAAAATACATTCACTTTGTTCTACTGCGCAAAACACTAAACTCACACGTAATCGAGTCTAAAGTCACATCATTATTGTTTTGCACTACGCAGTAAACGCGGCTTAACATTATTTCGCCTCAGATACCACCATTTGTTTTAATTGTTCAGGTATACCTTATTAGAGTGAGTTGCTAGATACCACCATTTATTTTAATTTTATTTACATGCGTTGCCAAATAGTGTTTTTAATTGTTCAGTTATATCTTATTAGGTTGAGTTGTCAGGTTGCGCCATTTATTTTAACTTATTTAGACGAGTTTCCACTATTTATTTATTTATTAAAGGCAAGACCGACTTTCTCCTTAAAGTTGTTCAGCAAGAGAACTAATTATTTAAACGTCGTTGAACTTAATATTACTAATAAAAAAAATACACTAGACCATTGGCTTAGCAAAAGAAATCATTCCAATAACATATTCTTTAAGAATAATATTCAATTTACCTATAATTCATGAAACGCTTTCATTTATTTTAACACCTTAGAATGTATACTGTATCTATGTACTTTTGACAATCCTTTCTATATATCTAACAATCTAATTTCTATTTAGAGAGAGAGAGAGAGAGAGAGAGAGAGAGAGAGAGAGAGAGAGAGAGAATTAATCTCCAAAAACTGAAGACGGCACACACACACACACACACACACACACACACACACACACACACACACATTATTGACTTTATTTCGAAATCACTGTTAAAAATTAGATTACATTGAAACATAAGCCCCCATGTGTCTATTGTGTATACTGTAAGTCTAAAGTGGTGAAAAACGTAGACTACATTCAAACATCCCCCCCCCCCCGTGTGCCTATTGTGTATAGTGTAGGTCTAAGGTGGAGTGAAAAACATAGATTATTGTCCGAAATGAATGAAAAATTCGTTCATAATATTAATTCAGTCTTTACAAGAATAATATTCATTTCACCTATAATTCGAAAGACATGAAACACTTTCATTTGTTCTAAAACCTTAGAAAGTATATTGTCTATTTACTTTTGGCAATCCTTTCTCCATATCTTCTATATTTTTCATAAACACAAAATCCGCGAAATCAAAGTAATTGATAAAAGAATTAAATGAGAAATATTCTATAAGAATAATTTTCATTTTACCTATAGTTCGAAAGACAAGGAAGGCAATCGTTAAAACAACTTCTCTTTTTATTCGAGGAGATATCTCGCAGGAGATATCCACGGTAGATCTCCTGCCGACATTCTTGCGTGGACCCGCACCTGCGATCAACTTATAGGCTCCCAGTTCACTCACAAAGTCTTGTGGGAGCATGAGTATGATGCACGGATGGAAACAGATGGACAGTACCGTGAAGAAATAAACACGATCAAACGTTCAATGGTGCTGGATCCTCTCAAATGCGGTGATAGCTTGTTCGGAGGGCGTACAAATCCCTTCAAGCTATACTTTCCGTCTACGGAGGGCGTGAAACTCCATTACTACGACTTCTGTTCTTTATATCCCTACGTGATGAAGAACAATCCGTACCCCGTGGGTGCACCTGAGAAACTGTTGGGACCTGAACTGCCCACCATCGAGGTGTTCTCAACAAATTTTAACGGGTACTATTTCGGCCTTTCTTTCGTAGATGTGCTCCCCCCACGCGATTTATGGATGCCGATCTTACCCGTCGTTATCGATCACAAGCGCATGTTTCCCTTGTGCGTGAAGTGCGCAGAGGAGAACAATGGGGAATGTAATCATACAGCCAACCAGCGTAAGATCAGAGGCGTGTATACAAGTCCAGAGCTGGATCTAGCTGTTCGCCATGGCCACAGAATATTGAAGATACATGAGTTGTGGAAGTTTGAGAAGCTACCCAACCTTTTCACGCCATATATAAACGCTTTTTTGAAGGATAAGCTCGAAGCATCAGGGTATCCGCGAGGAGTTGATACCGAAGATGAAAAGTCGGCCTATATTCAACGTTACCGTGACCATGAAAGTATACAGCTTGACCGTTCCCAAATTGTAAAGAACCCTGGCAAGCGCTTTAGTGCAAAGTTGTGTCCAAACAGTCTTTTGGGAAAATTTTCTCAGAATACTGGCAAAAGGAACCTTCATTTGGCACAAAGTTATAGTGAAGTCTGGGATTATGCCAACACTGCCGATAAAGAGGTCATGGAGATCGTGAATGTAGGTAATACTTACATAATAAAGTACAACAATACCGAATTGGCCACAGATACCTCACGGGTTACAAACATACCTGTAGCCCGCTTCACAACGGTCTACGCACGCATCAAACTTTGGGGCTTATTGCATTCTTTTGGGCGGAGGGTTTTGTACGCCGATACCGATAGTGTGATATTCACAGAGAGGGAGGGTGAATACACGCCTCCTATTGGTGAATTCCTCGGAGAGCTGACTGATGAGATCAAGGATAGTATGGAGACATCGCATACGCCGACTCTTTTGTCTCAACAGGGCCAAAAACTTATGGGGTACGAGTGAGGGTGGGGGAGTATATGAAATATATCGTGAAGGCTAAGGGTATCACGCTCAACCAGGCGAATGGCAGGTCGTTAACTTTGATTCGTTGAAGGATCTAGTGTGCTTGGATGATGATGAGGGCGACCGCCTGCCCCAACTAACTGTAGGTAGCCACAATTTTCGGGCGCAGAAGCTGGGGGGCGTGAAGGAACTTAGGGGTACAAAGGTGTGCTGTAACACCTATAGGAAACGTTACCAAGTGCCTGGTACCTATGATACTGTACCCTTTGGATACCTTAATCTTTGATATGTCTATTGTTAACTTATTTATTACATGTATTTGTGAATATATATATATATATATACTTTGCATATTTCGTTTATTAAAAAAATCGTGTTTCAATTAGCGTTTCACTTTCTCCTTTGTGTGTGTGTGTGTGTGTGTGTGTGTGTGTACACAGGAGAAAATTCTAAGCTCTGCCTAGCGTGTGTACATGAAAAATTTCTAAGCTCCGCCCACTGTAAGGTCGGTCACGTGACTCCTGCTAACCTGGTCATATCTCTTCCCTACATGCTCAGTTGATCGCAGCAAGCCTTGGATCTCAGACGTGTATTATTCCGCGTAGACGAAAAATAGTAATGGCTACCTTTAATATTGCGTATTCGATGTTTATGAAGTGGTATTCGGCAAAGTGCTAAGATGTGGTGGATACTGAAATACTTCCTATTCCACCCTCCTTTGATACTTTTAAGGCTACATTGAATCGTGCGAAGGAGCAAGAGGTACAAATACTCTATGGTTATTCTGGCGAGAGCATTGTAGGATTTCGTGGTACAAGTGATGTATTGAACTATGTTGTAGGACTAAACTTTATAAAAGCTTACATATACCGTGAAGTAGAAGATACAACACGTGCAGAAGAGAAGCAACGGATATGGATGGTGAGTCTTGTTGATGAGTGGTGGGACAAGCGATATTATGTCATGTTATATCATACCGACTACTCGTACCCTACGGTTGAGAATGTAAATCTTGTCATCATGGAGAATCTTAAGTATTTTTACCATTAAGAGCCCAGTAAAGCCTAAAGTTTAAGGGCCAAATTAAATAAAATAAATAGTCGAGCTTCACAATTATTCATGTCATTGTAAATTTAAAAAAAAAAAAGATTTATTTTATTATTATTAATAAAGGTTATTCTATTCTATTTTATTTTATCATGACGAGGTTTGTAGTGAGGTTGTGGCTAATGGCCTGTGTGAGTTTTTAACAGACTTTAGAGACGAGTATCGATTGTTAAACAAAAAGGATAAATATGAGCATATGTTTCTCTCAAATAGTGCACCGGATTGTGAAGATGTTTAGTTTGTGGAAATGAACGTCTGGTGAGTGATAAAACATTAAAACCTATATTGCTTCATGTACCGGAAATTTCTCAAAAACACCTACCCAATATAATGGGATACAAGTATTCGAACAGCGCCGTACACGTTTCATTAGCTTATGGTGTGACTCACTCTCCGTCGATCCGATCCGTTGTATGTGGCTCATAATCATATCAAGAGCTTGAACCGACTGGACGTGCGCTCCTCGAATACGATGGAACTTCCTTTGAACAGCATCTCAACGCCGTGTACGATGTGTCCGTGACGAAGTCGTTACGCGTGTTCAGGCGTAAACCGGTGCCATTAACTATGTACTGGAAACGACTTGTAGACAAACAAACAAACGGAATGTTTGTTTATTTAAGTGTTGAGGAGATGAATAGAATCTTCCTGGTAGTTGAGAAGTGGAGTGAGGATCGTTATAAAATTCCTGTAGGTGTAGGTACAAGAAGGGAGCAGATTAGTGACACCCCCTCATATGCCGTGTTTGTACGTTGTGTATCTATAACGATCAGCCATGTATTGATATACGGTTGATGTGAAAGAATGCTTCTGATAATAAACGCTCTTGTCCCTACTCGAAACCATTTCATCCTCGACAGAATGTTTGAAATCGTCGGATTCCGCAAGCTGAAGCCTATATTAGACGCGCGTATTACGGACATGCTTTATTTTGATACGGTTCTTGAATCCGCATACACCGCTCTGCTCGATGGGTTTACCGAGTGTAGGACTGAACAAGGCGAGATTGGTCTAGAGCTGGATGCTTATTTAAAGTTTAGACTCTTTGAAATATCATGAAACTTGATACAAAGCACTTGAGCGGTACAGGGCTGAGTCACCTACACCATTCACCCTGAAAAACTATTTCTTTATATAATGAGCAGTTGTCGTAACGACTTAGAAGATTATTTCAACTGCCGCTATGCAGTGTGAAGAAGAGTTCACGATTGAAAAGCTCGGATTAGCAAAATAAACTCTCGATTGGAAAGGAGTGTTCATAAACTTGTATTTAATAATGACGTTGTGGCTAACGATGATCTCTTTGTGCGTGCTTTGATTGTATTCTAGTTGTATTTAAAGATAACTTGCCAACCGGATGTAAACTGGGCACAAAAGTAGCATCGAACGATATAAAGGCCATTTATATAGAGTATAGGTTTCCCTACAACTGAGCGGCGAAATAATATTAAGCCGCGTTTACTGCTTAGTGCAAAACAATAATGATGTGACTGTAGACTCGATTATGTGAGTTTAGTGTTTTGCGCAGTAGAACAAAGTGAATGTATTTTGATGAATTTTCAACATATTTAATTATTTAACATAATTGTGTGTATATATATATATATATATATATATATATTATATATTATACAAAGCTGGGCACTTGCGTTTTTTTTTGCGGTACTGCGGTACTGCGGTACTACCGCACTACCAAACCGGTACCGCATAACGCAGTACCGCAAAGGATCGATGAAAGTACAGCCTGTACTTTCAGCGATCCTTTGCGGTACTGCGTTATGCGGTACCGGTTTGGTAGTGCGGTAGTACCGCAGTACCGCAGTACCGCAAAAAAACCGCAAGTGCCCAGCTTTGTAATATATATTTTCTCCTGTACTGCTATATTGATGTTTATACTCCATCGTTTGTATTTCTTATTTTTAAGTTTTTATTTTGTGCAGTAGAAGATAAAGTGGATGTATTTATTTTCAATATATTTAATTATTTAATATGATTATATATATATATATATATATATATATATATATATATATATATATACTGTGTATATATATATATATATATATATATATATATATATATATATACAGGGTGTCCCATAAGTCCGGCATCATAGGAAAAATAAAAAAGGCAAAACAAAAGCTTTTATTTACAGAACGTGCTCAATATGTCCACCATTGTTTTCAATACACAAATTCAGAATGCAGCCTGTTAAATCAGCAGCGGCCTCTCTTTGACTCCGATTTCCTCTGAGTAGAATTATCTGGATTCGTTCTTCCTTGCTCACAGACATTATGGCCTGTAGAAAGAGAAAAATATGAATTATGGCTTGTAGAAATAGAAAAATATGAATTTCTCCTATGATGCCGGACTTATGTGACACCCTATATATATATATATATATATATATATATATATATATATATATACCTTACCTTATGAACCTTATGTTGTTTCGTGTGTTGGTCTCTCTTCACACGGAGGTCAAGCTGGTGGCCCCGCCTCTAGGTCTGGCCTGGTGGAGGAGCGAGTTACTTTCTTGCGCTCTCCACCGTACATAGCCAGGCACGCCCGGCTCATCTGGTACTGTCCTGAGCCAGGCATCCAGTCTTTTCTTGAAGACTTCAACTTTGACCCCCGTTACGTTTCTGAGGTCCTTAGGAAGCTGGTTGAAAAGTCTTGGCCCCCTGACAACCAAGCTATTTTCCTTCAGGGTTGAGGAGGTCCCTTGTCGTGCTTTTAATTTGGGAACACTACACATTCTGCCTTTCCTATTTTCCAGTGTTGTTTGAATGGTAATTGGGTTTAGTTTTAGGTTTGGTACCAGTTTTTCGATCATTTTCCATATGTAGATTATGATGTACCTCTCTCTTCTTCTTCTTTCCAGTGAGTACAGATTTAGTTTACGTAGTCTTTCCCAGTAGTTGAGTTCTTTGCAGCCATCAATCTTGGCTGTGAAATGCCTTTGCGTTTCTTCTAGTTTATTAGTTTCTTCCTTTTTATATGGGGACGTCAAAACTGAGCAGTATTCAAGTTTTGGTATAATCAGTGTTTTTAGCAGGGGAATCATTACTGTCCTGTCCCTTTCTTGAACGTTCTTAGAACCTATCCGGCGACTCTTTTTGCTTTATTTATCGCTATCTGATTTTGTGTTTCGAATTCGCATCATCTGTCATTATTATCCCGAGATCAATCGCTTTCATGCTTCTCTGAATTTCCTGTCTATCTGGAGCATAATATGCAGTCTGTTTAAGTTCTTCTTTTCTACCATATCTCAAGAGCTGAAATTTCTCGGCGTTGAATGACATGTTGTTGTCTTCTGACCATTTGTATATTTTGTTCGTGTCCCTCTGCAAGGCCTCCACGTCATGTACATCGCTGATTTTTCTGCTGATCTTTGTATCGTCTGCAAAGGATGTTACTATACTATTGCTGTTTACTCCGCTGTCTATGTCTGTTAGCATGATAATGAACAGGAGTGGGGCCAGTACTGTCCCTTGTGGTACTGAGCTGCGTACTTCCGATTCTGATGATGATATACCTTGAATTTTGACGACCTGCAGACGATCACTAAGGAAGTTGTAGATCCATTTCCCACTTTGCCTGTTATTCCCATGTCTTTAATTTTATGTCCTATTATACCATGGTCACATTTATCGAAAGCTTTAGCAAAATCTGTGTATATAACATCGTAGTTGTCATTGCCTTCCAATGCATCTAGGATATTGTTATATATATATATATATATATATATATATATATATATTTCTCCTGTACTGTTATAGTGATGGTTATATTTTTATTTAATTAGTTTTTTTTATTATATACATATTCCTCGTTCATATTTCTTATACTATTATTATTCTTTATTTTATTTTTTTGATCATATATATTTCATCGTTTGAGTGTATATTTATTTTCTATATATTTCTGATTCCAATAATTCGTCTAAATAAAGAGAATTATATATATATATATATATATATATATATATATATATATATATATATATATATATATATATATATATATATATATAATGTTATAATGTTTCAGACCAACAAAGACCCTAGGATCCACTCATGGCTGGTCTACCTAACTGTGTTCGTAATCGTGTATTGTGTATGTCCTCCGTGGTGGCGGAGGGGACCTACAATTTTACGTGGGTTCCGAACCACAAGAACATAAGAAATTTATGTAAAAACTGCCGGTAAATTGGCAACGACCAATTTTTACGAAACTAAATAATTATCAATTTAAAACTAATTAATTATCGATTTAAAACTAAAGATAGAATCTCTGGATCCAGAGGATCAAGTCATAATAGACTACTATCCACAAATGTTACACTCTATATCTACTTATAACGGACATGCAAATATATCAGATCCAAAGAATACAGTCAATTTCATTACGGTATCCATCAAGTCACGGTCCATATCGATTGCGGACCAAGTCAAAATTTACAACCATATACATTACAATATATACACTTACGCGGAAAAGTGTAGGTGTGGCTGTAAAGACTGTACAGTAATGTAGAAATGTGTGTGCACCCATTATGGGTCTCCCATTTAAAGGTGTTTGTGGGGCAAGTGAAGATCATGAGTTTTTCAATACCTCACAGTACTATGGGCGGCACCGCTCGGCAGAGGAATCTCTTTAAATGGGGTGTGTAAGGACAGAGAGTATCCCCTAACCTAAGACGCTGCCTCCCTATATCCCACAACACTTGTGTTGAGGTGTGGGATCTATCCCCACAAAGCCTTAATTTTACTACCTTAAACTATACCCTTTCTATCAACATGCGCGTCTAATAGATTTTTAAACATGTTTATAGACGTGCTACTAATTACTTCTACCGGCAAACTATTCCAGCTATTTACTATTCTATGCGTAAAAAAGTTTTTCGCAACTGCTGTCTCGAACCTTCTACTTGTCAACTTACACCCGTTATTTCTAGTCCTATTATATTGAGATATTTCGAAAAAGCTATCTCTATCTACGTTATCAAACCCATTCATAATTTTGAAAACCTGGATTAGATCACCCCTTAACCTCCTAGTCTCGAGAGTAGTCAATTTTAACTCCTTAAGCCTATCCTCGTACGACTTTGACCTAAGAGACGGAATCATCTTAGTTGCTCGTCTTTGAACTCTTTCGATTTTGTCTATATCTTTGCGCATATGCGGATTCCAAAATTGGACTGCGTACTCCAAATTGGGTCTAACTAATGATTTATAAAGAGGAGCTATAATATCGCGCGATTTGTACTCAAAATTTCGAGCTATAAAACCTAACACTTTGTTCGCCTTATTGAACGCTGCTGTACTTTGTTTCGCTACTTTTAAATCACTAGTGACTATAACTCCTAAATCTTTTTCCTGCTTTACGCTTGTTAAATCTTTCCCTGACATACTATACGCAAAATTACCGTTACGCGAACCTATATGCAAAATTTTGCACTTATCCACGTTAAATCTCATTTGCCATGTGACTGACCAATCAACGATTTTATTCAGATCTTCCTGAATTTTACCTCTATCTTCGTCATTAATCGCCCTACCACCCAGCTTCGTGTCATCCGCAAACTTTGAAACTGTACTGACTAGGCCGACATCTAAATTGTTAATATATATAGAAAAAGCAAGGGGCCCAATACAGAACCCTGAGGAACGCCACTCGCTACATTAGCCCAATACGACTCCGCTCCATCAACGACCACCCTCTGTTTCCTGCCTCGCAACCACTCTTCTAGCCAATTTATTACTACACCCCTGATTCCATGAGCCTTAGTTTTTTCAATGAGTCTTTTGTGCGTCACGGTGTCAAACGCTTTTTGAAAATCTAAATACACTACATCAACCGCCCGATGTCTATCGTAAACGTCAACCACGCTTTGGAAAAATTCTAAAAGATTAGTTAAGCAAGATTTGTTTCGCCTAAAACCGTGCTGCGTATTTCTAACCAGATTATGCACTTCTAAGTGTTCGACTATACGATCCCTAATTATTGATTCCAGTAGCTTACCTACAACAGACGTTAAACTGATTGGCCTATAATTTCCAGCCGCACCTTTATCGCCTTTCTTAAAGATAGGTGTTACGTTTGCTAACTTGAAATTATCTGGTACGCACCCTCAGAAATAGACGCATTAAAAATCTTTGTTAGCGGCACAACAATGCTATCTTTTAATTCTTTTAGTTGTATGGGATATATGGAATCCGGACCCGGTGATTTACGCGTTTTCATTTTATCAATATAGCGCATTACTTCCCCTTCACTAACGACAATATTATCCAAAATATTACCATTATCAAAAGGTATTATGTCTATGACCGTAGGGATATTCGTTACATCTTCTATAGTAAAAACTGACGTAAAAAATTCGTTTAGCAAGGTAGCCATTTCGTTGTTTTCAGAGACTAGATCTCCATTTACATTTTTCAATGGACCCAAGACACTTTTTACTGGATTTCTATTATTGACGTATTGAAAGAATCGCTTGGGGTTTTCTTTACCGTCACGAGCTATGGAGATTTCGAATTCACGCTTGGACTTTTTTATTACACGTTTCGCTTCACGCCTCAGAGATATGTAGTTGTTTCGTAACAACAAATTGTCTTTATCGCACTTATGTTGCCTATAAGCCCTATCTCTATTCTTTATAATGTCTCGTACTCTAGAAGTAAACCACAAGGGCTTGTTGTTTACTTTCGCACGCTTAATTTTGTACGGTACACATTCCTCATTTATAGTCCTAAATACCGTTACGAAAGATTCCCACATTAGTTTTGCGTTGGAGTTCCCCATTACGTCTTCCCAATTGACGTGTGAAAATTTATTTCGAAATTTACTAAAGTCTGCGTGCTGGAAGTTAGGAATTTTAGTCGAGTTATTTGGTTTCGAGTGACTTACTGAGAGGACAAATTCTACCATATTGTGATCGCTATTGCTCAACGGTTCTATTACTTGAAGATCAGTAATTAGCCTATCATCCGTAGTTATTACTAAATCTAAAATACTGTCCAACCTCGTAGGTTCCCCAACCTTTTGAATAAGAAAGCTATTCTCGAGAAAATTCACTAAACGATTACCTTCCGCGTCTCCCTGCATTGTATCGTAATTCACGTTGGCGCAATTAAAGTCACCCATAACTAAAGCATGCTCACTACCGATTATTCTCTTTAGTTCACGATATAACGCTTCGTCCGTATCAGCTGTTTGATTTGGGGGCCTATATATAACCGCAACAAGAAGTTTGAAATCGTTCAATTTAAATTCTGCTATAGTCGAATCTATCGGTTCTGGAATTGAGTGCTTTACTTCTATAACGTTCGCAATATTATCTTTGATATACAACATAACACCGCCTCCTCGCCTACCTATTCTGTTTTTAACAAAAAGTCTATAACCTTTAATTTTGATACTCCCCTACAAAGTCACGTGTTTCAGTGCTAAGCCACGATTCATTTATCGCAATTAAATCAGTCTTTACAAGCAATTAAAGAAAAAAATTCGTTTATTTTATTTCGTAGGCTACGAGCATTTAAGGATATAACCTTCAAATTGTTTGTAATTGCGACACCTTCGCGAGCGCGGGGGAAATTTGTAGAATTTACGCTGGGACCGTTCGGGTTACGGCAGCCTGAAAAGAAGAGACAGTATTATGAAATAGTCTTCCTAAACGCGCAGCTCCAACTTCATTAAGATGAAGTCCATCTTCGAGGAACAAGTCCCTCCTGCCGTAGAAACTGTTCCAAAAATTTGCAAAATGCACACCTTCCTGTTGGCAAAGAGACTTTAGGTTATTGTTAATATAGGTCGCCTTGCTGTAGAAATAGCTTCATTGGATAATTCGAGGAAGTATACCTGTTAAAACAATCTTATTAGTTTTCTCCTTTAATCGCTCTAATAAGTCCCTGTACCTAGCCAGCAGTTCTTCCGATCTAGAATTTAAAACGTTATTAGTACCGACATGAATAGCATACGTTTTGTCCTCGGTGGTACCGTCTGTAAAATGGTCAACACTATTAGTTATATCCTCCACCCTTGCACCAGGGTAGCAGTAACGGCGCCTACGACGAGGGTTTCTCCCACAGAATTCCTCGAGCTGCCCTCGAACAATGGAATCGCCAACGAGTCGTATTTCCGGTTCATCAGCATCTTCGAAACTTAGAACAGAAAACTTATTGCTTGTTATTACTGGTAGACAGGTCTTTGCTTTTCTCAATGGGGCTCCAGTTCGCACTCGAACGAAGGGTTGGGAACTAGGGGAAGAGAGAGGGCTATTTATATTATTAGTAGAAACTGAGGCAGGAGGGGTCGTAACTGGAGTCTCAAGGGATTCTAATTTTGCCGTCAGGAGCATCACGCTTTCTTCAAGTCTCACCCTGGCTTCCCTCTCACGTTCTAACTCGTTCCTCAGCACTTCCATGCTTGAGCACCACCTGCAAACTAACTGATCATTATTATTAGCCATTGTAAACGCGTAAGCAGCAAATTTCCCTTCACAGCGACTGCAAGTACTTGACGGGGGTGCCATGCTTTTAATTAGTTGAACAACAAAAAAAACAAAAAAAGAGCGTTTGGAAATTAATAAATTACAATGGAGGTCTACCGCGTGCTTATTGTGCCGTCACCTGCGAAAACCCGCAAAATTGTTCTTGAAACGCAGAAACAGGTTCTTGTAACAATTTTATGCTAAATGAATATATAATTAAGCTACCGACGAAAGAAATGTTAAGGAAAAAGTATTAAATGAAACTTATCTGGTCGCTGTTTACTGACTTATCCTTTTTTTTCCACGGTAGGTGACCGTTTTGGAGGTCAGGTAGTGTGTGAAGGAAAAATGAACCTTAAGAAACCACGATTCTGATAGATTTGAAAAACAACAAAGGCAAACCAAGGGAATTTCAACCTTATGACTGCACGTTTTCTGATTGATTTGAAAACCAAACAAGGCAAGCCACGTTCAGTAGCCTTGGTTTGATCAAATAATATAGTACTGAATAACGTCAATAAATGAAATATATTCGTTAATGAATGATTAGTAGCAAGAAGTAATTTAGTTAAGAATGCACGGAACACATTTTTTTTAAAACACTTCAACGAAAATCACTTATTCAATTGATAACACTCGACACTCGATAAAACACGTCTGTTCACAAGGAAAGACTCATCACGACTGATATATAGTGTAATATAGTGTAATATATATATAGTGTAATGTTAAACCCTTCCCGTAGTCGTAGGGGTGGGGTAAGAACACGCGTCGTTTTGGATGAAGAATTCGCTGGTGAAGTAAAAATGTCGTCAGAAGAAGTCTTGCCAAATGATTTTCCGTACAGCGGCCGAAAAATGGTCGTTGAATATATTTGGACAAGGTTTTGACGAAACGATGTGCCGTACTTCGAAGCGAGAGAAGCTTGGGGGTGGGTCGAGAGTCGGCCGTTAGCGGGGGAGAGATGGGAAGTGGGGGTTTGCCTCCTTGAAGACGGGGAAGACGCTGGGCACAGCTTGATCCGTTGGGTGAAAAAAAAAAAATGCTCCAAATGGCGAAAGTTTTCAAATTTTGGTTCGTTTCCTTATGCGGAAGAAAACTGAGTGGTAATGACAGTTTGTTAATAATGTCACTTAAAAAAATGTTTGCACTGATTTCACTTATGCTTTGGCTGGGTATTCGATTGTCACTCCTTCGGTCACCACTTTATAGTGTAATGTTTTTAGCACTATAATAATAATAAAGATGATGGTTAATTGATTGATAATGATTGATCGTTAATGATAAATGCTTAGGCTGAGGTCACCAGATCTTTGCAGGTCAAATAATGTTCTTAATTAAGTTAATAATTAGGTTGATTGATAGATTCAGTTTTCTTCCATTTATTTTAATACAAAATAAATTGATTCGAATGATTTAAGAATGCGACTGAATTGTTGATTGTTTACATTGTAAATAGGCCTACTGGTAATGTGTACACTTGAATTGATGCTTACAATATGACAATTAATAACGCGCGACTGATTGATAGATTCTTTATATAAAGTTAATTGAGTGATATTAAAAGGGCTAATGAGCCCTTGCACGTATGATGTTTACATGATAGTAACGCGTGAATCACTGAGTTGCCTTCGAAGAGCGAAAGCGCTGCGACGCTCATCTTGAGGTTCCCGCGCTGTGACGTCATCTTTTGCTCGCTTGGTATGACGTCATCTTTGTCGAATTTGGTTTGATGAGTTGTATCGCATTGTTGATGGCATGTTGCTGAAAGTTGCAAAGATGATTGCAAACGTCTCAGTTGTCCGCTACACACACACACATAATATATATATATATATATATATATATATATATATATATATATATGTGTGTGTGTGTGTGTGTGTGTACAATTTTCTCTTATCTTTACACACACACACACACCGTTTGAAGGCGTTTGTAGAATAGACCGTTTGTCGACGCGTATTGATGAGTAGAGAAATATTTAGATTATAATTTCCATTTTAATATGGAAGAGCGTTAATGAAATGGCCTTTTTATTTCTATAATTTATTCAGTAGAAAAACTTCCTACAACAAATTCAATTAAAACTATGAATAAATTTTATCAGAATATATTATTAAAATTTGAATAAGAAGACGTAAGAATAATAAGTACATTCCAATTTTTTACTTTGCTTCCTACGACACGAAAGGGTAATCCTGGAAACTTATTAAAATTTAAACTCGTAAGATCAGAAAAGTCGTATAAATTTGAAGGAAAATGTATGACTTTAAGGAATGTGTTTTTTTATTAGATTTTTTATTATTTTTGGGTCTACACTGTCTCGTTAGTGTTCTTGGTTCAGTGGATAACGCTGTTTTCTTATGAGTGGGGTGAAAATAATGAGTCGTATGTTCGATTCTCGTTGGTACTGGTAAATAATAACCTAGGGGCTAACGCATGGGACTGCATCAATTGTCTGAAGCGTTTTGTCAGTTTCTGGCCCATATCATTTGGTTAACAGGACACTCTACGGATAGTCTAATAACCTATCCTAACCAACCTCACCTAACTAAGACTAACCTAACCTAACCTAAGGCTAACCTAACGTAACTTAATTTAACTCATAAAAGCTTGTCGAATAAATGTCACGTCAAGGAAATGAAGTTAGCATGTGTGTTCAGTGCAGTACAATCGCTTTATGTACAGGGTGGGCGGAAAGTAGCTCCCTATTTTGGATTGGTAAAAAAATACGTATATTATTCATTTATTTCAGAAAAAATAATATGAAAAGGTAGGCATACATGGTAGGTTTTCTCTAAAATTCAATGTGGGCTCCAACTCTTTCCACCAGCTTCTGGAGCCGCCCAGGAATGGCGTCCACTGACTTTAGCAGGAACTCCGGCGGGATGGAGGACATGACTTCCCGAATTCGGTCCTCCAGTTCTTCCAATGTCCTCGGTTTGGTGCGGTAGACTTCTTCCTTTACCCACCCCCAAAGAAAGAAGTCGCACGGTTACCGCTGAAAAACGGCAAAATCGGTTCAGTGTAACGGTGTGGTGTGGTATGACCTCAGATCAGGTTGTGGGCCCGTTCCTTCTGCGCAACACCATGAATGCTGAGCGGTACCTTGCTATGTTGCGAAACGAGGTCTGGCCGGTTGTCAGCACATGGGAGAACATCGACGATCTGATATTTATGCAAGATGGCGCCGCTCCGCACTTCGCTCTTGTTGTCCGTGAGTGGCTGGATGCCACTTCCCTGGGCGTTGGATGGGTCGTCGTGGTCCACATCAATGGCCAGCCAGGAGCCCCGACTTGACACCGTGCGACTTCTTTCTTTGGGGGTGGGTAAAGGAAGAAGTCTACCGCACCAAACCGAGGACATTGGAAGAACTGGAGGACCGAATTCGGGAAGTCATGTCCTCCATCCCGCCGGAGTTCCTGCTAAAGTCAGTGGACGCCATTCCTGGGCGGCTCCAGAAGCTGGTGGAAAGAGTTGGAGCCCACATTGAATTTTAGAGAAAACCTACCATGTATGCCTACCTTTTCATATTATTCTTCTGAAATAAATGAATAATATACGTATTTTTTTACCAATCCAAAATAGGGAGCTACTTTCCGCCCACCCTGTACTAAGGGGTTCCAAAAAACCTTAGTCCCCCATTTGCAGCTTACATGTTTACTTATATCGAAATAGATTTTAGTGATTATAAAAATATATAAAATTCTTTATTTATTGCAGGTATTAAAATTACTCTACAGTAGCTGATAAAGTGATAATATAATGGCTTCTCAATTAATTGGTGATTCGGAGAGGCAACGTGTGATAGATCATACAAGCAATAACATTTCGGGAAGCTCGTGATGCTGGAGCCACCTTTATAACACGTTCATGGGTTGCCAAAAAGTTGCGAAGAAGTTCTGACTTCGTCAGAAGAAATTGGAATAAAACTTGATGAATGTGAAATGGATACAACCAAATCTGGGCGCCCAAATTTGCCACTCTCTCAGGAAACAAAGGACATCATTGAAAGCGGTACGCGTAAGCGGAAAAAGAGCTGTGCTAAACTTTCTAGAGAGATCGAAGTGTTGAGAGGCTAGATCGTTAGTTTGTGAGATCATTCGACTGTACCGTCATAGGCAAGGTTTAAAGCCTTGGCATGAACTTCCAAAGCCAAGAAAAACTCAACTTAACATCGATGACAGAATGTGGTTTGCCCATTATCTTGAAGATTGGAATGTGGATGATTTCATGCATTTAGCTGTCTCCGATGAATTTTTTGTTTACGTAACACGTCGGCCTAACTACCAAAATGATCGAGTGTGGACCACAACACCAGATGAAATCGATGACAATGAACATTATCGCGAATTATTAAAAAGTCCAGACTGTGTTGGTGTGTTTGTTTTGTTCACTGCAAAGAAGCTCATGTGGGTGCTGAAGCCAAATGGTCAGAGTTGGGATGGACAGTATTTTCGTGATATTATTCTATCCCAGCATGTCATTCCTTTCTAAGAAACCCAAATAATGTTATGGATGTCGATCAGGTCACACTTCTGCACGATAAGGCCCCCTGCTTTAAGGCATTAGCCACTCAACAGTTGTTGCGGAACCATGAGATCGATTTCTTTGGAAATGAAGAATGGCCAGGAAATTCTCCTGACATGAACGTCTGTGAACACATTGGATCAGTTATAAAGGACAAGGTTGAATGTATCTTGTTTGAAGAACCTGCAGCAAATCGATTTTCGAAGGATACAATGACGCAACACATTGAAACTGTTTTAGCAAATTTGCGTAACGATCAAGATCTATTCACGTCACTTTTGGCAAGCTACCCAAAGCGAATTCAGGCAGGCTGTCTTGGAAGCCAATGGCGAGAACACCAAGTTTTAATTGTTTCTCATTAAATGCAGGATTAAATTCTCTTTTGTAAGGTACGTTTAGTTTTACTGTACCTCTAACGGTTTAGTCCATGGGCGGGGGAGCTAAGGTTTATTGGAGCCCCGTATGTACTCTATAAAAGTTGATATTTGGCTGTTGAACATTTCGATTCATACTAGACATTTAAAATGAAGAAATAATTATCCGAAAGAATGCTTGTTAGTAATTTTAAATGTTTAATATTTATATATTAAATGTTTAACAATGAAATATCACTGTATAAAGCGAAGTGTGTGTGTATATATATATATATATATATATATATATATATATATATATATATAATACACAAAGACTATGCATGGAACAAGGAACTCTTCTGGGAAAATTAAGTCTACTATGGTCCGAATAAGTAAAGGTAAATGACAAACACTATAGTTTTTTCTTTTTCGTGATGTTAGCCCGACGTGGACAACGGGTCACTCGCAAAGAGGCCCGAAAAATATAGCTTCCCTCACCAGCTTTGGGACAGGATCTAAGGGTTACAGCTATACCTAGCCTACTAATATCCAGAACTCAATATAGGCTAGGTGTAGCTGTAACCCCTAGATCCTGTCCCAAAGCTGGATCCTATCTGCTTTGCAGATAGCTGGTGAGGGAAGCTATATTTTTGGAGCCTCTTTGCGAGTGACCCGTTACCCACGTCGGGCTAACATAATGAAAAAGAAAAAACTATAGTGTTTGTCATTTACAATTACTTATTCGGACGATAGTAGATTTAATTTTCCCAGAAGAGTTCCTTGTTCTATGCACGGTCTGTGTGTATCATGAAAAACCTCAGGGGATTATTCTGAGTTCAAACCCATATATATATATATATATATATATATATATACATGCACACACACATTCACCTCGCTGTATTGGCAGACTATTCATAGTTCACGTAACAAATACAGTAATAATAATAACACTAAAAAGACAATTGAATTAATTTGAACAATTTAAATAAACATACAAATATACGAAAACTATAAAAAATACTAAAAGTAATGAAAAACAGCGATGTCGATCATACTACAGTGCCCGCGAAAAGTATCCGATCACCCTTGAAATTTGTATTTTTTACATAAAAACAATGTTTAAATGTATACTAACCTTATATTAGTATTTTGTCATCTGTCCTTTGGTTTGGATGACTTGTTCTAGACGTTTTGGCATGGATTTAATCAAGTTTTGACAAACTTCCACTGATATTTCCTTGCACCATACCTTTTTGATGGCCTCTTGTAATTTTTCGACTGAGCCAGTGTCGTGGCATTCAACCTTATTTTTTATTATTAGCCACAGATTTTCTATCGGATTGAGATCTGGACTATTACCAGGCCAATCCAAAATATCAAATTTATTGTCAGTAATCCATTTTGTCACTATTTTGGCCCTGTGACATGGTGCACCATCATGCATGTATGTTTTTGTCCTTTGGATTGCCATTGCCATTAGAAGTTTATCCTGTAGCATTGCTAAATACCGTGCACCATTCATAGTTGTGTTCTTCGGAAGAAAATATAAGTTTCCACGCCCATAGTAACCGAAACAACCCCAAACCATCACACTTGGAGGGTGTTTCATTGTCTTTAGGGTGTATTTAGGGTCCATCCTATTTGAGCCAATAGGCCGGCGAACCTTTTTTGGACAACTTCTGAATGTCAAAAATGTCGACTCATCGCTAAATAAAACCTTCTTCCAGTCATCAACAGTCCAATGAATGTTTTTTTACAAAATGCGACACGTTTTTTACGCATTTTTTCATTAATGAACGGTTTCTTAGCAGCATGGCGAGATGGTAATCCGAGTTCTTTTTGGAGCCGCTCCTGGATAGTTCGTTCAGAAACACCAGATAACAAATTATTCATATTAAATTTTATTTCTTTCGCAGTTATTGTTGGGTTTTTCAATACTAAACGTTTCATAAGTTTGTCTGTTCGCGAATTTGTTTTTCTCGGTCTGCCAGATCGTTTTTTAGGGACTGGCGTGGTTAGGCCACCATTGTTCTTAGCCCGTGAAACCCATAAATTAACGGTACTTTGGGATATGTTTAATTCCTTAGCTATGTCTCTGTGATTTCCCACATGCATGCAAAGCAACAATAGCACCTCGACAATCACTCTTAAGTTGTTTTTTAGCACACATATATATAAATTTTATTTACACCACTTTCTGTAAAAAAAAAAAAATCAAGAAATTTACACAAACAGTGAAATCTGACAAATTTGAGACACAGCCACCCGCAACGAAGGCTACCAGAACACTAATTTGAGAATGCGTTGGATAGCTCTCATATCAGCGAGCAACCTCAAAGTTACCAGATGTCGCTAGAACAAATAGAAAGTGAATTACGTGTCTCTGAATATTAAGGGAAAATATTGTATTTTCTTGAGTGATCGGATACTTTTCGCGGGCACTGTATGAAGCCTAACAGCTTAAAACACCTACATGGCAGTACTGATAAATACTGTAGTGTAGACAACTGGGTTAGCTGATTTTTTTAATTCTTCGCATTAGACTGAATTGAACACGTCTTATTTCATATATATATATATATATGGTGGAAAACCCTCAGCTTTTTTATTTAGTTAATGTTTATTACATTTCAAAATAATACATTTTAGTTTGGAGCAAAGAAAAATAGTACAATATAAAAAAATAGAGTTCAAAGTGTAAAAAATAACAAAAAATAAGACAAAATGAGAATTTGTAAATATTCTGTCTGTCCCACCCTAAAACACAGAAACGGTTTTTTGGGGAAAAAATTATTAAGTAAAAGTTGCCTAAAATTAATCGAAACCTACAGAAAAATTATTGATTGCCCGGTTAGGTCAATTGTACGCCCTCGACGACTGGTGAGATTAAGTCGTGATATTTTCGTTAGTTTTGACAGTAACAAATAACACGCAATGACTAATATAGAAGTGAGTTACACTCGAGGAGAAAAGGACTCCTCAGGAGTGTAACTCACTTCCATATTAGCCACTAAATGCTATTCTACCTGCAACAAAAAATAGGCCCCAAAACAAGACATCAGTTTGAACATTTGTTTTAGTCTAATGCATTACTTTTATAAATTTAATTTAAACTAAATTTTCCTTTGAGACCGGACTTATGGGGCACCCTGTATATATATATATATATATATATAATATATATATATATATATATATACACACACACACACATATATATATGAGAGAGAGAGAGAGAGAGAGAGAGAGAGAGAGAGAGAGAGAGAGAGAGAGAGATATGTTTTTTTCGAATGGGATGGGAATACGATAGAGAGCTTTACGAGCGGTACTGAGACGCCTGTAACTGCTGGATCGGGAAAAAGAGTGTTGAGGATTAATGGCAGGTATTTGTTACTCTTAATGCTTTTCCCAAAGGAGAAAGACATATCGTGTGGGGAAAAAAGTGGATTTTCCATTTTTGCTTCGCAGTTGAGCAGGTGAGCTCTCGCAGCGTGTAAAAGAAAGAATTGTTGGTTTGTTTCCTTAAATCTACGGTTATATATATATATATATATATATACACACACACACACACACTAGAGTACCCGTTTCCCTGATTTTCCTTTAATGTATATACCAAATTTGATGCAGATTAACTTAGCCGTTTAGGTGTACCCTAGCCATTTAGAGGCCCCTCTCCCAATTCCCCGCCGCTTCAGCGGGTACTGAGGGGGGAGGGAATATGTTACTAAAACCTTCCCTGGTTCTCCTTTAATGTGTATATTAAATTTGGTGCAGGTTATTACCCAGGCGTGTAGGCGTGTATAAATGAATAGATATCATCATCATCATCATCATCATCCCCTGAAGGAAAAGTAATTGTTTTAAGTATGAAATGGTGAAAAAACAGTTTAATATACAACATTTATTAGTTATTAAGTAATGAAAGATTAAAAATGTATTGGTATATGTGGAATAAAACCCTAATCTGTTACTTTTCTGAAGAAGAAAATCCCAATAATAAAATATCTATTCATTATAAATAGCAGACAAACAAAAATAGGGAAATGTTTGGGGGGGGGGGCACCCTATATATATAACACACAGTATGATGAAAATAACCACGAAGGAAAAAGGAAACAGAATGGTGCTCAAGCGCTTCGTTCAAGTGTTCCTTGAGGATGACATTAGACGAAGTGCTTGAGCACCATTCTGTGTTCCTTTTTCCTTCGTGGTTATTTTCATCATAAATATTATTCACGTGTTACTTTCGTGAAATAATTTTCATATATACACAGTGTGTGTATATATATATATATATATATATATATATATATATGGACACATATCGAGCACTTCTTCAGCGATTCTTACAGGCAGACACCTGCAAGGATTCACTCGTCTAAAGCCGACACAAAATTTCCCTCGATCGCATCTCTCTTTCAAACAAGTCGCTTATTATTTGAAACCAGAGGCAAGCGACCTTGAGCATCAACCTTTGCACCTCGCCTGAAGGAACCCTCGCATTTTCAGGGTTGCCAAACTGGCGAATATGTCGCTAGATCTAGAGACTTGTTCTCGATCTAGCTCTCAAATATAGGTTCCGGCGAGTGGTGATTAATCTAGCGTATTCACTGAAAAATTTAGCTAATTTTAGCGACTCTTTAGGGTTCTTTTAAAAAACTACCATTTTATAAGATGCAATTTAAAGTTTAATTACATGATGATTGCACCTTAGCTTATGATTGTAGCATTTTTGATGTTGTGGCTATTTATTTAATTTCGGCGACTCGCACCGCACTTCCTGGAAATTTGGTGAATTAGTCAGTCAGTGTTGTTACATGTCTTGACTGTGGTAATAGAATTCAGTGTGTGGTTAGGTTTTAGAATAAATTATATTGGTGTCAATTTTGCCTTTTCGGTTTGGCGGACTGCTACAGATTTTTACGAAACTCAGCAAATCGATTAGTTTGATTAGGTTAGGTTAGGTGTAATTAGGTTAAGTTTAGTTAAGTTACGTTTGATTAAGTTACGTTAGATTAGGTGCGGTTAGCTTGTTAAGTTTCGTAAAAATCTGTAGCAGTCCGCCAAACCGAAAAGATCCCTTTTGTTAATTATTGATATTATGAGAAAATAAAAACAATATTGGCAGAAATTTAGAAGAGTGGCGACAGGATGAATTATTTAAAAAGTGGTTAATTGCAGTACCTAATGATTCCGGCAAAGGACACTGCAATTATTGTAAGTGTGACGTCAATGCCAAACACTCTGCTCTAATTATTATTAGTCTAGGATCTGGCCTAGAGTTCGTATAAATTTCTAGGTGCAGAGGTTTTGACGACTGATCTAGACTAATTTTGGGGCGGAGAATCCGAATTTTTTATGCCATCGCACCAAATTGGTGCGAAAGTGGTCAAAATGGCAAAAAATTGGCAAAAATGGCAAATATTTATCAGTTTTTCGTATTTTTGTCATATTCTTGAGTTGAAAATTTTTTTAATGGCAATTTTTTGTTTGAGAATCTGTTTTTGTAACATACTGCTACCTGAACCAAGAAAACTGACAAAAATGTCAAAAAATAACAGCAAAAATAGTAAAAAATTAAATAAATATTGTCAAAAAATCGCAAAAATGAAATTTTTGGCTATTTTGATGAATAAACTAGCTCTAACCAATCATATCGAACTAAATAGTCAAGAAATTAGATATTAATAGCTCTGCAAGAATTTATTAAAACAAAGTATGCACAAATGTCTAAATTTCGGGTATAAATCGATAAAAATGGTTGTAAAATACTTGGAAACACATTGAGCAAAACATTAGATGGCAAACCATTCAGAAACATTGCTACCGGTGAAGAGGATAAAGAGTCTTATACATATCACATTACTTGCCTGGATAGAGGAGATGTTGCTTACAAGAATTTCAAAACCGAACGGCTTGAGAAAAAAACAGAAACTTTGTTTGCAGTAATTAAGAGGCAAAAACCCGCAACAGCGAGGAACACTTCCAGAAAACGAAAGGAATATGACAGAAAAAAAGAAACCATTGCAGCACTGAACTACACTGCATTTGCTCAGCTCAGGGAATTTCCATTGAATCAATTACTTTTCCATGAAATTACACCTCTTCCATTTTTTCTTGTAGACAGTGATGGTTTTTTGAAGAAATCTAAGAAATCGGAATTGGGATCGGAACTTGAAAAAAACTGGGTGAAGACCTCCCATTCTTGTTAGAAGGGAATGATGCAATGATCATAGATTTTATGGCTCAAGTAAGGAAATTCCCGGTGAAAAAAGCAATGTTGAAAACATTTGGTGAATTTGCACAATCACTTTTAAATATGTTTTTGAGTATGGGATCCAAGTCAACCACAATTCATATCTTATTTGAAAATTACAAGGCTTCAAGCATCAAGACCGGAGAACGGATGAGACGATCAATTGCGCATTCGAAAATACAAATTTCCATAACATCACCTGAGCAGAGGCTTCCAATTGACTTCAACAAGTATTGGAGTTCCACAGATAACAAGGCAAACTTCCAAAATATTTTTGTCGGCTTTTTCATGGAAAACTACCATGGAGATAAAGTAATTGTACTGGGAGGTGGTACTCTTGAAAAACCAGAAGTTTGTGTCAAATTCCAAAATGGGAAGGTCTGCGAAATTCCTGAGCTTTGTTCTTCACAAGAAGAAGCAGATGACAAAGTGATGTTACATGTGAACTATGTGGGGATAAAGCAATGCCTGGTGGTGGAGCTACAGTTTCAGTAGCTATCAGTGATACTGATATCTTTGTGTGCCTCATCTACCATTTAACAAAATGGATTGAGCATGGCCTGAAGGAATTATGGTTTGTTAAAGGCTCTGGAACAAGTTGCAAAATCATTCCTCTGCATGACTTGCATCAAAAGCTTGAAAAACGCTTTGATCCAAGTTTTACCTGCCTTGCATGCTTTAACTAGCTGTGACAGTGTCAGTAAAGTAGGCACAAAATCTAGTGCACTGAAGCAGTCAAACTACTTTGATAAATTAAGGACTTTGGCAAGGAACCACTTACAGAGGAAACAATCGAAGGTGCCGAAAACTTTCTGGTTCATTGCATCAAACCCAAGTCAAAATCCATATCATTTGATCAACTAAGATCTGAGCAATACTACAAAACTGGGGACAAAATCGATTTTACTCAGCTTCCTTGCTCTTCAAAAAGTATTAGACTGCATATTAAATGGGCATATCTTCAGTGCAAACTTTGGCTTGACTCTCCATATTGCTCCATATCTGAAAATTTAAATCCACTTGACTATGGTTACGTAAAGTCTGATGAGGGACTTTTGGAACCTCAACTAACCGATTACCCAGATAAACCTCAGGATTTGATTGAACCTTGCAGCTGCAAAACCTGTACCAAGAGGTCAAAATGCCCTTGCACTGCGTCATCCATACCATGCTGCTCATTCTGCAAGTGCAATCAAAGAACATGCCAAAATCCTAACGCCTGAATTTCAGCAGGTAACTAAATAAAATTATAGATGAACAAATCTGTACATTGTACTTCTGTTTCATTTTCATGGTGTCGGAAGATGGTACCACAAAAGCCATAGTGCTTTTATTTGTAAATAATATTTCAATAAAAGTTTCAAGTAAACAAAAAAAAGAACAAAAAAAAACAATGGGGCCTCATCATTAAATGAGGTCGTTCCCACTAAGTTAGCTATAACTTAGCCCATTGCCGTGGTGCTGCACTGGGAAGATGCACCTGAGTGACGGTAACACTCTTTCTCAATCACATAAGCGGCCTTGACAGTTTTTGTCATTTCTGCCAAACTCTTTGCCACTTTTGCAAGATTTTCAGTCGACTTCATCATCAGAAATAATACATGATCTTATCTCACAGTCTTTTACAACATGCAAACCTAAGAGTTTTATAAAATTAGCACTATTTTTTATATTTTTTCTACTTTTTCAAATATTCTACAGCCATTTTTAATCATTGTAACCCAAAATTTAGACATTTGTACATTTTTGTTAGGAAATTTTAGTAGGGCTATTAATATCTAATTTCTTGACTATTTAGTTCGATAAGATTGGTTAGAGCTAGTTTATGCATCAAAATAGCCAAAAATTTCATTTTTGTGATTTTTTGACAATATTCACTTAATTTTTTACTATTTTTGCTGTTATTTTTTTGACATTTTTGTCAGTTTTCTTGGTTCAGGCAGCAGTATGTTACAAAAACAGATTCTCAAACAAACAATTGCCCTTAAAAAATTTTTCAACTCAAGAATATGACAAAAATACGAAAAACTGATAAAATTTTGCCATTTTTGCCAATTTTTTGCCATTTTGACCACTTTCGCACCAATTTGGTGCGATGGCATAGGAAAATTCGGATTCTCCGCCCCAAAATTAGTCTAGATCAGTCGTCAAAACCTCTGCACCCAGAAATTTATACGAACTCTAGGCCAGATTCTGTACTATATATTAAACATATAAATTCCAAAATGCATAAGATTTCTGAGCCTATTGCCACATCTAGTGTTAATATTGGAATACATCTGATTTCCAAAAAATGTGATAAGACTGTGGCATGTTAGGCAAGTATTGCATTATTTGTAAGTTCCCAGTGTGCAATCTGTAACTGTGATCATTTTTCAGATAATAATTGTTCTAATTTGAAGATGTATAGAACCAAATGCACAGAGATAATAAACAATGTTTTAAGCGTTCATTTTAAAGAGGATTTAATCCATGATATGGAGCACAGTCTATTCTATACATTCCCGCTTGCCAGGTTGGGATCGATCCATCTGATGGCCAGATACTCTTCAATAAAAAAAAATATTAAAAAGATTTAGCTATTTTTCTAGCGATGTTCACATAGATCTAACGGAACTCTAGCGACCACTTTGATGAAATTTGACGGAAAAAGTTAAAAAAAAGTGGAAATCCTACGCATCTCTCTTCATTTCAGTAATATTACTTTTCGCCAAGCATTAATTAATTCTTGTTCATTTGTCCTTTTGTTATTAACATTAATCAGTAACTTATGCATTTTTATTACGAAACAATCACTTTAAGCAAACATGATTGTTCAGTCAATTCATATTCATACTAATGTAAACGTTGTTTTGTTTAATTAAAGGAAAATCCAACGAGGCTTATTAATCTCCTTTAATGACATTTATTTTTCTGGCTGAAGGATCTGCTGACTTCGAGTCTCAAACAATCATTTAATTAATCTAATTACAAATATATAAAGGTCTTATCATCAAATATATATATATGAGTGTGTGTGTGTGTGTGTGTGTGTTTGGCTACCTTACGTCTTCAAGCAGTGATATAGTCGAGACCACCATGGCCAAGACGGAGGCCGAGACTGAGCTCAGAAAAAAAGGTCTTGAGACCAGTCTCGAGTCCTACATCACTGTCTTCGAGACAGGCTTTAAGAAGCATGGAATTCATTCGTGATATGAACGTGCGAGTAACGACATTAACGGTGCCGTCATATACATATACAAAGGAATGCAAAGGACACCAAACAGCAACAGACCGGCTGGTCCCAATTGAGGCTGTCTGTTTAAGAAGGAATGTTAAAAGAAGTAAGAAAATTTAAAGACAAGTGAAAGTTTTAAAGCAAAGCAGAGGAAAGAGGTTGAAAGGTAGGATAAAATATTTAAAGATAAAATGAAAATTTTGAAAGTACAGAGGAGGGAATCCAAATGAAAATTCTACAATATTTTTACGCGCTAACAAATGCTTTGAACTCGGAGTTTAAGGCAAGATAAGCATCTAGTTTCTTTTTAAAGGATTCGATCGAATTACTTTGAACTACGCTGGCTGGCAATCCATCCCACAAATTAACTACACGAATGAAGAAAAAATATTTAGCTTCATTAGAATTAAAATATTTATCCACTAATTTCAAACTATTACCGCAAGTTCTATCTGCATTCCTGAAGATGAAATATTTTCTCGCGTCGACATTATCAAAACCTTTAATCATTTTAAAAACTTGGATTAAATCTTCTCGAGTTCGTCTTTCACAAGTGAGCATAAATTTAACGTTTTTAAACGGACAGCGTATGATTTGTTTCTAGTCTCGGAATCATTTTAGTAGCCTGTCGCTGCACTCGCTTCATTCTGTCGATGTCCTGTTGCAAAAATGGGGACCAGAATTGAATGCAGTATTCCACGTGGGGGTATACCAGGGAATTATATAATGTTAGCATTGTTTTCTCCAACTTAAATTCAAATGACCTACCATTAAATCCTAAGATTCTATTTGCTTTTCTGACTGCTTCGATACATTGCTTACTTGGTTTAAGAGTGTCAGCAACAATAATGCCTAAATCTTTCTCTTCCGTAACACTCATTAGTGTCTTGTCGGGCATAAAATGCTTTTCTTTAACATTGTTTCAACCTATATGCAACGTTTTACATTTATCTACAGTATATTAAAGTTCATTTGCTAAATTCCCGCTCACTCGAGTAATTTATTAATATCTTCTTGAATCTGCAAACGTTCTGCCGCTGATTTTGTTCGTCTCCCTAGTTTGGTATCATCCGCAAATTTTAAAATTATACTCTTAATTCCCAAGTCGATGTCATTGATAAAAATAATAAAACGAACTGGACCCAGAACTGATCCCTGAGGCACGCCGCTTATTACACTTTTCCAGTTAGACGCTTTGCCATTAATGACCACTCTTTGTTTACGTCCACTAAGCCAATTTTCGATCCATTTGAGAACATTACCATCAATTCCGTGAGAATGAAGTTTAACTAATAATCTTCTATGTAGCACTTTATCAAACACCTTTTGAAAATCGAAATATTGTATATAATATCTACTGTTTTACTCTCGTCATATGTATTTACAATATCATTAAAGAAGTCGAGCAAACTACTGTAGTAAGACAAGAACGATTACGTCAAAAGCCGTATTGAGAATCTTTGATTAATTTATTAATTTCTAAGTGATTAACTATTTTGTCCCGAATGATCATCTCCATAAGCCTACCAACTACTGAAGTCAGACTGATGGGACGATAATTTCCCAGAAGCGATTTGTCCCCTTTTTCAAATATTGGCGTAATGTTTGCGAGTTTCCAATCGAGCGGAACTTCTCCAGACTGTAACGATTTATTATTATTATTAAATATGTGTGTGAACGGAGGGACTATTGCGCATTTCACTTCTTTAAGTACCTTAGGGAAAAGCATATCTGGACCGGAAGTTTTATTAGGATTAATTTTACTTATGGCCGAGAGTACTTCGCTTTCACTAATGGTAAAATCATGAAGCTTTAAATGATCATCACTGAGCATAATTAGAGGAACAGGAATGTTGTTCATATTTTCGGTAGTGAAGACGGAAGAGAAGAGTTGGTACTTACGTATTAACTGGGGGCCACCACATATTGATGATTGGTTAGGTTAAGTTGTAATATTTTCGTTAGTTGAAAATTTCTAATACATCATATTTTTTAAATAGCAATATTTTTTATAATATTTTTTATACAATTTTCTGAAAAAAAAAATTTTTTTAGGCTAGGCTACCCTAATGGAAGCTTTTTGGCCTCCAGAAACAAATGTTTCTAATGTGTAACATGTATTAATCACTGTAAATATTTGAAATATAAATCATTGTAAATATTTTAAAAAAATATTGATATTTAAAAAATATGATGTATTAGAAATTTTCAACTAACGAAAATATTACAACTTAACCTAACCAATCATCAATATGTGGTGGCCCCCCGTTAATACGTAAGTACCGAAGAATTTATTTAAAACTTTTGTCATTTGTATGTCATCATAAATTTGCTCGTTATTTTCGCCAATGAGTGGCCCAATAATCTGCGAATCTACTGTCTTATTTCTAACTTATAGAATTCTTTCGGATTCGATTTAATTTGGTTCACTATACAGGGTGTCCCATAAGTCCGGCATCATAGGAGAAATTCATATTTTTCTATTTCTACAAACCATAATTCATATGCTCGGGATGCCAATTTCCCGTCCACCATTCTGTTCAGTGACGAGGCTGTTTTTTATGGAAATGGTGAGGTAAATCGACAGAACACCCGCTACTGGTCTCAAAACAACCCTCACTGGTATACCTCTTCAAAGGAATAAGGTGCATCTCGGGTGATGGTATGGTGTGGAATTTGGAAGGATCGCATCATAGGCCCCCTCTTTTTCGATGAACTAGATTTTTATCTCTGGGGCCACTTGAAAGCGCTGGTATACGCAGAGAAAATTAGGAGTGTTGAACATTTGCGGCAGCGCATTATTGGGGCATGTAACACCATTACTCCTGACATCATTCACCGTGTGCTTGCTGACTGGGTATCACGTCTGAATTTGTGTATTGAAAACAATGGTAGACATACTGAGCACGTTCTGTAAATAAAAGCTTTTGTTTTGCCTTTTCTTATTATTTTTCCTATGATGCCGGACTTATGGGACACCCTGTATATACACACCTCATACTTGCACTTACTTTTTCTAATAAGATTTTTACTTCGACTTCTCAATAGCTTGTAAGCACTTTCATCGGACAAATTATTTGATTCTTTAAATTTAAAATGCGCGTTCCTTTTTAAGGTTAAGCTACTTTTAATTTCATCATTCGATCATTTAGGTTTAACAGACTTCGCCAGTCTCTTTTTACTTAATGGGACTCGATTCTAAACGTTTAAAATAATTATAAAAAGAAGTCTATGTGCCATCAATATCATCTGCGATAGAGCCTCATCCCAATTATGGGTCGAAAGTTGCAGTTCCATGTCACGAAATTTAGCTCTTTTAAAATCCAAAACGTATTCCAGGCCCTCCGAATTATGAATATTAATTTTAATTTCAAATATTATTTGCCTATGATCACTGGTGGAGTAGTAGTCTCCTCCAAAGATATCAATTAAGTCTAGGTCTGTACTTAAAACTAAATCTAGAATATCGCGTTCTCTCGTGGGTTCCTTGACCATTTGAAAAAGTGAACGTTCGAGCAAACCCTCGTACAGTCGGCGACCGGAATTAGACTGTAAAGGATCACCTCAATCCCTGCAAGGTAAATTAACCCTTTAACGCCGACTGGGTCGAATACGTACCGTTTCAAATACACGCATTTAGACTTAACCCTACAAAAAAAGTTCGGCGTTAAAGGGTTAAGATCTCCCATATAGTTTTAGACTTTTTTTTAAATCGCAAAGCATTAAATATCATAAAAAAAATGATATAAGGAAGGTTACGTTAGGGTGAGTAATTATGCTATTGAGATTAGGTTAAGTTAACTGGGTTATTTCGGCTCGGTTAAAATCCTTGGTTAAAACAACTAAATATATGGTTAACTATTTGTAGTACTATACCAGTTATATAGTTAATTTAACTATGGTTAATCAAACTCTTCTGTAGTTTCACTATTTAAGTTTTTATGAGAACAGTAAGCATCGATAGTACAACTGTAGTACAGTAATCCCCCGATTTACGCGGTAGATGCGTTTCTGAACCTTCCTCGTAAAATGAATTCCGTTTAAATTGGGGGAACTATAACATAATTCAATATGCTAAGTACTGGTCCCCCCAACCCCAAAACACCCAAAAAATAAAATAAAATAAAATACAATAATAATAATAATAATAATATTCACAATAATAATAATCTGCCAAAAAATAATATTAATAAAATAAATAAATAAATACAAACTCCTCTGTAAAAAAAGTACAAATAAGTAATACCGTAATAAATTAAAAAAACAACACACCATTAGGGTTTCTTGGAGCTAGATTCTTAACCACCAGTGCCTTAGCTCCGTCGTCGCGTTTTTTATATTTTTAAAATTTTTTTATTCATTTATAAAAAAAAAATTAATTTTTGGACATCGTTAATCCGAAACGACGCAAATGGGGGGCGCATAAATCGGGGGGCTACTGTATACAGTTAGATTAACCCTATTGTATAGTTAAATTAACTATCTGGCACAGTATACAAATAGTTATTTTAACTGTAGATCTTTTTCTATGCGCGGTTCCATACGATATAGCCACGACTCTGTGTGTGTGTGTGTGTGTGTGTGTGTGTGCGCGCGCGCGCGCACGACTGATCAAAACTCTACTTAATATTCTGTTCATTGAACCCCCTTTTTCACGAAATTTATTTTCGACGTTTGTTCTGTCGATAAAGTTTGTTTGGAACAAAAAATTTTCAACAAATTAAATTCAAAATCTTTTCATTTTGGAATTCGGAATGATAATACCGTTAAAAATAAAAATAAAAAATAAAAAAGTCTTCTGCAATTGAGAAACTCCATTTATAAATATAGAGGTGAACGTGCAATTACAACATTTGTTTCTTATGCCTTAAAACTTATATGATTAAGGGCATTTCGTTTAGAATTCACCTTCTTACCCTCTTTTCTTTCAAACTTCGCTTCATCAATCACAATTAAGGAAAAATATTTTTTTTAATCTTCTTCCAGAATGGGGAGGGAATCTGTCTATTTGTGGTTACCAATTTTTAGTCAAAAATTATTCCAAAGACGTAAATACCATGAAAGTGGATTAGTTTTTGCAGCGGTTGATTTTTGGACTGATTAAAATGGAGTTTGATTGTCAAAAACTTTTCATTATATTATCTATCTATCTATCTATCTATCTATCTATCGTTATTATTATTATTATTATTATTATTATTATTAGTATTATACACCATCATACAGTGAAATCTTCATGGTTCATCCCACAAAAGTGAAATCTTTTTGCTGACACGGAGCTTACATTTGACTGAGCACCCTTTTATCATTTAGAAATATAATTTGATAGTATATAATACCCCCGTCACTTAAATAGATAAAGAGGTCAAGATAGAAAGATAGCGGTAAAATAGATAGACAGATAGTTAAATCACAAGCACTAGCGTACATAAAGGGGGCACAGGAGGCCTGGGCCCCCATTGCATTTCCTGATTCTAAAAATGAGTATTACTAAAAACTGTATCAAAACTATAAATTTGGAAAATATACTAGGAGTAATGACAATGATCAAATATTCATAATATGAAGAGTATTCGAGCATAATCAAGTGGAACAATTAATATTCACTCAATTTCAGTATAACGCATACTACTACTACTACTACTACTACTACTACTACTACTAATAATAATAATAATAATAATAAATCAGATGGAAAATTTAGCATTAAATCAGTATCAAAATGTGGCCACAGAGATATCAATTTATCGATCAATTGCTATGATCAAAGATATTCAAACATTGTGCACAGGTGAGAAATGGGATAGGCTTTTAGTCACAGTATTCAGTCCAGCAGTCTTGGTTTAAGATAATTTTGGTCAGCATCCTACCTATTAGAAATCACTAACAGAGATTAAACATAAATGTATGTAAAGAATTGAGTGCAATATGGTTTCCGCCAATGAAATAATCAGTAAGGTTTATAATCAAATCAACAGTCAAATTCAAATCCCCTCACTAAAAGTTTGGCAACGTTGCTAAGAGCACAAATTACAACACTGCTTTCCTGTTTTCAATTTTTTCTTACTGGACTTTCTGTTGTGATGTTTGTCAAGCAATTACGCGGCCTGGATGGTGGAAGTGTGTATTTAGTCTGGTTGCGTGTGCAGGAAAGTCAGTATCTCTTAGGCCAGTGCGGCAGACACGCACACCAGGCTGTTGTATTTTAACAATGAAAAGGCGTTGTGTTTATGGTCCGTTGGATCGTTTTTTCAAGAAGCAGTCAACAGAATCTACTGAGCTAGATAAAAATTTATCTTACATTGCAAACATTGCAAACAATTTGATTAAAAACAAAAAATCCTGAAGCATGCATACTTGCTCCAATAAAGGTATATATTTACCTTTATTTTAGTAATTAAATTAAAATTTGGTAGCAATGAAACAACCGTGGCCATTTCATCACCTCCTGACCCTAAAACACTGACATATGTTTATAATAACGAAATTTTTCTATCAACAAAAGTATATTAATTTGCAGCTTTGCTTATTGTTAACAGCTTCTTTATGTTGTCAAATATAAATCATATTAATTCAATATTGCTAGCCTATGTTTCATAATCATAATTGACTATGAAATCTATACAAACAGATATAATTTAGTTTATGAGAATTAAGTCAATATTAGACATCTAACATCGAAATAACTCAAAATGCTATTATAATGCTGAAGTGACCACGATAAGCAATAGCCACTGCATGTGGAGATTCTACAATACTTTGTATATATGAGGAAGATGACATGTTCATTAGGGTGGCCCTTATCTTCAAAAGTTTAAAATTTTATGCCAAAACCCTCTAGAACCAATCATTTTGATGAAAAAAATGCTTTGGGTGAAATATTTTGAAAAATTAAAAATCTGAAGGTCGCTCAACACACTTTAATTTTCATTCTCATTGACCCGTCTGACAAATGCAGTTAGAATAGACTAGGGTGACGGTCAATCTCATGCAAAATGCAGCCTGCCTGTCATTGGCTTACTTATTGGGAAGGAGGGCTGGGTGAGGTGGAGGGCACTTGAGCCATATAATTATATACTTATTGAAAACGATAAAAGATTTTGATGTCCTTCTAAACGACTTTATTTTCAGGGACATAAAGAGAAATAGATAGAAATAGATATAAATATAAATATATATAATCATAATGACAGCCAGAGCCAGGAAAACATTTATCTTTTGGGATCGCCCGTCAGTGAGTTGAGTGGGCCCAAATTATCATCATATGGGCAGGTGATAGGTATTCTGGTTAATGTACACGGTGTACACCTCAAACAGAAGCAAGTAGTAGGTTCGGCAGGAGGCGTCCTCAGTCCTGTTGAAGGTACCGGAGTTCTGGGAGAGGCTCGCATCCTCATGAGTCGGAAAGACCACTGTATCACGAAGCTCGAGAAACTTGAAGACCTAAACATTAACTGTTCTTTACTCCATCTCCATCTTTAACACTACCGTCGATATTTCGACAACACTCTGAATGAGGAATTCACCGTCGATGTGCCGCTTTTAGTCCACTGGGATAGCAACTTGTTGTACGACCTGACGGGAAAGAACCACATCGACCGCCTTCCTGTGCTTGTGTCGGGCGTTGGCATTAGTCAGCTCCTCTAGGTCGCGAAGACAAGTGGGTCCGGGAAGGATAACGCGAAGGCGGTCGTAATGGCATTGAAGGATTGGGGTCTGCGGGAGCGGATGGTTGGTTTGATGTTTGACACTAATTCCTCCAACACTAGCTACCACTAAGGGGTACGCGTTTTCATCGAACAGAAGCTGGAGAGGGGCCTACTGCATTCTGCTTGCCGCCACTATAACCTCGAGCTCACCTTCGGGGCCATGTTCACGACCTGCCTTAGCAGAACGTCTGGCCCAGAGTTCCTTCTCTTCAAACGCTTCCTCCAGAGATAGCAGGACTTGCTTACCAAGAATACCAATACTCTTGACGGAGTTTACTGAAGAGGACCCGCAGGCCTGGGAGACCCACGACGACTTCGAGAAGGCCATGAAAGTCGTTCACAACCTGAAGGTCGTCAACGACAATGCTGAATGTGGAGTGGCGCTGATCCAGGAGTACAACCGGCAACCGGCACTTGAAGCAAAATGAAGACCAGCTGCAGAATGCAGATCCTGTTGCAAGTTGCCTCGAATCACTGCCGCCGGTACCCTGATTGCCGGAAGTCGACACTGACCAGGCGACAATGAGTTGCTGGCAACCATGAGACCCTCGCTATTTAGTGGCTAATACTCACCATCGGGTGAGGGGGACCTGCTGGATGCTAGCGACTTGATTGAAAATAAACAACGAAAGGTCGCCCCAAGTCTAGCAGCGCGAACAATACATACCTGCCATAAATGCTATTATGGTGTAACGTAGATACCATTGAGCGACCTCTAAATATTACTGGATTCCGAAAGAAATTTTGCACATGTGGTTTTTACATCATACGGAACAACTTTGGGGGGTTTGATATTTAAAATTTAGAAAAAAGATTTTCATCCTTATAGCTAAGGGCCACCCTAATGTTCATCTATATATATATATATATATATATATATATATATGTGTGTGTGTGTGTGTGTGTGTGTGTGCATTTCATCATTATTTTGGAGAGCTGATAATTAGTCCCCTCTTAAGCTTTTAGTTTCCCCCTGATCACAAATCAGGTCGAGATAGATAGATGTAGATACAGTATTGCAGATATATACAGACTACCATAATATTGCAAATGTCAGTTCTTTATTTCGTTTGATAGAATATAAAACTATGTAATTGAATAATTTATGCTTTCATTAATTAAAAAAGTAAAACTTAATTAAGTTTTATTTGTTAATAATTAGATATTCAACGCATATTTGTTAATAAAAATGAATATGTAAACGAAAGCAAGGTAAAACAAGTCTCGTAATCGTGAATTCCATTTGTAAACACACTTCATAATTCAAACATAGATTTTTCTTTGAATTAAATAGAAAATAATTATATATTTATCATTTCATAAATGAATAATAATAAATGAACGGAGTTTATTAGTTAAAAAAACTGATAATTCAGTTTTAATTTAAGATTAAAAATAATATCAATAAAATTTTATTGAAAATCAGACAATCTTCGTAATTTTGTTAAGAAATCATGCGAGTAAAATCGTAGTTGTAAAGTAAAGAAAGGTTTATCTATAGTGTATGCTGTTCTTAACTGCATAATGATTTAGCTTCTGTAATAACAACCACAGTCATATGGAGATACCTACAGCTTAGAATCTGAATAACCACTGGTCACTAAATCATCCCAAAGCAGAGGACGGACACCCATCAGACTCTTACCCAAACCCAGCATCGGTTAACTTTGCTAATCTCGCGGGAAGCGGTGGAACAACGTGGCCACGACGTATTGCCGACTACACTACCTCCAATTGTACTTTACTGTACTTTAATTGCATCAGATTAACTTCAAAGACCACCAAAATGTGTATATGTTTCCTATGTCACTAGATAGTCTTTTTATTCTTATGGGGGTTTAACCTTCTTTATATAGTCTATACCAGACCTGGAGCCGTTTACGATTGTTGATTACGACTATGATTAAGATTTCCAATGATTATATTTCTTGATTACGATTATGTTTACGTAATCCAAATATTAATATTTTGAATTATGATTTACAGTGGTTTTTCTTGATTACGATTGTGGCTACATTGGTTTCGATACATTTGATTACGATTATGATTACGTTTATTTTCCTGGATTACGATTACATTCATGATTACATTTAAAATAATTAAGGTTACATTTGATTACCTTGATCCTACGTAATTAGAAAAATTAATAGATTGAAAATTAACCTTTTTACTAATATTTTATGTGAAACTAAATGAGAAACATTTCTTCAGTATTATACACAATGTATAACATAACTGTATTCAAATTATACATTATCCTCACCACACATTATGTTAATTAGAGGATTAGAATAAAGGTAGCACAACCATTTCCAGCACATCATAGTTAATTTACTCTTCTTACACCAAATACCCTTATCATAGGACAAAGTGCTTATTGCACTTGAGGAACATGAGCTCCTCAAACTTGCTGTCAATAAGCCTGCACCTCTCTGGCCTGAACACCTTCCCTGCAACAGAGAAGAGTTGCTCTACTAGTGCAGAAGAAGCTGGGATGGCAAAGAAAAATTAAACGTCCATTCACGAGTATCACAAACCTGTAACTCAAATATAAGTAATTCACTTGTAATCATATTGTAATCGAAGATTACGACGTATTTTTGGATGGATTACGATTACAATTATGATTACAAACTATAGAAGAAGATCGATTACGATTACGAATATGGTTACAGTGTTTTAAAATGTTTGATTACAATTACAAAGGTATGAATATTTGGATTACGATTACGAATACACCGTAATCGTAATTAATTATAGATTACAAGATTATGATTATACTCGGCCCCATGTCTGGTCAATACCATAGAATAACTTATAAAATAACTAAAGTATATTGACAGAAGAAAAGCAAGGAAGGAAGAAATAATGAAATGTTCTGAATTGTTTATGTTCAAGGTATGTGTTCGGCAGGATAAGGTGATTGATAATAATAATGTGTTGCCACAAACTGGCACGGCTCTTAGGCCAGTCTAGTGCGGACCATTGTGCTAACTCCTGGATTGTTATTACCAGCACCATCGGGAGTCGAACCCCCGACCTCAGTGTTTTCACTTCGGTTATATTGAAGCGGTGTTACCCACTAAGCTACGGGCGCTGGCCAGGGTAGCAACACAAGTTCAAGTAAGGCTAGGTTGATTTTTGTTTTAATGGGAAATCAGATGCATTTTCAATTTCGGTGTGAACAATAAATTGGAAGACCTTCGTAAAGAAGTACAAATAAAAAAGCACTGAGTAACATAAGAAAGTCACATATTCATCTATTCATACAGATGAGCACGTCCCAAGGGTTCGACAGCATTCCAGTGCCAATGAGCAGCCAGGAAATGAAAATGCAAATTCCTTTAATTACCTTTGTCATGGAAGGAGCGTCTTAGGTAGATTCATCAAACAAGCAATCAAGTTCACACACACACACACACACAACACACATACACATACACACACACACACATACACACACACACACACACACACACACACACAAAGCATGTGCGCATCTTCACATAAGCGAGGTACTGACTTTTAAAAAAACATATATCTGAAAAATAATTAATTAAACCTAATTTAACCTACCTTAACCCTAGTGCCATCGATAAGGGCGTGATAAGTGTTTTGGTCGTAACTGAGGGCTCGAAGAGTGGTTTCTGTTAAGTATTAAATAGCGAGGTACTAACTACTCCAACCTAATCTAATCTAACCAAACCTATCGTAACCTAACAAAATCAGAACCAAAATACTGTATCTTTTTTCGATAGTAAAATTGTTTCTAAATGTTTAAAAAAGAAATTTAATATTACGAGGTACCAAAAGTGTTACCTAACTAAAACTTTATCCGAATAAATCTGTGAATTACCATACACTCGCCCACTCTTATGCCCAGTTTGCCTACACACAAAAAATGAAATAATAATAAAAAATCTAAATTTTTTGTTGGTTTAAACAAATATAAATATTTCAATAAAATTTTTTATTTTTAGGAACCAAAATTTTTGTTTTGTGTTTCGAAATTCATTTTGTTGATAATAATGTTGCAGTAAACAAATATTTAGTTGATCGAGCAAAATCTTCGTATGTTTGTTTTAAACAACAATTTCTTTAAATTAACATAAATTACTTTAAAACAAACATACGCAGATTTTGCTCGATCAACTAAATTACCAAAATGTCTAATTTATTTTTCCGATTTTTTTTTAAACAGAATTTCTTTACTTTACTGCATTATAAATGCAGAAATAAACTTGAAAGTATTTTATCATAACCAGAGTCAAACCCCTTTTCCTGAGATTTTTCACACAACGTATAGTGTGTTTTACCCGTTACGCCATTCCGCGTTCAGCAAATTGGGTATTTATAGTTTTGCTCTGCATTAGAATTTTATTAAATATTTTTCTACGCGAACATTTTTATATTTGCATTTATAAACGTCATATTCAAAAGAAAATAAAAAATGCAGTTTTTTTAAACTAAAAGAACTCATATTAATATAACCCTTTGTGGACGAATGCATGCACGCTTATATACTCTAGATGTATGGATTACTGTTCAGAAGTATAATTCATTAGTGTTAATATAGTAGTCACAGTAAAATTCTACAGTAACAAAGTGAATACCAAAAATGCTGTGTTAACTAATTAAAGCAATTATTATATTTTAACATTGCTTTCTTTGATTCAGACAAAAGGGGGTTAACTAACTTGGTTTGTTGTTTTAAAGATATGAGTTTTCTTTATTATAACAAAATGAAACCAACAAAATACATTTTATGACTGAATACAGCAGTTACTATAGTTTAACCATTACTTTATTTGATCCAAACAAAAAGCGGTCAACTGTGTTTTGTTGTTTTTAATAACAGATTTTTCTGTGTATGTTTTTAAACGCATATTGTTTCTAGAGGAAGTTGTAGACAGAAAGTAAAGGTTTCATTGTTTCTTCAAAGCACAGCTTTACTCATACACCTAGTTAGGGTATGAACAACTTGCAGCATCATTGCCAAGGATATAGGCTCGTTTGAAGGAAACCTTAATCCAACTTCTTTAATATCCAAACATCGAACAACATTCACACCTGATCAGATTCAATACTTTTAAATTCTTTTCAGTGATCAGTCTGCCACTGACTTCAGAATACTGGTACCCCTGTACAGTCACGTGCTAAAACCAAACCACCTCTTAATAACTTACCTTTCTCCAACCACTTTCCAATACAACAACCAACCAAGCCGTTGCACATCCCTTTTTTCATCTGTTGATGTTGGACGTGCTACATAAAGGTTAGACTCTTGTGAAACTGTTGTGAAATATTTTATTTAGTTTGTTTTAACTATTTTTAACGTTAATGTTTTTATTTTGGCGGGGGAGTAATTCTCATGAATTTATTGTTTAATTTTCTCTTCGCCAGTTTTCTAGCCACTGAGGACGAAAACTGATTTTCCGAAACGTTTGGGCATTAAACAAATACAGTAAGTGATCCCCATTACAACATGGTCCCATATATATATTAGTGATGTAACGTGATGTAAAGGTTTTACGCATCCGCGGATGCAGATGCGGATATCTAAAAAAAAAAAAAGTATAGATTTTCGATTCCTCGCATTATATACATGTTTTAGGTTTGGTAATTATGTCGCAAATGACATGGCCTGAAGTTGAAATAAAAAATACATTTTTCTAGTGTATATTGGTGTGCTCTGTTCAAATATAACCTTCATTTCCTGTGCAAATGGAAGGCAATATGATTATTTGTACATTACTTCGGAGTCGTATTTCTTCATTTCTGGTCATGTGAATAGCAATATATTAACCAAAAATTATGAAAACTAACTAAACCTAACCTAACTAAACTAAATCTAACCTAACTAAACCTAACTTAAACTAACTAAACCTAACTAAACCTAACCTAACTAAACCTAACAGTAACAACGGGGCTCCGCCCCCTTGACCCCCGCTAATAACCTAAAGTTCGTTCCTGATATGACGAAATATGACTCCGAAATAATGTAAACAAATTCTTATTTCTTTACATTTGCACAGGAAATGAAGGTTATATTTGAACAAAGCACACCAAAATACACTAGAAAAATGTATTTTAAGGAAAGATATAAGGCCTAATAGATAAACTAACCTTGAATTATTCTGTGGGTGGATAGAGAAGGGCAGCTTGCTTGAGGAAAGCATGAAGACGCTCCAGCTGTGGGTGCTCGTTAATAAATAAATAACGGGCGAAATACTGGGAATAGTGATAATTTCGGTTCCCAGCCCGAATAACCCAACTTTTCACGTCTTTCCAAAGCCTCTCAATGTTTTGTGTATGGGCTTCTGAGTCAGGGTCCAACTCACACCCTTCGCACAACAACATCATACAAAACTGATCTGCTACGTTCGGACTGAAAGACATGTGAACGGCGCATAGAAAATGACGTCATCACTATTTCCCTGTACAAACAGCATAAAATTATACTCGTCGGACCAAAAATGAGTGTATTTATATATATATTATTAGTATCATAATTTTCACCATTAATATGCATTTGAACAAAAAATGAGTGACAAATTTGAATAAAGCGACTAAAACTACCCCATAAAAAGTTATTTTGATTTACAGGTCCAGCCCATGTCATTTAAAACATATTAACCTTTTAGGTTTTTATAACGTAAAAACCCATGGTCACTTTAAAGGAACTACACATTGATCAATTCACAAAAAAAGCCATATAGCTAAGGAATCATGCTATGTGCAATGGAGAATGTACATTACTTACCAATAATAATGATGCTATGGTATAATCTTTCAATATAGTATTTACGAGTTTTAGCCACACTGATTATTTTAGTGTGTTACTAGGATGCGGGACGAGGACCCAACTCGTAATGCATCCCACAAACCACTCCCCCAACTTCCCCCAATTTGTCATTTACCATTACTTTTTCGGACTATAGTGAATTTAATTTTCCCAAAAGAGTTCCTTGTTCCATGCACGCCGCACGGTCTGTGTATAACATAAAAGTTTCTTAGGGAACCATTCTGAGTTGTAAAGCATACACACACACACACACACATATATATATATATATGAATAGAAACGACATAAGTATTAAGGAACGTTTCTGCACACGAGGAGGAGAGATAACGAAATAATGAAAAATGAGGCGAACCGCCTGGGAATCGAACCCAGGGCCTTCCAATTGCCGGTCGGACGCTCTACCATTATGCTACGGACCTCACTCAATCACAAATCGAAATTCTCCCAAATAGGGCAGAAACCAATGCCCTCAGAGAGCACCCTCGCAAATCGTGAATATGCGCAAATAACTGCAATGACCGCGCAGTATATAAATGAATAGAAACGACATAAGTATTAAGGAACGTTTCTGCACACGAGGAGGAGAGATAACGAAATAATGAAAAATGAGGCGAACCGCAGTTATTTGCGCATATTCACGATTTGCGAGGGTGCTCTCTGAGGGCATTGGTTTCTGCCCTATTTGGGAGAATTTCGATTTGTGATTGAGTGAGGTCCGTAGCATAATGGTAGAGCGTCCGACCGGCAATTGGAAGGCCCTGGGTTCGATTCCCAGGCGGTTCGCCTCATTTTTCATTATTTCGTTATCTCTCCTCCTCGTGTGCAGAAACGTTCCTTAATACTTATGTCGTTTCTATTCATTTATATACTGCGCGGTCATTGCAGTTATTTGCATATATATATATATATATATATACATACATATATATTTATATATATATATATATAATACAGGGTGTCCGAGAATTATCTGTACAAATTTTGGCTGTTATTAAAAGTCAACCATGAAGTGTAGAAATTCCAGTGTTGTCCCATTTTACAGAGAATCTCATTAAGTTTTTTCTGATACCACGTTTTGACAAGTTTTTTAGAAATGTACGCGGGTGACAGACATTGATGATTTAAAAGCAAGAATCACAGCTGCTATTGAGCGAATTGATGTGGATATGCTGCAGCGTACATGGCAACATTTGGAGTATCGATTGGATGTTTGCGAATCACTAATGGTGCACATATCGAATGTTTGTAACAACGTTACTTTAATAAAAGAAAACTTTTGAAAATACAGATTCTAAATAATCTTGTTTAAGAATTTTACGTGTGTTATCAAGAATTTTATTAAAAGATGAAATTGTACAGATAATGTTCGGACACACTGGAATTTCTAAAAAACTTGTCAAAACCTGGTATCAGAAAAAACTTAATGAGATTCTCTGTAAAATGGGACAACACTGGAATTTCTACACTTCATGGTTGACTTTTAATAACAGCCAAAAATTGTACAGATAATTCTCGGACACCCTGCATATATATATATATATATATATATTATATATATATATATATATATATATATATATATATATATATATGATACACACAGACCGTGCATGGAACAAGGAACTCTTCTGGGATAATTAAATCCACTATAGTCCGAATAAGTAATGGTAAATGACAAATACCATAGTTTTTCTTTTTCATGATGCAAGCCCGACGTGGGCAACGGGTCTCTCGCAAAGAGGTCCCATAAATATAGCTTCCCTCACCAGCTATCTGCAAAGCAGACAGGATCCAGCTTTGGGACATGGATCTAGGGTTTAAAGCAACCTAGCCCCACTACATTTAGAACCTCAATATAAGTAAAAGACTCGTTGCATTCACGTCGGATTGAATAAATCAAAGTAAAAGAGGTAACTATTATATTTTTAGCCAAAACCAAAACTTAAACCTCAACTGGCAGAATTGAGCGTCCACTTTTCAAGGCACATAACATGTCCGTTTCATGATGGGAATGAACTCAGAATGGTTCCCTGAGTTTTTTATGATACACACAGACCGTGCATTTTGGTTTTGGCTAAAAATATAATAGTTACCCCTTTTACTTTGATTTATTCAATCCGACGTGAATGCAACGAGTCTTTTACTTATATTGAGGTTCTAAATGTAGTGGGGCTAGGTTGCTTTAAACCCTAGATCCATGTCCCAAAGCTGGATCCTGTCTGCTTTGCAGATCGCTGGTGAGGGAAGCTATATTTATGGGACCTCTTTGCGAGAGACCCGTTGCCCACGTCGGGCTTGCATCATGAAAAAGAAAAACTATGGTATTTGTCATTTACCATTACTTATTCGGACTATAGTGGATTTAATTATCCCAGAAGAGTTCCTTGTTCCATGCACGGTCTGTGTGTATCATAAAAAACTCAGGGAACCATTCTGAGTTCATTCCCATATATATATATATATATATATATATATATATATATATATATGAAAAAGATAAAATGAATTACCAAATGACTAACAAGTAGTGATAAAGGGAAAAGGTATTGTCACAAGCTTGGTCCATTTTACAAATTCATGAACATTCTAAAATATTCCTTCCAGTTCGCTTTTGTTATTATTTTTTATTAAAATTTTTGAACCTTCCTAATTAATACTAAAACAGTGCATTTAAATACATACTAAATGCATACTAAATCGGGTTTTACATCCAATACAGTAAGACACCATCTGGATGACTTTGCCTGTTTTTAATTAGGCGAGATTTAACAGAGTATTTTTACAATTAAAAACTACGTTAGTTCAAGTTATTTTAAGTAAGGTCGAAAGTGTTTAAAGTTTACATGGTAGAGAAAGCTAAGAATATTTTTATGATCAAACTTCTTCTCATTTACACCACTAGTTTACCTCTTTTTAGCTTTGTTTAAAAGAGTTTTTGTTTGAAAATGAAACAGGATAACAGTTTAGTCAGGTCTAGCAACTATTAATGCTTTAAGAAACATTGAGTGTCTAGTCTAGAAGATTAGACACCTGGTTCAGGACAATTCCAGATGAGCCGGATGTGCCTGAGTATGTGAGATGGAGAGCTTAAGTAAACAAATCTATTCTTCACCAACAAACTCTAGAGTTAGGGCCACGAGCCTGAGCTCAATGTGAAAAGCGATCGTCACGAGGAACCCATACAAGGTTACAAGGTGATGATCAAAATAAAAGTGGACTCATATATTCATTTTTATTTTGATCATCACCCTTCGATAAAGTCTTCCATCTTTTTCTTCTACGTTTCTTAGAACAGGGGTTCCCAACCTCTTTTAGATCGACGTGGTCTTTTCCGTTTCGAGCCCACCACCAGATTCTTTTGAAAATAGCACCAGTAGTGCATTTTGATTCTCTGAATACGAAAATAACATTCTATTTTTGGAGAAATACGAGCATTTGGCATAATAGGACAATAAAAATGCAAAATAGATTACATGATATTTATTATGCAAAATAGGTTACATGATATTTATATATACACATCTATATTAACATTAAAATTGACCAACTGGTTAGGTTAACTGAATGCCCAGTTAGATCAACTGAATACCCGGTTAGGTTAACTGAATGCCCGGTTAGGTCAACTGTACGCTGTCGTGATTAACTTCTTCATTATTATAATTCATTATTTACTTTACTTTCTACTCGTTATTCAATTTCTCTTCTACCATTAATCATTCTCTTTACACGCTTTTCACTCGGTTTTTGCATTACTGTATATAAATGCATGGTAGCGGCCGAGTCGAAAAACCGTTAGACAATGAAAAGGGAGACTGGGGTCAATTATAATCTTCATTACACTTTTACTACTTTATTATTGCCGAAACAGACTTAGTTAAACGGGTAATGCGAGGGGGGCAATTTAATTATAATACTTAAGTCGGAGAGAGAGACAAAAAAAACAGTTTAAATTCACAATTACATTCTAACACGAAAAAGGACACCTTCTTAAACGCAACCTGCCCAGTGACTGAAGGGTACTTCCACCCGAGCCTCCGCGGGCCGACTCCTTGTGTTGCCAATTCGTATTTTATAATTCAATAAACAATAATTTATCGTAATTACATTTATTAAATATTATTAGCTTCTCCATTAATTTCTTATAACAAAACATTCTAATTAAATATAATTTTAATATAAACAAAACATTCTAATTTGGTTAGGTTAACTCGTGATATTTTCGTTAGTTTTAACGAAAATATCACAACTTAACGTAACCAATCATCAAGGGCATACAGTTGACCTAACCGGGCATTCAATTAACCTAACCGGGCATTATCTCCCATAGAATGAATTGTTTGTTTTATTTGTCAAAACTGGGGTGGAGTATCTCCAGGTGGAGCGGACTGGGGTGGAATATCTTCCGGTGGATCGGGGGGGGGAAATCTTCAGGTGGATACTCTGGGTGGGGGGGGATCTTCAGGTGATCCCAGTTTTACACAATGATGATAGAGGGAACTAACATAACCACTACGACTCCGCTCGGTGTAACCTTAACCTAAAAATTTAACCTAAAAATAAAATAAATTTTGCCACCTGAAGATCAGGGCTCCCAGATGAGGCTGGGGGCCCTGACCTTCAGGTGATCCAAACCCTCTTGCGTATCACCTAAAATAGATCCGTGAACATAAAAGCTGTTAACTATGAAATTTTGGATTCTGAGGTGCACAATATTATGAACAATGATACCACACTAAAGAAACTGAAAAAAAAGGTAAGAGATGTTTCATTTGCGCTTAGGAACAAAAATAAAATGACGGAACTACACGCGAGGGTAAGTTAAGATAATGTTTTTAAACATTTTATAGTTCAATTTTTATAGCTTAGCTTAATTTTCTGTTAAAGTCTGTGAATAGAGGTGAAAGGTTAAATGTAGGTCCATGCCATAACTTTTGAACCACTCCACATAAATTGATGAAACTTCACACACATACAGTATGTATCATCATTCAGGTTCCTGCATCAAAGGTCAAGGTCACAAATAGAGGTCAGAGGAAGTCCATGTCATAAGTTTTGATCCTCTTTACATAAAATGATGAAACTTTACACATGTATGGATTATGACAAGGTCACAAATAAAAGAGGAGACATTGATGTCGTTCTGACATAGTTCTTGTCTATTAATGGGTATGGTATAGGAACAAAAGCAAATATCTAAAGGGTATAGGAATAGGAGTACATTATGGTACCCATCCCTAATATATACAGTAATATAGAGGGTGTACATAAAGTCCTTTCCCGATTATAAAATTTAATTACATGAAATCCAAAGAAGACACAATAATGCTGTTTTGCATGTTGTTGCGTAACATACCAATTTTTTCTTGTCAATGTGTGGTGTGGATTAATGCATGATAGGGTGATAGGCCCATTCTTCTTTGCTGGAAAGAATGTTAAGGCACAAGTGTAACTGAACATGCTCGAGTTCTTTGTAGCCCCCAGTTGGAAGACCTTCAACCATTCATCATTTTACAGCAATTTACCCCACACTGGGGTTTGTTAGTGTATGAACACCACTTTTCCCGGAAGATGGATTGGGGGCGATGGGCCGGTGCTATGACCTCCACGATCCACCGATATCACGCCCCTGGACTTCTTCCTGTGGGGATATGTAAAAGATTATGTACATCATACTCCTGTTGCTGACATTGACACTCTTCGTGCAAGGATTTACGATGCCATCAACAGTGTTACGAGAGATATGCAAGCGAACGTGTGGCGTGAACTCGAATTTCGCTTGGATGTGCTACGTGTAACTAACGGTGCACATGTTGAGAGTTAACGAGAAATATAATAAACTTGATGTGTTATTCAACAACATGCAAAATAAAGCATTAC
>JAJOZX010001730.1:55000-70000 GCA_023014485.1 Bathynomus jamesi | reverse complement strand
TATTTATTCCGATAAATACAATATTTATTCAAGACTTATTTTAACGAGTGGTATGAATATAAAATAGTCCGATAGTCGGTGAAAATCTTAATAAATTACGCGAGCTCGTCGGGAAGTACTTTCTAAAAATGACAGATTTTCGTATTGGAGCAAGATTTTGTCAACAACTGTTTTTTTTTACCGACATCAACTGATGTATGTGAAAAAAAAAAAGGTTTAAAAGCTATCTTCACTGGGCATCAAAGATTAAGGGCACAAATGATAAACCTAAAAGAATACCCACATCGACATATCTACTGACTGAAGCAGCCATTGATAGACGGTATTTTGATACAACGAACAAATATACTTATGAACACAAGTATCATCACCCATCCGATGAGGCATCCATAAAGATGTAAATACCATGATGATCGTAATATCTTTTTAAGCTACTTGTTTCACACATTTTATATATACATATATATATATATATATATATATATATATATATATATATATATATATATGCACTAGAATCACAAAATAACACGTGACCTTATTAATAGCAAACAACCACAAGGAAAAGGAAACACAAAGTCCGAGCGCTTTCGTGATATATTCACATTATCAGGAAGAACAGAAAATGGAATATATCACGAAAGCGCTCGGACTTTGTGTTTCCTTTTCCTTGTGGTTGTTTGCTTATATATATATATATATATATATATATATAATATATAGAAACGACGTAAGTATAGAGGAGTGTTCTGCACACGAGGAAGAGAAATAACGAACAAATGAAAAATGAGGTAACCGCCAGGGAATCGAACCCAGGATCTTCCGATTGCCGGTCAGATATGCTATCCACTACACCACGGGCCTCGATCAGTCAGAAGTCGTATTCTCCTACATAGGGCAGAAACCAATGCCTTGAGAGGGCACCCTCGCAAATCGTGAATATGTACATTTAACTGCAATGACCACGCAGTTGCGAGGGTGCCCTCTCAAGGCATTGGTTTCTGCCCTTGTAGGAGAATTACGACTTCTGACTGGTCGAGGCCCGGTGTAGTGGATAGCATATCTGACCGGCAATCGGAAGATCCTGGGTTCGATTCCCGGGCGGCTACCTCATTTTTCATTTGTTCGTTATTTCTCTTCCTCGTGTGCAGAACACTCCACTATACTTACGTCGTTTCTATACATTAATATACTGCGTGGTCATTGCAGTTAAATGTGTATATATATATATATATATATATATATATATATATAAAATGTAACTTGAAATTAGTAAAATACAGTAATTATTTTTAACGAATTTGGTGTGCGACATCTCATCTAATGCGTAATTAGATACACGAGATAAGTGTATGTATGGTGTGAATGAATTCTGAAGCTATTCTTTACATTATACCTTTTCCTACTTTTCCTACAAATCTTGTTTCACAACTATTTTCTGTCAGCAATGGCTGTCGAAGGAGGGAAAGAGCCTTGTCTATTCTATACATTACTGTTTATTACAATTCCTGTGTGAAAGCTTTACACGTCTATAAGTGTACGAATGGCATCAGTTTTTAATATTCTTTATTTTCATTTAGCCTCTTTTTTTTTTCCCTATTTTTTTTTGGCTAACCTAGAGTGGATCTTAGGGTCTTTGTTAGCCTGTAACTCTGTAATTCTATAACTCTGTAAATTTGTAGGGCATGGTCAGTTACAATGGATCTGATCACGTGACATGGATGAGACGAGTACATGAGCATAGTTGGGATGCTTTGTCCAATCAAAATAAACGATGAATCTGATTGAAAACATAAGCGAGTACTCACCTTAATTAAAGTAACTGAGTGCCACTTCCCGAACTGAGTGAACGAGTAAGTGCCATTTGAAAGCGAACACGAGTTTCATATTGTAATTTAGGAGACGCAAAGGAATCTCGATTTATGAGTAGAAAGTGTTAACAGAAGAATGGGTGCTTATATATCATAGAAACGTGTCGCTACAATATATATATATATATTATATATATATATATCTATATATATATATATATATATATATATTATATATATATATATATATATATGAAAATTATTTCACGAAAGTAACACGTGAAAAATATTTATGATGAATAAAACCACGAAGGAAAGGAAACACAGAATGGTGCTCAAGCGCTTTCGTCTAATGACATCCTCAGGAACACTGAAGTACATAAAGAGTTACAGCCTATATATAGGTTACAGAAAAAAGAAATAAATATATATATATATATATATCTATATATATATATATATATATATATACTGGGTGATCCAGATAAATGGGACCCATAAAAAAAAGCCAAATATTCTTAATATTTAATTCCTTTCATAAAACTATATATCATTCGAAAGAGTAGAGTTACAAGTTTATTATGAAATATTTATTTTTAAAAATGACTCCTTTCAATGTGCTCCATTAGTTGCCAAGCATTCCAGTGTTCTCGCTTGTAAGTTCTGCATCACTTTTGCAAGAGTGTGCGGTGGTATGGCCTGTATCTCATTTGTGATGGCGGCCTTCAATTCTTGCAAGGTCGTTGGGTTATTTCTGTAAACCCTACTCTTTAAATATCCCCAGAGATAATAATCTAAGGGAGAAAAATCCGGAGACCTTGCGAGCCATTCAACGTCTCCAAATCTTGAGATTAACTCGCCTGGAAACGTTTGACGCAAAACTGCCATGCAGTTCCTCATGGTATGGCAGGTAGCTCCGTCTTGTTGGAACCAGTGGTTTTCTAGACAAAGATCTCTTAATTTAGGAATAAGGAAATCGGTCAACATTTTTCGTAGCGATCACCATTTACAGTGACCGTGTTTCCGGTGGAATCCTCGAAAAAGTACGGCCCTATGATCTCAGATGCAGTAAGATCACACCAAACAGTTACACGCTGACTATGCAACGGGACTTCGGTAATATTCAATGGATTTTCTGTTGCCCAAACGACAATTTTTGTTTGTTTACAGTTCCATTCAAGTGAAAATGGGCTTTGTCTGACATAATCAAAGTTGCTAGAAAATTGGTGGTGTCATTTACCTTCTGTTGGATCCATTGACAGAATTGTCGTCTTCGTGCGAAATCTCCATCGTTTAGTTGTTGCACTGTTTGAATTTTATATGGAAAGAGCATTAAATTTTGCTTGAATATACGGTGTGTTGTTCCATATCCAACTCCTAACAGCTGAGAAGCACGTCTGATGCTTACGTTAGGATTATCCTGTACAATTTCATGAGTTCTGTTAATGATCTCGTCTATCCTTGCTGTGCGCACTCTTCCAGTTGGTTTTTTTTTCCAATGCTGCCAGTTAGGGAAAAATTTCTGACACACCGACGGATTACTTTCTTAGAAGGTGATTTTGACATCTGAAAATTTGTCTTGAAAGATCTTTGAGCTGAAACTACACTTCTTCCATGCTCATAATATTGCTCAGTTATGAAACGCAGCTGTTCCACAGTCCATGCAGTCATCTGAAGGGTTAGTTTTAACTAACACTTTATTTTGTTTGTATCTTATCTTGTCTTGTATTGTCAAAACCTATACAATCCTGTACAAACTTGTAACTATCCTCTTTCGAATGATGCGTATGATTTTATAAAAGGACTTATACTTTAAGAGTTACAGGGGTTTCTTTTGGGTCCCATTTCTCTGGATCACCCTTTATATATATATATATATATATATATATATACACACAATAAACGGAGAAATAAAATTAAAAATTAAAGGATTGTGGGAAGAGCATACAAATTTGTAAGGAAAAACTACCGATTTTTGGCACAAGATCAAATGAATTGTTTCCAACCAATGTTATAAAAAAAAATACAAATTTATACTGGAAATCTGCCCGGGTTTTAGCACTCTGCCCTTCTTGTATATAAAAATAAATTGAAAAATAAAAGTTATTAGAGTAGCATACAAGTTTACCAAAGATTTAGCGTTCTACCCTTCTTATCTAAATCTGTTCTGAAGGAATTCAAAACAACAGGATCGAGTTGAAAAATACCTTTGCTTTTGTTGAAGTTATTTGTAAGTTGGATAATGGCAGATTCAAGAATATTTCTATTAACAATGTTGCTATGGTGAAATAAAACTGAAGCATTATTCCAATCAATATAGTGGGATAACTCTGACAAATGGACAAAAAGGGCACTGGACGACTGTCCTGTTCTAACGGAATATTGATGCTGTTTTATACGTGTGTGCAAATCCTTTCCCGACTGACCTATGTAAAAGGAATTACATTGTTTACAACTAATTTTATAGATAATGCCTGAATTATTGGTAGGGCTATTTTTAACTATGATATTTTTCACAATATTGTTATATGAAAATACTACATTAATATCCAAAAGTTTAAGTACATTAGCAATGCCTAAAAAGCCCGGGAAAAATGGAAGTACTAAAATATTTTTTGACAAAGTACGAGTGTTATTATTGACACGATAGAAAGTTCGTTTTGCCTTGTTGAGACAAGATTCCATAAACGCAGATGGATAACACAGATAACTTCCAATACCGTTGATTTTTTCTAATTCGGCATCGATGTATTCCGGACTGGCGATCCTAACGAAGCGGAGAAACATTGAAGAAAAAATGACCTTCTTAGTGTGGGTGTCATGTCCCGAGTAAAAGTGTACGTAGGACAAATTGTTTGTTTTTTTCCGATAGATACTAAACTTAAAACCTGGACTTTCCCTACGTACACGCACATCCAAAAACGGGATTGAATTGTCTTGCTCCACTTCTTAAGTAAACTTAATGGAGGGGACTTGATCATTTAACTGAAGGAGGAAGTTATCCAGGTCACGATTTATGGGCCAGATACACAAAATATCGTCGACGTACCGCAACCAAGGGATGCCAACCCCCAGGATTCTCGGAATGTAAGTAATTTCGAAAAACTCCATATAAATATTGGAGAAGAGGGGCGACAAGGGGTTGCCCATGGCCATCCCAAAAACTTGTTGATAATACTCGTTATTGAAAGTGAATTTACAGTCTCTGATGCAAAGCTTAATAAGTTCCAAAACAATGTGTGAAGGTAGTGGCAGGTCATACTTATGTAATTCTTGGGAGAGAAAGTCACGCATATCGTCAATCGGCACTTTTGTAAACAATGAACAAACGTCAAAACTGATCAATCTATCGTTAGTTTCAGTACGTGCATTATTCAATTTTTCAGAAAGATCCATGGAAGGCTAACACCATAGTTATTATGGAGAAAGTGGACTACATCAGAAAGATGAAGAAGGGACCCCGCCACATACAGCAAACTTAGGAAGAACCCGCAGGATGACGTCATCAAATCATTTAATAGTGGCTTGAAACGCATTCTCAAAGATCATAAGGACTTAATTCCGCTTTTCATGTCCACTTCACCTTCTCCTCCCTACCTTTACGGTCTTATTAAAACCCACAAACCTGGCATCCCTATGCGCCCTATTATTAGCTCGGTGGGCTCTATTACCTATAAACTCTCCAAATGGCTTGTCAAAGTCTTGTCCCCCATTCTTGGAACTATCTCTGATTCACATGTAAAAAATTCCATGGATCTTACTGAAAAATTGAATATAGCCTATATATATATATATAATCTTTAGAAGTACATTAATTTAACTATATATATATATATATATATTATATATATAGATATTATATATATATATATAATATATATATATATATTATATATAATATATATTATATATAAATATATATAAATATATATTATATATATAATACAGTATATATATATATATATATATATATATATATATATCACAGCACAGTAACATCCTTTGCCGATGACACAAAGATCGGTAGAAAAATAAGAAACCCAGAGGATATAGGATCTCTACAAACAGACATGAACAAAATCTACAAGTGGACGGAAGACAACAATATGAAGTTTAACACAGAAATTCCAACTGTTACGTTACGGAAAAAGGGAGGACCTAAAATCCGTGGAATACTATATCCTAAATAGACAGGAAATTCAGAGAAATTCTAAAGCAAAATAATGAGTGATGATGCGAAATTTAAAACACAAAATAAGATAGCAGTAAACAGAGCAAACAGAATAACTGGGCAGATACTGAGAACCTTTAAACGAAGGGCTAGGAATATAATGATTCCTCTCTTGAAAACACTGATCATACCCAAGTTGGAATACTGCTCGGTCCTAACATGCCCATATAAAAAAGAAGACATTAGTTAGCTAGAAGGGATTTAGAGAAGCTTCACAGCCAAGATCAATGGGTGCAAAGAACTAAATTACTGGGAAAGGTTACGCGAATTAAACCTATATTCACAGGAAAACACACTATTATTTACACTTGGAAAATAATGGAGAAACTAGTCCCTAATCTTACTCTGAACCCTATAACTCCCCAAACAACAGTGGAAAGTAGAAAAGGAAGACTGTGTCGTGTTCCCAAATTAAAGGCTAGAGACGAAACGTCCTTAACCCTGAAAGAAAATAGTTTTGTTGCGAGAGGACCAAGACTGTTTAATCAGCTGCCGAAGGAACTAAGGAACACGAGTGGTGTTGCGGTGGCCATCTTCAAAAGAAGATTAGACGCTTGGCTCAGAACAATCCCAGATGAGCCGGGCGCACCTGGCTATGTGAGGTGGAGAGTACAAGAAGCCAACTCTCTATTTCACCCGGCCAACTCGAGAGGAGGGGTGACAAGCTTAACCTTTGTGAAATGAGGAATCATCGCACGGAACATTTGAAAGGTTGAAAGTTATGTGTGTGTGTATATATATATATATATATATATATTGAAGAAAAATCTACAGTTAAATATTGGTAGAGAAATAAAAAGGAAAACTATATATGCAAACCAGTAAGGAAATAAGAGATCAAAGAATTTTAGTTGAATATTCCAAGCCGAAAAATGCTCACTGTAAATGCAAAACTCTACGTTTGAATATCTATATATATATTTTGGAATAACCTCAGAATAACTATTGAGATATATTTTCGTTTAACATTAACTCTCTCTCTCTCTCATATATATATATATATATATATTGAGAGAGAGAGAGAGAGAGAGAGAGAGAGAGAGAGAGAGAGAGAGAGAGAGAGAGAATAATATTTGATTCATTTGCAGAGTCAAGGAAAAGAATTAATATCTCACGGTTCACTAGATATAATTAATTTTACTAATATGCAAAGAAATATTCTTAAAAGATAAATACAGTAAGCTGTAAATAGGAAAATAATGTATTTTGAGGATAATTAAAATTTAAGAGAAGGTGGAATTCTGTAATCATATAATAAAAAGTAATAATCAGTGAGAAGGGCCAGAAAATGGCACACTGCTCAAGCCACACGAACGCTATTCAGTGCATTAACTCCTGGATTATTATTATTAGCCAGCACCATCGGGAGTCCAACCCCCGATACCCCCATACGGGCGCTGTCGAATTGAAACGTAATTATATATGTTGATAAGAAAAAATATACTGAAGATTCGATACGGTCCTAATGGAAATGGAGAAATAATCTATTACGTTGAACAAATGACAAAATATTAGAAATGAATTGTTCTGGTCAACACACACACAACACACACACACACACACACACAAACACATATATATATATATATATATATATATGCGAATGCATATATTGAGGTTCTGGATATAGTAGGCTAGGTGTAACTGTAACGCCTAGATCCTGTCTCAAAGCTGGATCCTATCTGCTTTACAGATAGCTGGTGAGGGAAGCTATATGTTTGGGGCCTCTTTGCGAGTGATCCGTTGCCCACGTCGGGCTAACATCATGAGAAAGAAAAACCTATAGTGTTTGTCATTTACCATTACTTTTTCGGACTATAGTGGATTTAATTTTCCCAAAAGAGTTCCTTGTTCCATGCACGCCGCACGGTCTGTGTAAACATAAAAGTTTCTTAAGGAACCATTTCTGAGTTGTAAAGCATATATATAATATATATATATATATATAAAATATATATATATATATATATAATATATATATATAATATATATATATATATATATATATATATATGTACAGGGATACATACATACATATATATATATAGGAAAAAGATAAAATGAATTACCAAATGACTAACAGGTAGTGATAAAGGGAAACGGTATTGTCACAAGCTTGGTCCATTTTACAAATTCATGAACATTCTAAAATATTCCTTCCAGTTCGCTTTTGTTATTTTTTATTTAAATTTTTTAACCTTCCTAATTAATACTAAAACAGTGCATTATAATTATTTGCGGTTATAAAAGTATATTTATGCTGCTTTACACATGTAGCTAAGGTTATACCCATTTAAATGCATACTAAATGCATACTAAATCGGGTTTTACATCCAATACAGTAGAAACACCATCTGGATGACTTTGGCTGTTTTTAATTAGGCGAGATTTAATAGAGTATTTTTACAATTAAAAACTACGTTAGTTCAAGTTACTTTAAGTAAGGTTGGAAAGTGTTTAAAGTTTACATGGTAAAGAAAGCTAAGAATATTGTTATGATCAAACTTCTTCTCATTTACACCACTAGTTTACCTCTTTTTAGCTTTGTTTAAAAGAGTTTTTGTTTGAAAATGAAACAGGATAACAGTTTAGTCAGGTCTAACAACTATTAATGCTTTAAGAAACATAGAGTGTCTAGTCTAGAAAATTAGACACCTGGCTCAGGACAATTCCAGATGAGCCGCATGTGCCTGAGTATGTGAGATGGATAGCCTCAGAAAACAAATCTATTCTTCACCAACAAACTCTAGAGTTAGGGCCACGAGCCTGAGCTCAATGTGAAAAGCGATCGTCACGAGGAACCCATACAAGGTTACAAGGTGATGATCAAAATAAAAGTGCTCATATATTCATTTTTATTTTGATCATCACCCCTCGATAAAGCCTTCCATCTTTTTCTTCTACGTTTCTTAGAACAGGGGTTCCCAACCTCTTTTAGATCGACGGGGTCTTTTCCGTTTCGAGCCCACCACCAGATTCTTTTGAAAATAGCACTAGTAGTGCATTTTGATTCTCTGAATACGAAAATAATATTCTGTTTTTGGAGAAATGCGAACATTTGGCATAATAGGACAATAAAAATGCAAAATAGATTACATGATATTTATTATGCAAAATAGGTTACATGATATTTATATATACACATCTATATTAACATTAAAATTGACCAACTGGTTAGGTTAACTGAATGCCCAGTTAGAGCAATTGAATACCCGGTTAGGACAACTGTACGCTGTCGTGATTAACTTCTTCATTATTATAATTCATTATTTACTTTACTTTCTACTCGTTATTCAATTTCGCTTCTACCATTAATCATTCTCTTTACACGCTTTTCACTCGCTTTTCGCATTACTGTATATAAATGCATGGTAGCCGGCCGAGTCGAAAAACCGTTAGACAATGCAAAGGGAGACGGGTCAATTATAATCTTCATTACACTTTTACTACTTTATTATTGCAGAAACAGACTTAGTTAAACGGGGTAATGCGAGGGGGGAAATTTAATTATAATACTTAAGTCGGAGAGAGACACAAAAAAATAGTTTAAATTCACAATTACATTCTAACACGAAAAAGGACACCTTCTTAAACGCAACGCCGCCCAGTGACTGAAGAGTACTTCCACCCCAGCCTCCGTGGGCCGACTCCTTTTGTTGCCAATTCGTATTTTATAATTTCAATAAACAATAATTTATCGTAATTACATTTATTAAATATTATTATCTCTATTAATTTCTTGTAACAAAACATTCTAATTAAATATAATTTTAATATAAACAAAACATTCTAATTTTTAATTAGACATTACTACACTCGCATCACTCCCTTGAAAATAAGTTTTACACTAGGAAAATTATTAGCAACGTTTAACAAATTTATTTATTTATTCAACAAAGTTATTTATTTTGCAATTTTGCAATTTTTTTTTCTTTAACAAATTCAAGTTAGAGGTAGACAAGAAATCATTAGAATGACAAATTCCACACATCAGATATTTTGTATCATTTTAGAAAAATCGAAAACAAACTATAATTTTCACATCTGCATAAGATAACATTTCACACTAATAATCAAATTTACAACCTGTAATGAATCTATAACGTGCCAAAAAAATAACGGACAATTTTCTTAACATTGGTTACACAAATTTCAAGTTCACAATGTATTCCAGCAATTCCTCATCAAATACCGCTTTACATTTGAAACAATTATTTATACAGTTACATAGTTATACAGTTACTATCAGGGCAACCTAGAAAAAATAAGAAAACGTTTATATAAAATACTGACCAGGGTGCACATACTAGTTCACGAAACAAAACAAATATGGGCAATAATAGCACTCTTCCACTTATAATTTCATTACATAATAATCAGTACATTAATAGCTAGACGTTGTTTAAATCATAATCCGCACGCTGACAACGGACTTCTTCAATTTTCAATCGCAGCTCCTGCTCACTTCGCTAGAATGCAAGGGATTGCATCACCATGCAACAGGTCAGCACGCTTTAGGGTGGTTCCACTCTTTCTCCAAATGGCGAAAAAAAACAAGAGAGACGTTCAATTCTAAAAGGATCAGGAGGGGGAGATATACTGAAAAGGGGAACCACGCACCGAAATTGGACGGAATTTTCAATTCTAGAAGTCGATGAATCAACTCACCTGTCTCATTTCAACTTTTGTCGGTGAACACTGCTCTTCCTACGTCCAGCTGAAAGACTCTCTACTGGCAATAATCAAACGATCACTTCGCCGTAGGCAGTTTCGCAACAAACCTACTGTATATCTGTATGAACAGTAAAGCCTTAGACACTCGTTCAAGCTCTCGTGGCTTGCCTACCGAGTGCTAAAACATATTTAGCGAAGCATCGAGCAGCGTGACCAGCTACTGCCCGAAAAATACTAGTAGACCATCGAAACTGTCCTGTGCCAAGTCCCTGCACATTTGGTTTCTCTTCTGTGTCTCTTCTCTTCCGAAACTGTCCTGCGCCAAGTCCCTGCACATTTTGGTTTCTCTTCTCTTCTCTTCTCTACTCATCTCTTCTCTCTCTCATTGGTGATCGATCACCTATCGGGTCAACTAAACTCAATGAATGGAATTTGGATCCAACTTAGCTGCCTCCAAATCGAGCCTCTTGAAATTTTGAAAAAAAAAGTTATTCGAAACGTTTATACCGCTACTGATTATCATTTCATATTTAATTTACCGAATTTTCTCGACAATTCACTTCGAAACAATAACTACAAATTTGCTCTGGCCAAATTCACGGAAAGATATGACAAATCTCAAAATTTCATAAAAATTTAATCAAGCCTAGCTACCAATAAGGTCACTTATGGCAGTTACATCGTAGAAGATAAAGAAGTCATAAAACGCACGAAAGAAGATTGCACAGTAGAAATATAAAGCGCCCATACATAGTAACCATTATTATAATTTAACAAATATTATTATTCAAACTACCTTCAGAAATCACATCGATACATTTAAATACAAAAGATAAAAATGAAACCCAGAAACTTCATGTCATCAAATCTCTGAAAATCACAAACCCGCTTACACTTTGGGGGAAGCTCACATAGACGCCACAAAAACGTTACTGGCCATCTAAAGGCTCCATCTCCGGGTGAACACTCGAGCCAATGTTTTAACTGCATTAGTAAACCCGACTGAAGTTTTAAACAATAACAATTTTCCCAAACAGTTATTAAATAAAAAAATTGAAATATTAATACCGAAAATGAATTTACTGCATTAATTCCAACTTGAAACGCTAAATTTCATAGGAAGCAAACTCGCAATTCACAAATTACATCTGAGAGACAACTCTCTCCTTCAACACAAACCCCAGTATGGTTTGTAAATTACAAAAATCCCAGTAATTTATCGTTTCCAAGTGAAACTACAAATTTTCATTGTTATTCTAAATAAGAACAGATATTATGAACCCAAAAATACACGCAACCTACTGTGTAAACAAAGCAAAAAATTAAAACAAATCATTGTATAATGAAGTGTGTTCGCTTTGCGTTGTAAGCGAGCCTCTATAAAAATATTCCTAACCGAACTTAACTGCAGTACATTGGGAAACAATTTTTGTAACATTTTCTATGCAAACGCGAGAACGAAAAAATATTTTTAATTTTAAATACCCAGAATAAAACGTTAAACAAGAAAACACACTCCCTAACACAATAAAATTTAATTTCAGAATAAAAAAATGTAAACAGCCCTAACCATAAAAAATCACTCGGAATTTGTCTTGAAAATGAAAGAAAGAAAAAAATAAACAAAAACAGCCTACCTACCAAAATTAATGAGTATTAATGGGTATATAAATCTATATAATTATATATATATATATAATTAATATATAAGTATAAGTTAATATATAAGTATATAATTAATGAATATATAAAAAAGTAAAAAAAACATTAATTTATCAAAAATTTTACGGAAACAATTTCTCTATTTCAATTAACAAATTTTGCTTATTTTGAAGTCTCACACAATTTATATACGGCAAGCATAATAAACTTAAACAGTCCAAATTTGACCCAGTATAAATTTGTATCTTTAAGATTATTTTTTGACGTTCACATTAAAATTAACTTAACCTATAAGGCGAAGCGATACTTAAAATTATACCCCACCTTTCTGCCTTGCCCTAAAAGCCTGTAATTACACAATAAAATAAGCCTACTATTATATACATCCAGTCAAAGAATAATCTAAAAAAACTACCTAATAAATTCTGAAAAATTTTGTTACTCATTGAATCTCTTATAATGCCCTAATATATATATATATATATATATATATATATATATATATATATATATATATCATTACCTAGAAATGCGTTCCAAATTTACGCACAACCTTTTAAAATCTAACCGTATAAAAATGCATGACACAATCTATTTAAACACTAAAAGAATTTTATTCGTATAAATTAAGTGTAAATTTTTTTTTCCTAATCATTATTATTATTATTTTCATCACAATTATTACTAATTCAGAAAATGTCAACACCAAAAAAACTAAACATTGAAAGGTAGGCTGTAAGACAGAAGTAAAAGTTGAACGAAGAGATATGAAAATAAATGAGTCACCGGGCCGCATTTTTCAATTTTGAAATGTCTCTCTGACCGAACGAAAATGAAAGAAACAGCACGAAGAAGAAACAAACGACTCTCAAATTAAATTTCAGACTCAAATTGAGTCGCGACAGAGTCCGACTCCATAGAAGGGCAAATGTGAGTCGGTTTGAAAACAATCGAAATTCCAACGAAAAGGAAAAAAAAAACAAAATTTGTCGCGCGCGAAAATTACACACTCTTAGAATTTCGAAAGTGAGACGCCATATTGAATTACATTTACAATGAATTTTTAAGGAATGAAAAACCAAATTTACTTGCAAGTGGGGTACACTGCATTTTGCTATTTAAATAATCGAAACAGAATATTTATGAATGCTATAATAGTCTACCGGTAGCAACAATTTTAACCGAAATATTAGGCCCGTAAGAAAGCCCCGTGGTAAATATAATTTTAGGGCCACCTCTTGCCACCAAAAAATGTCGTGATTAATTTCTTCATTATTATAATTCATTATTTACTTTACTTCTACTCGTTATTCAATTTCTCTTCTACCATTAATCAGTCTCTTTACACGCTTTTCACTCGCTTTTCGCATTACTGTATATAAATGCATGGTAGCCGGCCGAGTTGAAAAACCGTTTGACAATGCAAAGGGAGCCTTGGGTCAATTATAATCTTCATTACACTTTTACTACTTTATTATTGCCGAAACAGACTTAGTTAAACGGGGTAATGCGAGGGGGGAATTTAATTATAATACTTAAGCCGGAGAGAGACAAAAAAATAGTTTAAATTCACAATTACATTCTAACACGGAAAAGGACACCTTCTTAAACGCAACGCCGCCCAGTGACTGAAGGGTACTTCCACCCCAGCCTCCGTGGGCCGACTCCTTGTGTTGCCAATTCGTATTTTATAATTTCAATGACAATAATTTATCGTAATTACATTTATTAAATATTATCTTTATTAATTTCTTATAACAAAACATTCTAATTAAATATAATTTTAATATAAACAAAACATTCTAATTTGGTTAGGTTAAGTCGTGATATTTTCGTTAGTTTTAACGAAAATATCACAACTTAACCTAACCAATCGTCAAGGGCATACAGTTGACCTAACCGGGCATTCAATTAACCTAACCAGGCATTATCTCCCATAAAATGAATTGTTTGTTTTATTTGTCAAAACTGGGGTGGAGTATCTCCAAGTGGAGCGGACTGGGGTGGAGTATCTTCAGGTGGATCGGGGAGAGGGAAAGATCTTCAGGTGGACACTCTGGGGGGGGGAGATCTTCAGGTGATCCCAGTTTTACACAATGATGATAGAGGGAACTAACATAACCACTACGACTCCGCTCGGTATAACCTTAACCTAAAAAATTAACCTAAAAATAAAATAAATTTTGTCACCTGAAGATCAAGGCTCCCAATTTTTCCCACCTGAAGATCAGGGACCCAGATGAGGCTGGGGGCCCTGACCTTCAGGTGATCCAAACCCTCTTGCGTATCACCTAAAATAGATCCGTGAACATAAAAGCTGTTAACTATGAAATTTTGGATTCTGAGGTGCACAATATTATGAACAATGATACCACACTAAAGAAACTGAAAAAAAAGGTAAGAGATGTTTCATTTGCTCTTAGGAACAAAAATAAAATGACGTAACTACACGCAAGGGTAAGTTAAGATAATGTTTTTAAACATTTTATAGCTCAATTTTTATAGCTTAGCTTAATTTTCTGTTAAAGTCTGTGAATAGAGGTGAAAGGTTAAATGTAGGTCCATGCCATAACTTTTGAACCACTCCACATAAACTGATGAAACTTCACACACATACAGTAT
>JAJOZX010001730.1:0-50000 GCA_023014485.1 Bathynomus jamesi | reverse complement strand
TATTTTCTGTCAGCAGTGGCTGGCGAAGGAGGGAAAGAGCCTTGTCTATTCTATACATTACTATTTATTACTATTCCTGTGTGAAAGCTTTACACGTCTATAAGTGTACGAATGGCATCAGTTTTTAATATTTTTTATTTTCATTTAGCATCTTTTTTTTTTCCCTATTTTTTTTTGGCTAACCTAGAGTGGATCTTAGGGTCTTTGTTAGCCTGTAACTCTGTAATTCTATAACTCTGTAAATTTGTAGGGCATGGTCAGTTACAATGGATCTGATCACGTGACACGGATGAGACGAGTACATGAGCATAGTTGGAATGCTTTGTCCAATCAAAATAAACGATGAATCTGATTGAAAACATAAGCGAGTACTCACCTTAATTAAAGTAACTGAGTGCCACTTCCCCGAACTGAGTGAACGAGTAAGTGCCACTTTTGAAAGCGAACACGAGTTTCATATTGTAATTTAGGAGACGCAAAGGAATCTCGATTTATGAGTAGAAAGTGTTAACAGAAAAATGGATGCTTATATATCATAGAAACGTGTCGCTACAATATATATATATATATATATATATATATATATATATATATATATAATTTAGTGATGGATCGAGTGGTCGGTTTTTCACAACCGCGGTTGCGGTTGTGTTTGCGGTTGTCGAATTTTTTCCAACCGCGGTTGCGGTTGCGGTTATCATATACTAGGAAAAATGCGTAATTATTAACTGGATTTAGCCACTATAGTGCGATTTAGCCACACTTGGTACATAATATATACTAAATAGTATTTATTTAGTAAATACCTTATGCTGAACACAAGTTTTGCAATACACCGCTACCACTATTTGTGTGTTGCAAAACTTGTGTTCAACATAAGGTATTTACTAAATAAATACTATTTAAATGAAGTATATTCTAAACTTATATAGCTATTATGAAAGAATAGGTCAAATTAATTAAAACCATATTTTGCACTAAGTGTGTTACCAGGATGAGGGACGAGGACCCATCGCACTGTTCATCCCACCTACCACTTTCCCCAGCCTCCACCCATTGGAAAGTTATGGATTATTATTCATTTGAAAAACTGATGTCAAACTTAATGACAGGCAGTGTGAATTTCAAGAATAATATTTTTGCTGCATTTTCACCTTACAACCGCAACCGCACTTATGGAACGGCGGTTGCGGTTACGGTTGCGGTTGTGAATTTTTGTGCGGTTGTAGTGCGGTTGCGGTTGCGGTTGCGGTTATTCGATCCATCACTAATATATATATATATATATATATATATATATATATATATATCTTTAGAAGTACATTAATTTAACTATTATATAATATATATATATAATATATATATATATATATATCACAGCACAGGTAACATCCTTTGCCGATGACACAAAGATCGGTAGAAAAATAAGAAACCCAGAGGATATAGGATCTCTACAAACAGACATGAACAAAATCTACAAGTGGACGGAAGACAACAATATGAAGTTTAATGCAGAAATTCCAACTGTTACGGTACGGAAAAAGGGAGGACCTAAAATCCATGGAATACTATATCCTAAATAGACAGGAAATTCAGAGAAATTCTAAAGTAAAGTAATGAGTGATGATGCGAAATTTGAAACACAAAATAAGATAGCAGTAAACAGAGCAAAGGGAATAACTGGGCAGATACTGAGAACCTTTAAACGAAGGGATAGGAATATAATGATTCCTCTCTTGAAAACACTGATCATACCCAAGTTGGAATACTGCTCGGTCCTAACATGCCCATATAAAAAAGAAGACATTAGTTAGCTAGAAGGGATTTAGAGAAGCTTCACAGCCAAGATCAATGGGTGCAAAGAACTAAATTACTGGGAAAGGTTACGCGAATTAAACCTATCTATATTCACAGGAAAACACACCATTATTTACACTTGGAAAATAATGGAGAAACTAGTCCCTAATCTTACTCTGAACCCTATAACTCCCCAAACAACAGTGGAAAGTAGAAAAGGAAGACTGTGTCGTGTTCCCAAATTAAAGGCTAGAGACGAAACGTCCTTAACCCTCTATCGCACAACTTTTTTGTAGGGTTAAGTCTAAATGCGTGTATTTGAAATGTTAAATAGAAGCAACTTGGTACCATAAAGGGTTAACCCTGAAAGAAAATAGTTTTGTTGCGAGAGGACCAAGACTGTTTAATCAGCTGCCGAAGGAACTAAGGAACACGAGTGGTGTTGCGGTGGCCATCTTCAAAAGAAGATTAGACGCTTGGCTCAGAACAATCCCAGATGAGCCGGGCGCACCTGGCTATGTGAGATGGAGAGTACAAGAAGCCAACTCTCTATTTCACCCGGCCAACTTGAGAGGAGGGGCGACAAGCTTAACCTTTGTGAAATGAGGAATCATCGCACGGAACATTTGAAAGGTTGAAAGTTATATATATATATATATATATATATATATATATATATTGAAGAAAAATCTACAGTTAAATATTGGTAGAGAAATAAAAAGGAAAACTATATATGCAAACCAGTAAGGAAATAAAAGATCAAAGAATTTTAGTTGAATATTCCAAGCCGAAAAATGCTCACTGTAAATGCAAAACTCTACGTTTGAATATCTATATATATATTTTGGAATAACCTCAGAATAACTATTGAGATATATTTTCGTTTAACATTAACTCTCTCTCTTTCTCTCATATATATATATATATATATATATATATATATATATATTGAGAGAGAGAGAGAGAGAGAGAGAGAGAGAGAGAGAGAGAGAGAGAGAATAATATTTGATTCATTTGCAGAGTCAAGGAAAAGAATTAATATCTCACGGTTCACTAGATATAATTAATTTTACTAATATGCAAAGAAATATTCTTAAAAGATAAATACAGTAAGCTGTAAATAGGAAAATAATGTATTTTGAGGATAATTTAAAATTTAAGAGAAGGTGGAATTCTGTAATCATATAATAAAAAGTAATAATCAGTGAGAAGGGCCAGAAAATGGCACACTGCTCAAGCCACACGAACGCTATTCAGTGCATTAACTCCTGGATTATTATTATTAGCCAGCACCATCGGGAGTCCAACCCCCGATACCCCCCATACGGGCGCTGTCGAATTGAAACGTAATTATATATGTGATAAGAAAAAATATACTGAAGATTCGATACGTGTCCTAATGGAAATGGAGAAATAATCTATTACGTTGAACAAATGACAAAATATTAGAAATGAATTGTTCTGGTCAACACACACACACACACACACACACACACACACACACATATATATATATATATATATATATATATATATATATATATATGCGAGTGCATATATTGAGGTTCTGGATATAGTAGGCTAGGTGTAACTGTAACGCCTAGATCCTGTCTCAAAGCTGGATCCTATCTGCTTTACAGATAGCTGGTGAGGGAAGCTATATGTTTGGGGCCTCTTTGCGAGTGACCCGTTGCCCACGTCGGGCTAACATCATGAGAAAGAAAAACCTATAGTGTTTGTCATTTACCATTACTTATTCGGACTATAGTGGATTTAATTTTCCCAGAAGAATTTCTTGTTCCATGCACGGTCTGTGTGTATCATATATATATATATATATATGATACACACAGACCGTGCATGGAACAAGGAACTCTTCTAGGATAATTAAATCCATTATAGTCTTTTGCTTATATTGAGGTTCTAAATGTAGCTGGGCTAGGCTGCTTTAAACCCTAGATCCATGTCCCAAAGCTGGATCCTGTCTGTTTTGCAGATAGCTGGTAAGGGAAGCTATATTTATGGGACCTCTGCGAGTGACCGTTGCCCACGTCGGGCTAGCATCATGAAAAAGAAAAAACTGTGGTATTTGTCATTTACCATTACTTATTCGGACTATAATGGATTTAATTATTTATCCTAGAAGAGTTCCTTGTTCCATGCACGATCTGTGTGTATCATAAAAAACCTCAGGGAACCATTCCGAGTTCATTCCCATATATATATATATATATATATATATATATATATATATATATATATATATACAGTATGTTACAGTCAATCTGTGAAACCAGTCATTTCACGTATGCCTAAAAATTTCATGCATTCCATCGCTTAACCCTTAAACATAGGTAATACGCATTACTAACCTAACCTAACCACCCTAACCTAACCTAAACTACTCTTCACGAAGTCGTTAATGGCTTAATCGAATCACACGAAATGCCTGAAATTTTTAGGCATTACGTGAAATGACTAGTTTCACACATTGACTGTAACATATATAAATGAAAACTGAATAATATCACAGAGGTTGGACTATCGAGTCAAGTTAATGGTGAGAAAGCTTTGAGAGTCATATTAATCACTAACAGTTGTCAAAACAATGCGTAATTTCTGCCTAAAAATCGGGCATTACGTTTCAATTCGAGAAACTTTAATTATAAAGCCCGAGTTTTTTACTAACTTTAATTATAAAGCCCGAGTTTTTAACTAGATCTGCATCATTCCTTAATAAAATTCCACTCAGAAAGATCTGTTTCTACGTTCTTGTATAAAAGGTTATAAAGAGGTCATTGACGAGGAACAAAAATAATATTGGAATTGACAAATTACCTTTACGAAGAAGGATTTACAGACCCTTGATAAATTCATAGGCCTGCGATGGTTTTGTTGTCTGAAGTATTTTATCACTTATATATTAATTTTTGCACGCTGATTCCGAAAATAATATTCATTTTTCGCCAACACGTACAGATTTTTCACAAAATGTCATATTTCATGTTACATATGTAAGTAATTTTCATTAAAGTTGACTCAATTAAATTTTGATTAAAAACTACTGCCTATAAATGCTTCTAGATCAGAAGTGACGTCATAGGGTCTTCTAAAACATCCGAGAAACGCACCGCTAGTATATAAGTGATTGACAAACCACGAAATGAGTCAGTCTGTCGAGTGTGTGCGAGGTTATAGTTCTTTATTATTCAAACGTGCGCGGTGACTATATTTCTCTTTTAAAATTTGTTTATTTGTCGCTATGGCAACCAGAGGGTGTGTAAATAGCCCAAACATTTTCTGTTATATTTGTGGAAAATTTACTGTGAAAAAACAAAGGCGAAATATTACAGACTTCGTCAAGAAAGCATACTATGCGTACTTCGGAATGAAACTTGAAGATCAAGACAAATCATGGGCTCCACATAAAGTTTGCGGTGTTTGTGTTGAACAACTTAGACTGTGGAGTAAAGGTAAAAAGGATTATTTACCTTTTGGGATTCCAATGGTCTGGCGTGAGCCTAGAAATCACAGCAATGACTGCTATTTTTGTTCATGAAACGTGCAAGGCTACAATACTAAAAATAAAAAGGAAATTTCTTATCCAAACTTTCAGTCCGCTATAAGACCTGTTGCTCATGAACCTGGTATACCTGTCCCTACTAAACCAAGTACTCTTGATATAACTTCATCTGATTCTGTGTCTGATGACGATGGAAACGATGATATTGACTGTTTTCAAACCGAAACATCTGGTGGACCCCAATTGTTTACACAAAGTGAACTTAATGATTTGGTAAGAGATTTGTGTCTCCCGAAGGATTCTTCAGAGATTTTGGGATCCAAACTTCGTGCAAAGAACTTACTTTCTCCCGGGACGTCATTTTACTGGTACAGAAATCGAGAAAAAGAATTCATACAATATTTTTCTCAAGAAAATTCACTGGTATATTGCAGCAATATTTCGGAACTAGGCGCTGCAGTCTATGACCCAAATGAATGGAGGCTTTTCATTGATTCATCCAAAAGAAGTCTAAAAGGCGTCCTCCTTCACAACGGTAACTTGTATGCATCCGTTCCTGTGGCTCATTCGGTTCACTTTAAGGAAACGTACGAAAATCTTGAGCTTCTTCTAGCTAAGGTTAAATACAAAGAACACGGTTGGCTACTTTGTGGAGCCTTAAAAGTGATTTGTGTGTAGGTCAACAACCAGGTTATACGACGTTTCCATGTTTTTTATGTGAATGGGATAGCCGAAGAAGAACTCAGCACTGGATAAAAAAGGAATGGCCACGCAGAGTCAACCTGACACCTGGTTCTAAAAACATTCAACGTGAAAGTTTGGTTGACACGAAGAAAATCCTTTTACCTCTGCTTCACATAAAATTGGGCTTGATGAAGCAATTTATTAAGGCCTTGGACGAAGATGGAGATTGTTTTAAATATCTGTGTGGTAAATTCCCAACTCTTTCCGAAGCAAAATTGAAAGAAGGAATTTTCGTTGGTCCCCAGATTAGAAAACTGACTTTGGATGAACACTTTGAAAGAACAATGAACAATCTTGAAAAAGAAGAGTAGATTGTTTTTAAGGATGTTATTAGCAAATTTTTGGGGAACAACAAGGACCCAAATTACCAAAACGTCGTGAAAAACATGCTAAATAAGTTCAAAGAGTTGGGTTGTAATATGAGTTTAAAATTACATTTCTTACATTCACACTTGGATTACCTCCCTGAGAATCTCTCGGAGCACTCAGCGAAGAACAAGGAGAACGGTTTCACCAAGACATCGAAGAAATGAAGAAGAGATATCAGGGAAGGTGGGACATCAGCATGATGGCTGATTACTGCTGGATGTTAAAACCGGATACGCCAGAATTATTATATAAAAGAAAAGGAACAGCGTGTACGTTCGAGACTAAAAGGCATGGATCTCACAAGAAAACTCAGGACAAATAAAGATGAATATGTCATTGACGTTAATATTCTTCTTTCTTTTTAAAGTTGTTTGCATTTGTAATTAGTATAACAAAGCGAAATAGGTACCTAATGTAAATTGAAATAAATAATATTTATTTATGTTGTTGTTTTTTTCCTTCCAGTTTGCAGAAAATTCTTACGTGATAGAAAAAATGGACACCTTATTCGAAATCTGCGTAGTTGAATTATATAAAATCAGTTATTAGTAAGAAAACAACTCTTACAAAGTTTTCATTAGCAGGCCTGTGAATTATCAGAATTACCACGCAAAAGTTACTTTTTTTATTTATAGGACAATTTTTCTTTTTGTTAAGAAATGAGTCAGTAAAACTAAAGCAAGGGTTGCCATTTGTGATTAATTAAATGTGGATGGACAGATCTTTTATATAAATTAATTGATCAGCTTCATTTAAATGATCAGCTTAAATTAATTGATCAACTTTACTTTTCAAATAAACAGTATTGCAATCCATTACATTTGAAATTAAAAACGAATGCTGTACTTGATATAGGCCTAAGCCTATTTTCCGAAACTTCTAATTTAGTATGGTAATAATAATTGACTAAGTTAGCCCAGAGTTTATATACACTGGCGGTCAAAATTATGGAAACATTTTTTAAATGTTGGTTATGTAATAATAATAATAGAATTCCTTTCATTCTTTTTATAAGTTACAGGAAGTAAAATGATATGTCTGTCTAATTACGGAACTTTCTAATGAGGTGTTTTGTTTCATGAGGATTTACGAGCAATTAATCAATATTGAAAGAAATTGTATTCAATGGGGGACATCACGTTTTGATTAAAATAATTGTATATATTCACAGAAATATTGATATTATTGGATACAATATTTTTCTGTTATTTGTATGTTATTTGTACCTATTTCGCTTTGTTATACTAATTTGACTCGTGAAACCTGCACCTGAGCATTGTTTGGTAACATTGTGTCTTTCTCTTACAGTTATCTCTGTATAATGGCTCACACAAAGGAAATATTATACGAAAATAAACTCAAGATTGATTAATACCCTTTTGGTGAAGAACTACAAAGACATATAGCCAATAAAGTAGGCGTTTCATTGTCGACGGTGAACAAAACCTTCTCTAGTCATTCTCAAATTGGGAATATAATGAACAAAGTAGTCCTACGGCGAAAAAGGAAGACTTCGGAAAAAGAAGACAAATACATGGTTTTATTGAGCAAATGCAACAGAAAGAATACTAGCATTCGAATAGTTGCTAAAGTGAATGCGTCACGCAACGGTAGCGTTTCCACTTCAACAGTGATTAGAGGTCGAGGGAGGTTGGTTTAATGGGTCGGATTGCTACCAGAAAGCCGCTTTTGCCAGTCTTGGTGTGATTATTATTTGTGGTTTTATGACAATTTCAAACGTTTCGCTCTATTTCTTCGTCGCAAAAGAGGCTTTTTGGCAGCAACCTGACCCATTAAACCAACATCCTTCAAATAATAATAATAATAATAATAATACTCCCGCTTCACTTCCCTTCATATACTTTTAAACTGAATAACGTTTCATCCAGTATAAAATGATTATTCAAAGAGTTTCCCTTAGAAATTGTTTTAAAAACTCTCTCCGATAATTATAATTAAATTGTAACTTCCTTTCCAACGTACAACATACAGGGTGTCTCAAAAGTCACTATCTATTTTGAAAAATAATGGGAATTACGAAAAACTGGTTTAAGACATGAAAAATATATTTATTTCAAAGTAAGTGCCACAAAGAATTAGTGCTATTTATTTATCTGTCTCCACATGGCGACCATCAGTGTCTCTACAGAGCTCAAAGCGATAAGTTGTTTCCCGGAACACACTTTCCAGCATTTGAGGTGTTATTTTCTGAACTGCATCGGTAATACGATTTCGAAGTTCGGCTACATCACTAATTCTTCTACCAGTGTACACCTTAGACTTAATGAAACCCCAGGCGAAAAAATCTAATGGTGTTAAATCGGGTGAACGTGCTGCCCATGGTTGTGTTCCTCCACGACCAATCCAGCGACCGGGGAAGCGTCTGTCAAGATAATCACGTACAATTATTGCATAATGGCACGGTGCTCCATCCTGCTGAAAAACTACTGTGTCAAGAATGCCATCTGTAAGAAGTTGAGGTTCGAGGAATTGTTCAAGCATGTCAAGATAATAAACCAATTAACTTTTTTTAAATACACAAATTTGCACCAGAAGTACATATCTTTATGCCAGCATAGCATTTTTTAAAAAACATCTAATGTCACCGAAATAGATAGTGACTTTTGAGACACCCTGTATAAAACTGTTAGTGCTGAAATAATGCAAATTTAGAGTTTATTAATAAATAAAGTGCTCAAAAATAAACTATATACAAAAGACATAAAACAATTTTTACACACACACACACACACACACACACACACGTGTGTTAGCTCTGAATTTTTAGATTCTGAGTTCTGCAATATTATGAAAAGTGGTATTAAACGTTCTTAACCTATTCTATTTCTAAAAAATTGCTTAAGGAAAGCCAAAAATAGGTATTATAATAATAATGTAGTTGACAAGGAATGTGATCATAAAAATATCATTAGCCTCCGTTACCATGAAAATTTTAAGCACTTTCACACTTTACTTAAAAAGTCAGAATTAACAGCTTTTAATTATAAAAATAGGATCTTTTCTGTCTGAAGGCCGGCGGAAAAAAAAAGCTTTTTTATTTAGTTAATGTTTACTACATTTTAGAATAATACATTTTAGTTTAGAAAAATGAAAAATAAATAGTATCAAGAAAATAGAGTTGAAAGTGGGTAAAATAACATAAAAAATAAGACATTATTAAAATGACACTTTGGAAATATTTTATTTGTATCTTTTCAAAAAGGTTTTCCTCTTTATTTCTTCTTTGTCACATAAATTCACAAAGATAAAGAGTCAACCATTTGCCGATGAGTTCCACAGGTTTTGGAGCCATGACTGAGGGACCGTCAAACTCTAGACTCTACCAACTAGTTAGGTTAATTGAATGCCCGGTTAGGTCATCTGTACGCCCTTGACGATTGGTTAAGTTAAATTGTGATATTTTTGTTAAAACTAACGAGAATATCATGACTTAACCTTAAGGGCGTACAGTTGACCTTACTGGGCATTCAATTAACCATATCAAAACTTTCAGGGATTTTGGAATCTTAAAGAGTATATGATATTCTCTAAACTAAAATGCATTATTCTGAAATGTAATAAACACTAACTAAATAAAAAACTTTTTGTTTTTTCCGCCGGCCGTCAAACCGAAAAGATTCTAAAAATATTATTAAATCTCTTGATAAAAAAAACCCGGAAAATGTAGTTGGCTGTGTCTATTCTATCGGTTGTAAGCCGTGCAATTCAGTTTATATTGGTCAAACTGGAAAAACTTTGGATGTCAGAGTAAAACAGCATAAATATGCTTGCAGGATCAGAAATAACTTTAATGTATTGACCATATGTGTAGATATAATCAAAGTATTAATTGGGAATGCTCAAAAAGCCTAGTAAAAAATAAAGATGTAACTGAAAGGAACATTCTTGATTGTGCATTTATATATTTCGTAAACAATTTTAATAATAGTTTCAGAACTTATAAAATTGATCATATTTTGTTAAAATATTTTTTTTTACCTTAATCAGTACCTGTTCATCCTTTGATAATTACCCACTCTATTTTGTTTGTATAAAATAGAAATTCACAAAAAAATTTATTGAGTGAAGTTTCAATGAATGTACAGCACTTTCAATAGAAGTAAACATTTCGTTTACCCCAATTTTGTGAACTTTGAAATGTCTAATGCATTAGATATTTAACAGTAATTAAACATTTTGTCAGACATTTCAATAAGTTAATTGAAATGTCTAAATTGTCACAATTTTATAAACAATTGAAAATACTACTCTGAAGTGGCTAATGCATGAAAGTTTAAGGAGTTTAAGTTTAGGTTCATATGAAAAGAATTGCTTCACAGTATTACTTTTAATAACTTTTGACTTTCAATTTAAATACATTTCTTTTTGTAATTGACTTTGTATTCCTATCAAATAGCTTCCTGTAATTTACATTATCAAAGTCACTTACCAGTTTTAAATGATCAAATTAGTTCTCCTATAAGTGGACGCTTTTCAAATGAATACATATCTAGTTCAGCTAAATTTTCCTCAGATATTTTACTTCTCAGTTCTGGATTTATTTTGGCTGCACCAACCCGAACTCTTTCGAATTTATCAGTGTCTTTTCTCAGGTATAAGCTGTCTAATTTAGAGCTTGAATCTAGGGTTGGCCTACCGTATCTCAAGAGACCTAGTTCTAAGGCTAGACTTAGGGTTCAGAGTTACAGGCTAATTCTTAATCTTGAAAGACCTTACTAGCCAAGGCCTAGCCAAATAACTAAAATTAATAAATGCATGAAAAATACTTAGAAGACATAAAGCTACATGGAATAAATGAATAAATGCAAAAATATAATAATTGTTTTCTCCTGTTTTCGAGGCATGAAACTGGATTACAGGCCCAGTATATTTGTGTAGCGAAGGCAGGTTAGTGGAAAGGGTGTAAACGTGCATACCACAATAAACTAAAGACATCATCACAAAATCCAAATGTAATTCATTTAATTTCTAGAGTGCAAAATTTTCGAGCAACAAAAATAAATAATTAAAACTTCCTTGTAGGCCTACTTATTGTGCAGTTGGCCTACGAGAAGGTTAAAATCCCTTTGAGACCTTTGTTTTTATTTATAAGTCCGTGATTTCATATGTACATATTCACGTATAAGAGTATAAACATACAGTAAGTATTTAAGAGTGTAAGTATTTAATTCCGTCGTATAGCCGCTTAATTCCGTCCAAAGTGAATCAAAACTCCATTAATATTTTGTATATATTGCAAGTAATTTTTACTTTTCTCATCATGGGCCTTCACTGTTGTAATTTCGGAGTACACTTGGATACCAGTGACAGTATAAACGAACAGGAAGAAAGTACTTCAACAGATTTCTGCTCGTTCTCGAAGAGGGGTGTAGAATTTGCCTTCGGGAACGCAAGAATTAAAGAAAACGGTGAGATAGAATTCTCTGTCTTGAAGTTCAAGCACCACATCAACGGAATCCTAATAAATCTGGATACAATTCTCCTCCATGTCAAGAGAGAAAGACGCTCTGTGGAGCTATTCTTTGACATCAGTGGTTGGGGTCCCACGCGTTTCAACAGAGTCACCATCCTCCTCGATTTCAGATCTCCAGCTGCGAGAGTCTCTTTGGTTCTTTGATGTATGGCCAGACGATTCTTAGGGGCAAACACCAGGCAGTCTTCCAGTGGGAAGCCGAAATGAGTTCAAATTCAAAGTTGGTCATGGCTGTACGCAAAACTCACGCTTTCCACAAACTTTCATCGTTGCCGCGCTCGATTTGTCTACCTATGACGTCATAGGGAACATATGTTTAGGTATTGAGACCTTAAAATATGCTACGTCAGAGGATAATCGAAGCAAGAACATAGTAATTAATGTTTTTTTTTTTGATTTTTTAGATTTCTTTCATACTTTAGACTGAACTTATTTTCGTACGTTACTCCGAATTTTATAACAAAGAGCCCAGTAAAGCCTAAGTTTAAGGGCCAGTAAATAAAATAAGTAGTCACCTTCACAATTATTTATGTCATTGTAATTGTGAAACCAATGATTTATTTATTATTAATAATAGTTATTCAATTCAATTCAGAGTATAAGAGTACAAAAGTATTTAAGTATAAGTCTAATTAAGATATATATCATATTTCGTATAGAGCAGATAAAAAGTAGTTAAACTTACATTTTACTTGAATATACAGTACAGTACTTGCGCACCTCCAGCAAAGTTGAACAGAACATACATCTTCGATACGTGCCGAGTGCTCCATCCAAAAAATATTATTATATATATATATAGTTTTAGCTGCGGATAGTAAACATAATCCAAAAGTTTTTGAATACGTAATAATCGTAAGCCGGTAAAGGATAACATAGGCCCTCTATGGATGTAAATGGCGCTTTGGCTTCTGACGCTCAGGCGATGGCGGGTATTTTCAATAACTTTTTTGCGACAGTTTTTACCGTAGAGGACGTAAATAATGTCCCCGACGTGACGATATCGTTCCATTTAGTAGCGAGACTATTTTAGATGAAATAACTGTTTACGAGGCTGAGATTGCGCATTATATCGATAGGCTAAAAGTTAGCAAGGCTCCAGGCCCTGACGCTTTTTATCCTAGACATTTGAAAGATTTGAAAGACGTTATCGTAGGCCCCTTAGCGAAGATTTTTAATCAGTCACTCGAAACGGGGATTATTCCTGAAGACTTCAAATTAGCTAACGTCACGCCTATTTTTAAAAAAGGCGACCGCGCGGTAGCTAGCAATTATAGGCCCATTAGCTTAACGTCAATTGTCGGTAAACTTTTGGAATCCGTAGTTAGGGATCGTATTATCGATCACTTAGAAAGTAGGGTTTGATTAATAGTAGTCAGCACGGGTTTCGACGCCATAGGTCTTGTTTAACTAATTTGTTAGAATTTTATAACGAAATAGTGCGCGAATACGATAGGCATAGGCAGCTGACGTTATTTATTTAGATTTTAAAAAGGCGTTCGATACAGTTCCGCATAGGAGACTAATTGCGAAGGTTAAAGCGCACGGTATCGCGGTCAGGTAGCTAACTGGTTAGAAGAATGGCTTCGTGCTAGGAGGCAGAGGGTCGTAGTTAATGGTAGTGAATCGGGGTGGTTAGATGTAGGTAGCGGTGTCCCACAGGGTTCAGTGTTAGGCCCATTGTTATTCGTAATTTACATTAACGACATAGATGTAGGATTGACTAGTAACGTGTCAAAATTCGCGGACGATACTAAAATAGGCGGTAAGGTTGTTAACGAGGACGATAGAAATAGGATCCAAGACGATGTAATAGGATTATGGAGTGGACGGATAAGTGGCAGATGCAATTTAACGTAGATAAATGTAAAGTTTTGCATATAGGTTCTCGCAACAATAATTACGTGTACACGATGGATGATAGGGATTAGCGAGCGTTGACGAGGAAGTAGATTTAGGCGTACGCGTAACTAAATTTAAAGGTTAGGAACCAGTGCCTGGAGTCTTGCGCAAAAGCTAATAGGATGTTAGGCTTCATAGCGCGTAATTTCGAATTTAAATCGAAGGATATTATATTGCCCCTTTACAAGTCCCTAGTCAGGCCTCATTTAGAATATGCCGTTCAGTTTTGGTGCCCGTACTTGCGTGAGGATATTGATAGGTTAGAAAGGGTTCAGCGTCGTGCCACGAAACTTATTCCGTCATTGCGCAATAAGCCTTATGAAGATAGGATTAAAGTGTTAGACTGTATTCACTCGAAACTAGGAGATTAAGGGGGGAGCTTATTGAAGTTTTCAAAATCGTTAATAACATCGATAACGTAAATTTTGACAAATTGTTCACTTTCGATAATAGTAATACTCGCAATAACGGATTTAAGTTGCGTGGCAGACGTTTCATTACTAATATCGCTAAAAACTTCTTTACGTTTAAAGTAATTGATAAATGGAATAATCTTCCCGCGTCAGTCGTTCATTCTACCAGCGTTTAATGTTTTAAGAACCGTCTTGACAGACATTTTAAAATATTAACGTTGTTTAAAATTAAAAAAGTTAACAACAGAGCTCTGGTGGTGGTGCTCGAGGATGAGTCTGTTGACGATGAATGCCAGCTTGTGACATGCCAGCGTGATGCCAGCAATAAAAATAAAAAAAAAAAAAAAAATTAGACTAACACGAATGTAGATGTAGCTCATAGCGTAAACTAACCCACTTTTTGTTTAACTTTACCTACTTTTTTTTTCCTCCTTACTTTGCATGTCTCTAACTCTTTTCTTGCATGTTTGTAGTTTGCATGGTATGACAGTGAGTTAAGACTGTGTTTGCATGGTTTGTAAGCGTTCTTATTTTACTTCTTTTCATCTTTCACCCCTCTCCTATTCTCCGACTATTTTTCTGACTTGTCGGCAGTGGCCGGCGGATGATGATGGTGAGACTTTTTCCTCTTTTTCTGAATGAATGTTAACCCACGAATGATAGGTGTTGCTCCTTACTTAACCCCTTATTCTCTCTCTTCTCTTAACCCCCTACTCTTTCCTTTCTCTCGGGCTAGCCTTAGAGTGGATCTTAGGGTCTTTGTTAGCCTTAGCTTCTGTAGATCTGTAGATCATCATTCGTCAGACTCTGTACTCATCGTCAGCCAGACTCTGTACTGAACGGACGCATTTCCTGAGCTCTCTGATTTTGCATCTACTTTTGTATATTGCTGAGAATTTTACTTTGGATAGTTTTGAATTTTATATACTTGCGTTTAAATTTACATTGTTATTAGTTAAGTAATTGAATATTAGTGGTTTTTAGCGATTTAGAAGTTTTCATAGCGTGCCGGCTTAATTTAACTTATACCTGTGACGGTTTAAATTTTTAACTCCGCGATGCCGTCGCAGAAAGCGTCGTGTGTTAGGTGTAGGGTTAACCGGTGGTATTCGGAATTTAAGGATTATAACGGCGGTCCAATGGCGATTACCGATAGATCAGTTTGTTTCTTTTGCGAGTTCATGGAGGAATTAGTTGACATAAAACGCAGTGTACGTGAGGTAGCGGATAGACTTGCAACGCTTGATGAGGGCAGGGTTAGGGCTACGGTTGACGGAAGCCGAACCAATACTAACGTTGAAGACGTTAGTAATTTGAAGGGTGAGGTGCGTAACTTAGTTTCTAGTTTAGGTAGCTTGTCGGGAAGGTTAGATAGAGTTGAGGAAGAGGTTAAGGTTAGTCCGAGAGTAGTAGATAGCGAGGGATTTAGAGAGGTTAAGGGTGGAGCTAGGCCGCGTACATTAGGTGATAGGAATCCCCCCCTATCGAGGTTTCGAACCCTTTCGCCCATTTGGAAAGGGACGTGAATGAGGGGGAAACTATTTTAATTGGGGACTCTTTAGTGCGCCACATGGACAAAGAGTTCGTTAAACGGAATCCAACCAATAGGAGGAGGGTCTGTCTCCCGGGGCCAGGGTTGACAGAGTTAGAGACGAAGTGGATAGGGTTGACGTTGCTTCCCGTCACTCAATGTTGGTGACGATGGTAGGAGGCAACGACTCGTATAGGCCCGATACGAGAGTGCCTGACCTTTTGGAGAGATATAGGGGGTTAATTAGGTCCCTGAAGGCGAGGTCAGATAGGTCTTTAGTTCTAGGTATTACCCCTAGGCACGGTTGGGTCTTAGAATTACGTCAAAACAATATTTTTGAATAACAAATTAGAAGAGATTTGTGCTGAGGAAAGTGTACCCTTCGTAAAGCTGTGGTCCGAATTCAATGATCCTAGCCTTTTTATAAAAGATGGGGTGCATTTTAATGAAATAGGTAATGCTAGGCTAGGTAGGTTAATAGACGAAAACGTGCGAAAGCTGTATAGGTCGAAGCCTTCTTTAAACGTTGTGGGTCCGGGAAACGCGGGCCCGACGTGATAAATAGTTTAAAAGCGGGCCCGTGGTAAAAAATAACTTAAACGTCTTTTATTGCAACGCGCGTAGTATTAGAAATAAATTAAATGAATTTAAGGCGGTAATTTATTCCGGCAACTATGATATAGTTGCTATCACTGAAACTTGGTTAAATACCGTGACTCGGGACTTGTTGGGGGAACTTGATATACCGGGTTTTAAATCTTTACTAATGATAGGTTACATAGATTTGGAGGCGGCGTTTTGCTGTACATTCGTAATTCCCTTAGGGCTATCGAGGTTAAGTTAGATTTTCCGGCAGCAATTAATGCGATCTGTGTTGAAGTTAGGGCGCGTAGTATTAGTTTTAATTTTGTGTTGTTTATAGACCTCCCGTTCAACCCCTCGATATAGATACTAGATTTTACTCACTTCTTGGTAATTTTATTGACAATCGGAATAGTATAATTGTCGGAGACTTTAACTGCCCTAATGTTAATTACGAGAATTTTACGGTAATGAAGAGGGTTTGAGATGGTTGAGTTTATGGACGATAACTTTTTACGACAGATAGTTACCGAACCAACGCGCGGTGATAATATCTTAGATTTGGTGATGACGAACGGCGAGAATATAGTCGAAGTTTAGAAGTAGGCGAGAGTTTAGGATGTAGCGATCATCAAATTCTTAGGTTTAAGTTATTGATAGAAAACACCAGGATAGTAACGTAATAGAAGTCCCTGATTTTCGTAGGGCTAATTTTGATAGTTTTGCTGATAGGATGAGAGTAGTGGACTGGGATAACTTATTTATGGGTAATGACAAATTTGCGTTGGGTGGCGTTTAAAGAAAGTTTTAGGAATATTGAAAGGGAGTTTATTCCTCGTAGGCCCAAGCGCGTTAGAAATCGTGGTAGGCCGAAGTGGTGGACTAGGGAAGTAGGCGAGTTCATAAACGAGCGTAATAGAGCGTATAGACTTAAAAGCGCAATGGCCAGGTAGCTAACTTTAATAGATATATCGAGCTTAGACGTCAGGTTAAAAGATCAGTTAGGAATGCCAAGCGTAATTTAGAGATAGTTATAGCTGCGGATAGTAAACATAATCCAAAAAAGTTTTTTGAATACGTAAATAATCGTAAGCCGGTAAAGGATAACATAGGCCCTCTATTGGATGTAAATGGCGCTTTGGCTTCTGACGCTCAGGCGATGGCGGGTATTTCAATAACTTTTTTGCGACAGTTTTTACCGTAGAGGACGTAAATAATGTCCCCGACGTTGACGATATCGTTCCATTTAGTAGCGAGACTATTTTAGATGAAATAACTGTTTACGAGGCTGAGATTGCGCATTATATCGATAGGCTAAAAGTTAGCAAGGCTCCAGGCCCTGACGCTTTTTATCCTAGACATTTGAAAGATTTGAAAGACGTTATCGTAGGCCCCTTAGCGAAGATTTTTAATCAGTCACTCGAAACGGGGATTATTCCTGAAGACTTCAAATTAGCTAACGTCACGCCTATTTTTAAAAAAGGCGACCGCGCGGTAGCTAGCAATTATAGGCCCATTAGCTTAACGTCAATTGTCGGTAAACTTTTGGAATCCGTAGTTAGGGATCGTATTATCGATCACTTAGAAAGTAGGGGTTTGATTAATAGTAGTCAGCACGGGTTTCGACGCCATAGGTCTTGTTTAACAAATTTGTTAGAATTTTATAACGAAATATTGCGCGAATACGATAGGCATAGGGCAGCTGACGTTATTTATTTAGATTTTAAAAAGGCGTTCGATACAGTTCCGCATAGGAGACTAATTGCGAAGGTTAAAGCGCACGGTATCCGCGGTCAGGTAGCTAACTGGTTAGAAGAATGGCTTCGTGCTAGGAGGCAGAGGGTCGTAGTTAATGGTAGTGAATCGGGGTGGTTAGAGGTAGGTAGTGGTGTCCCACAGGGTTCAGTGTTAGGCCCATTGTTATTCGTATTTACATTAACGACATAGATGTAGGATTGATTAGTAACGTGTCAAAATTCGCGGACGATACTAAAATAGGCGGTAAGGTTGTTAACGAGGACGATAGAAATAGGATCCAAGACGATGTAGATAGGATTATGGAGTGGACGGATAAGTGGCAGATGCAATTTAACGTATAAATGTAAAGTTTTGCATATAGGTTCTCGCAACAATAATTACGTGTACACGATGGATGATAGGGATTTAGCGAGCGTTGACGAGGAAGTAGATTTAGGCGTACGCGTAACTAAAGATTTAAAGGTTAGGAACCAGTGCCTGGAGTCTTGCGCAAAGCTAATAGGATGTTAGGCTTCATAGCGCGTAATTTCGAATTTAAATCGAAGGATATTATATTGCCCCTTTACAAGTCCCTAGTCAGGCCTCATTTGGAATATGCCGTTCAGTTTTGGTGCCCGTACTTGCGTGAGGATATTGATAGGTTAGAAAGGGTTCAGCGTCGTGCCACGAAACTTATTCCGGCATTGCGCAATAAGCCTTATGAAGATAGGATTAAAGTGTTAGACTTGTATTCACTCGAAACTAGGAGATTAAGGGGGGAGCTTATTGAAGTTTTCAAAATCGTTAATAACATCGATAACGTAAATTTTGACAAATTGTTCACTTTCGATAATAGTAATACTCGCAATAACGGATTCAAGTTGCGTGGCAGACGTTTCATTACTAATATCGCTAAAAACTTCTTTACGTTTAAAGTAATTGATAAATGGAATAATCTTCCCGCGTCAGTCGTTCATTCTACCAGCGTTAATGTGTTTAAGAACCGTCTTGACAGACATTTTAAAAATATTAACGTTGTTTAAAATTAAAAAAAAGTTAACAGGAGCTCTGGTGGTGGTGCTCGAGGATGAGTCTGTTGACGATGAATGCCAGCTTGTGACATGCCAGCGTGTGATGCCAGCAAAAAAAAAAAAAAAAAAAAAAAAAAATTAGACTAACACGAATGTAGATGTAGCTCATAGCGTAAACTAACCCACTTTTTGTTTAACTTTACCTACTTTTTTTTTTTTTTTTTTTTTTTCCTTACCTTGCATGTCTAACTCTCTTCTTGCATGTTTGTAGTTTGCATGTATGACAGTGAGTTAAGACTGTGTTTGCATGGTTTGTAAGCGTTCTTATTTTACTTCTTTTCATCTTTCACCCCTCTCCTATTCTCTCCGACTATTTTTCTGACTTGTCGGCAGTGGCCGGCGGATGATGATGGTGAGACACTTTTCCTCTTTTTCTGAATGAATGTTAACCCATGAGTGATAGGTGTTGCTCTTACTTAACCCCTTATTCTCTTCTCTTCTCTTAACCCGCTACTCTTTCCTTTCTCTCGGGCTAACCTTAGAGTGGATCTTAGGGTCTTTGTTAGCCTTAGCTTCTGTAGATCTGTAGATCATTATCAAATATATAATGCATCTGAAAGAACTGCATTAACTTTTTCACTTTTCAATAAATCTATTAGTTTCTAATTTCATATGAATGAAGTTTTCTCAGAAGTGGCTTACACTAAGTACATGATAGATCCCTAAAAGGCTTTCGTTCTGCGAAGACGAATTACTGTAGATTTTATTTAACAGTGATTTGGGTAAAATAGATAAACATTTGCTCGAAGTTACGAGCCAATACTGAAAAGTCTCTTCAATCATTCAGTCCTGAAGGACTTGAGATACTTATGGAGTCCTTTGATCACAATTGAGACCCACTCTATGTTATTAAAAGAAATACCTCAGAGGGTTCACACACAGACACACAGACACACACACACACACACACACACACACATATATATATATATATATATATATATATATATATATATATACAGTATATGTAAAAATGAAATGAACAATGAATAATTCCTACATTCATATAATTCTTATATTCATTCATATAATTCTTATGTTCATTCGTATACTTCGTATACTTACATAATCCTTATATTCTTATTCATACTGTATATTCATTTTGACAAATAAAGACCAAAATCGTATAACGCTGACACGAGCTGGATAAATTTTGATTTGCTTTCTATTTATACGTGGTTAATTATTTCTTTTTAAACAACTTAATCATTTTTGTAGACTTAGCTAATGATGTAATCTTGTTCATTTCCTGTATGCATTCTCTCTTCGTTGTAAAAGATGAAGTCATGTCCTGCTTAACGTTTAATTTTTAATCTTAAGCCTTTAATTTTCGCTCGTGTGCATGTTTGTAATTCGTGATGGGAAGGCATTTTTCAATTTCCATTTTTAGTTAACTCGGCCCATCATGATAACATCAGATCTGTCAATATGCAGTTTAAAATAAAAATATGGCTTCCTCTTGCTTAGCAGTCTAGACATTGCTACATCAAAAATATTTGTTTTGTCTTTAAATGTTTTGCAAAGTAATTTTTCCAATGTTTTAGTCTGACTAGACTGATCTAACTTAGAGGCTGAGCATTACCTGTAACATTTTAGCAGTAAATTACTGTAAGAAAAAGTCTTTATCTTCTCTTTCGAGCCTTGCTCTCTTCAGAGAACTTAGTCTTAAATAGAGAAAAATAATTTCCCGATCCATTATAAGAAGAATCGGAGAACCTTCAGAGAATTTAATCAGCTTCACAGACTCCTCCGATCCACTGCAAGAAGAAATCGGAGAGTAGTATAGAAGAAAACTACTGCGATTCGCTATACGGTACCAGCTACTCCAGAGTAACAAATCCGTTGCTGCCACCTAACCAGAACCCCCGTCAACTTCGAACCGACCAAGACCATAGACGGAGAAGTTAACAACTGGCGACCTTTGCATCCAGGATTCTTCCAGTCTTCCAGACCCTGTAATTAGAACCAACATTCATTTTACCGGCGTATCACGACTTCCAGTTCGTCACATCCACCATTCAACCGGTGTGTCACGACTCCAAGTTCTCCACGCCCATTATTCATCCAAGAACAAGTACCCAGCAAGAAACGTCTTCAGGACACGTCTCCAAATTTTTCGCCGTAGGAATCTTGTTAAGTACAGATCTCTTTTTTTTTTAAGTAATTTCTAAACATTTGAGAAGTCGGTATTATTAACAGTTAATAATTAATATCATACCAGAATTAACAAAAAACACAGTGAACATTCCATACACCAGTGATACATTTCTTTTAATTGAAACCGAGTTATTTTCACTATTATAGTTAGTATAGAATCATTTTATGTGCCAGTCATAATATTACCATACATTCACGGACATTCGAGTAAAATTTTGTTTAAATTTTTTTTTATCATTTTGTTTACAATTTTTTCCAAATTTTTCCCTAGTTAGACAAATTGTTGTGCATTTATTTATTTGTGTATTTCTTAGATAGACTAGTTAGGAAAACCACTCAAGTGATCATTCCATAGATTAAGATCGGTCAAGCAGACCAAATTAGAATACATTAACAGTACTTTCACATATGAGCGATTCAGACGGTGCGCTTTCTGACATTGAAAATTCCCCTACATCCATTTTTCCACCTACCCCGCGCCCTTCAAACATATTTCTAAACACACAAACTTCAGATCAAACACAAGCCAACATGTCTCAAACCGCCGCCCCAGCATACATTAACTGAGTGTAGTGATTCCCCTTCCTTCATTTATAATTCATTATTTACTTTACATTTTATTCACTTTCTCCTTATATCTTTCATCATTCCATTTACACTCGCTTCGCTGTACTTTATAAATACGGGTAGACGTGGCCGTGGCGCCATTATACACTTTCGAAATGAGGCAAAAGACCGGGGGATTAATTATACTCTTCATTAACACTTAGTAACTTTTATTTATGCCGAAACACACTTAGATAAACGGGGTTTTACGAGGGTGGGAAATAACGTTAACATTTTAGTCGGAGAGAGACACGAAATAATATTCTAAATTCACAACAACATCTTAATACCAAAAACACACCTTCTTAAGCCCAAGGCCATCCGATGACTGTCCTTTTTTGGGCATTTCTCTCTCGTTCCACTTGGGCCGATTCTTAGTGTTGCCAACTTGTATTTTATAAACAAGCCATTATTTAACGTAATTACATTTCTTATTAAATATTATTATCTTCTTTATTAAACAATTATTAATTTCTTATAACCAAAACATTTTAATTCTTAATTAGACATTACTACATTAGGTAAACTTGTAAACCTTCCCCATACTGTTCTAATTTTTAAGGCGACTATAGATAATAACTTTGTTGAACCACGCGTAAGACCTTGGATTGAGTCTCTAGAACAGCATTTCTTCCGCGAAAACATCACCGATGATGATATAAAGATTAGGGAAGCCTAAAGGTTTATCGACTCTAAAGACGGGAATGCCCATGATACAGTTACCTACGTCCCATCCATTAGCGAAGCTACAACGTGGGACAATTTTAAACAAAACTTATTAGAATTTTTTAAAGAAATAACACTTGCACAACCCTTAGCCACGTTAGAAGCTTTCCTCCAAGCTAAATGGAAGAAAGAAGAACAGGAAGATTTAAATCATTTTATTACACCAACACATAAACTCGTAGGAGAAGCCCTCCGAGCCGCAGAAAATGCATGTGACATTACATTCACTTCAAAACAAAGAAACCTAATAGTAGCAGCAACCATTTACCAAAACTTACCCGTAGCACCTAAAAAGAAATTTCAAGAGTGTCTAAATATTGACAAACCGGTAAGTGTAGCCATAAATAAAACACGGGAACATTACCCAGACTTAGCGAGCCAGAGCTATCGGAAGGGTAGAGACCCCCATACACAACATTCAGCAACAACAACAACCATATGAATCTAGGTCGATGCAGGGAACACCACCTCAGAAACAAGCCCCACAAACCCAGAATGCACGCCCTCCTTCTCAGTGTTTTAATTGCGATAGTTTTGGGCACATGATGAGTCAATGCAATTATCCCACTATTGCTCCCACTGTCATAAGCATGGTCATCGTCGTGGCGACCGACAAAAATGTGCTGACAAAGCCCCTGTAGGGTACAGGCCCCACTTCCAGAGATCAAATCACCAACGTTTCCAAGAACCCTTCAATTGGCAGAAACCAGTTAGTTCCCAACCTCAGCAGAACCACCCACCAAACAGAACACGACCATAAGGTCAACCACACTATTACCCAATGTCCAGACCCCAATATAATCAGCAAGGTCGGATGGTTCGGTACGTAGAAGTACCCGTTGAAGAATCAGTTTCCCCAGAGTACACTTTTCAAGAAGACCCTCCAGTGTATGGTGATCCTGTAGCATATGACTCAGGTCCTCCCATATAAGTCAATTCAAGTTCTTTTTTAGATCCCACTTGGGACGCAGCAGGTCAGCCTTCTCCCTCCTAAATAGTAGTAATAAACCCAAATACACACATGAACTACCCATCAGGATAATAGGTGCGAACCTACTAGATTTAATAATAAATTGCAGCACAGATAACTGAGATTTAACCGCTCTTTTAGATACAGGAGCCCATGCGACATTGATTAAGAAACAATGTGCAGTTGAGTTACAAGAGAGTACAGATTATAAATATGAAATTAAGGCATCTTCCTGCCAACTCAGAGGAGTTACAGGCACACCCATACCTACATATGGAGAAATTGAATTATATTTAGAAGTTGGTAACGTGGTATATCCCGCAAAATGTTGTATTGTGGACGCAGTCGCCACCTTTCAGACAGATATCTTACTAGGTATGGATTTCTTCACCCGGAATCAATGGGAAATTTACCCAGCCGGAAAATTAGTTAAGTGTGGAAATAGGACACACCTTCTCCATGAGAATAATAGACAGCTTAATGCTAACATAATCAATTTAGTTCGGATTTCCGAAAGAAATAGGAAACCCACTCCAGTTTATAGCAGTTCAAGTCAGTCGGTTGCATCCAGAGGGACAACCGCCCCAGAAATCAGCCCCCAGAGTAATCAGTTCCAGTTGTTGAATCCAGTAGGATCAACACAGTCAGTTTCCAGTCAGTCAGTTTCCAGTCAGCCAGTTTCAGTTCAGCCAGTTTCAGTTCAGCCAGTTTCAGTTCAGCCAGTTTCAGTTAACTCAGCAGTTGAGATTCGAAATCCAACTGAAACGGTTTTTCAGCCAATAAGGCAAATTTTAGTCGCCGAACCAGAGTCAGATTCACAATTTTTCATATGCCCTACAGAGCATATAACAGTAGCACCTTATGAGAAGATATGTTTCCTAGCAAAATAGTAAACGGTCAAGGAAAACTATTAGAGTCAGATCGTACTCTTATTACAGAGAAAAGTAATTTCAAGAGAGATGTTCTTATTTCCCAAGTTCATAGTCATAATCAGAATTCAGCTATCCCTGTTGTTTGTTTAAACAAAGGGAAAAGCCCTATTGAATTAACTTCAAATCAGAGAATAGGAACTGTTCCTACAGTAGAAGTAAATTCAGATTTCCCCACCAGTACTATAAATCATGTTTCCAGTTCCTTAGAGTTAAACCCTTCAGTATTAAGAGAAGAATATAAGAAAGGTCTGGAGCACTCCCTTCAGGAGTCACCAGCCTTACAGGATCCCAAACTACTGGAATCACTTCTCGATTTCCTGATAAGAAATAGAGATGTGAAAACTCAGGGGACCATTCTGAGTTCATTCATATATTAGGGTGTCCCAGCCTCACATGTGAAAATAAAAATTTGCAAGAGTCAAATCGCACACCCCTTTAATTAATTACACTTGAAGAAAGGAAAACATGGGCGAAATTTCATTGGCCTATTAGGAGGGGAAGGGTCCCCTCATTGACCTTGTTTATTCGACCCTACATGAACAAACGTAAATGCTCAGCATTAATCATTCTAGAATGGAAGAATGAAATGTAAATTCTTTCTAATGACTAAATTAAAGGAAATGGAAATTCTTCCTAATGGCACATTTCATTTCGGGGGACAGAGGATCTTTGTCTGCTGAGGGGAACTGCTGGCGGTGGTATTCGACGACTTGGTACACGAGCTGCCGTCCCTCCTCGTTTTTTGTCAGGCCCTCGTTGAAATCTTCCGCCAGTTTCACCGCCCGTTCTACCGCGTCGTTCACAGACTTCAACGATGGTGCACATCCTTCGAGATCTTTGGGGGTTTTTGGAACCGGCAGCTTCAGGCAATGAAAGAGGTTTTGAGTCCTTTTCGTGACCAAGGTGCTCAAATCCGACCGTCTCACGGTCAAGACACTCTTTCCCTCCAGCCGACGCAGATCTTTTGGGTTTTCGGTCTTCTTGTGCAGGTTTTGGAGCATGGCCGTCTTCTCTGCATCGGTGGTTTTGGAGGAGAACATAGCGAGTCCGGCTAAATCTTCGCTTAGGTACCAGAGGTGGCCCCGGAATTTCGTCAATGCGGCGGTACCTACATCATGATCCACCGCCTTGTACCGCTCTAGGTCCTCCAACAGCTCCAGGTCATTGACGGGCGCGTCCGCCGTCAATGGAGCCTCGAACCACCTCTGGAGGTAGATGGTGACGGCAAAGACGTTTATCCTGCGTAGTGACCGGACCTCGTGAGCGGTCAGTGGAATTGGCTTCGGAAGATGAACATCTTAAGACAGTAAATGCCTTTGGCCATCCACCTGGCCCGGTGGTATGCTCCAGGACGATTGTACTGGAGATCTCGTTTGCCATGACCATCGAGGAAGACCAGAGCGAGGATCAGGAACTCCCGGTAATCGTCTCTTGGGTGGCCAACTTCAAGCTGGTCTTCAATGAAGTGGACAATCTGCTCTTTTTTCAACGCCACCCATTCCGAAAGGATGTCGCTTGGGCCATCGCCGTTGAACAGAGAAGCCTGCTTCTGGTCGATGAACTCCCATTGGGATTTGAAGCGAGCGAACAGCGCAATTTCGGGGCCAGAAGACCTGAAGAACAGGTCAAAGACTGAGGTGATTACCAATTCCATCATGTGGTGTCTGCAAGCCAGGAAAAGAACGCGGCGGTCCATTTGGTCCTGGATAATCGTATAAGCGCCGCTGTGAATACCGGTATTCGACGCTGTTGTGTCGAAGCAGAGACCGGCAATCCATGGTTGAACTTGCGGCCAATCGTCCAGCACCTTCAGAACAGCTCCAGCCATCCGCTGTCCCGTGCTGTCAGGGATTTTTGGGATCGCCAACAACTTCTCAAGATTCTTCCCGCTGACCAGCACTGGTATGCGATCCGATTTCCCTCCAGAATCAGGGAGGAGTTTGCCATCAAAGTGGACGACAAGCGGCGTATCAGGATTGAACTCCGGCTGCCAAGTTCTTCCTGGACTTCTGCCGTGAACGGTGAAGACTTGATTTGGACAAGGTGACCGAAGATAACTCAACTCCCGCGGCAGCGAGTGCTGGAGCCACAATGTGCATCGCTTGGCTTACTGAGGTTCCAGTTCGATCCAGGGCTGCAGCAAAATTGGGATGGGATATTGGATGATCCTCCTTGCCGACACTTGGCCGTCCTTGGGAGCGGATCGAGGAGCCGAAGGACCAGGAGAAGAATATTGGACATCATCATTGGATGCTTCGGCCATGGACTCCGAAGAAGAAGAAGACCCACTTTTCACCGTTCCTTTTGCTTGCAGTGAGTCCATCTCTTCGCGGCTTTTCTTCTTCCTCTTCTCTTCAGCTGCTCGGCGTTTCTCCCGCTCCGCTGCCCTGCGAGCAAACTCCAGGTCCTCTCCTCCGATGTACATCTTCCGCACGGTTCGCTGGTCATTCAGAAAGTCTCGATCTTCGGGGACTTTGATGAGTTTCATGGTGGCATGAGCTGTTTCGAACAGTGTATTCAGGTTGGCTTGGAATCCCTTTTCCCGCTTCAGTTGCTTCTCTCCCCCACGGTTTCGGTTTCTGGCAACATTCTCGTAGTCCGTGGAGAGGGCCTTGATCCTCTCGACGCACTTGGGCTTGTGGGAGGTCGGAATAGATGCCCGAGCCCACACCGCCATAACCTCATCAGCTACCACATTGGCAGCTTCCGCCGTGGACGTTTTTTTCTTCCGAGTGAAGAACAACAGACGTCGAAGAACATCTCCCACTGTCGGGAGTTGACACAGCGTTTCCAGGGGTTCATTTCGCAACACCCCCACCAACCACACAGTCTCCTGCTTTCTTGTATCCATAACCTGAAAGAAATATGCTACAATTAGTATAAGGTAGAGAGTAGCCGTTCAGCAATAGTAACACATGGTTTGAGGGGACCCTTAAAATTAAAGAACACGAATGAAATTCATCTTGCTGGCATGCTTTCACGAGTGGAAGAAATTAGGGGGGTGTGCATGACAAACTTCAGGAACAAAAAAATTGGGACACTCTAAATTATATATATATATATATATATATATATATATATATATATATATATAATTATATATATATATATATATATTAGACCGGTCCAAGCTCATAGGGTGAAAAATATTTTTTCTTTTCTTAAGTCTCACCCCTGGAATTTGTTATGCGTGTCAATAGAAAGTTTTGAGTGAAGTTTCAGCCCGATTCGATAGTATTTAGTGGTGCCGACAGACTCTGAAATGTGTAGTTTATCCGCACCACCCAGGAGGTAACTACAACAGGCGCGTTTTTTTTTAAGTGGTATCCCCAATAGGCCTAATCCACATTTTTTAATGTTAACTCATGATGTTGATGTGCTTCCTGTCTTTATCATCGATTTCCTTGCCTCTGGAAACCGCTCTCGGTGTTTCTCCACGACTTGAAGAAGGTACTGCAGTTGTTCTTCGTTTTTTGTGAGATGACTGCTGAAACCCTGAATTAATGAGACCACTCTCTCTGCATTATCGTTTATAACATTCATTGTTTTAACATATTCCTTAGCTAATTTATAGTCGTCCCTGTTATCCCATTCTGTAGGATCTACTTCGAGAAACGTCGATTGAAGGGACAATTTCTCAAAGAAGGAGCGACTTGAGCTTGTGACAACGTCCGCCAGCTTTTTCTCTAGTGGGTCATCATGAGCGTGGTCAAAAGCAATTCGTTTTTCTGGTATTTCTGAACCAGGTCTTTCCAATGCCTGAACCATCTGCCGTTTCACTTGCAAAGTTATGCCATCATCAAAAAAGGCAAGCGACACAAGTTCTTCATTAAGATACCAGAGGTGACGGCAAGCGCTTTGCTAACTATTGCTGAAAGTTCCTTAGCATCGTATTGCTGAAGATCTTTTAGATTCTCGAAATCGGTTCTTGGTGCAGAAGATGCGATGGGAGCCGCAAAACCATTTTGGCACATGAAAGCGAACAGCATAGCTAGAGAAGCGTTCCATTGCACTCTGTTCCTGTTTCGTCAGGTTGAACTGCGAGCGAAACATTACAATTTTGATGGCATAAATCACTCGTGACATCCACCTAGCGCGATGTAAAGCCCCAGGTTGACGAAAATGTACTCTTCCTGAGTGAACACCACTTAAATAAATAATTGATAATTCAAGAAGTTCGCGATAATCCGCTCTTGGGTGACTTCTCGCAAGCTGTTCTTCGCACAGTGCGAGGATTTCTGCTTTCCACGGCATGTTTGTATTGGCAGTTTCAAATCTTTTATCATCCATTTGTTTCCAGGAATTTTTAAAACGTTTGAAAAGTAATATATCCGGTCCCGATGAACCACCGTAACACTTCTGGAAGACGTCTGATATCACAATTTCATTAATATGGTGCCGACAGGCCAAAGAAAGGAGTTTTCTATCAAGCTTACTTTCGATTATCATGCAAGCGCACTTTTTTTGGTCAGTATTGCTAGCGGTAGTATCAAAACACATTGCTTGAATACATTCTCGCAAATTCCAATCGTCTAAGCATTCTAGAACTGCTTCTGCAATTCTTTCGCCTCCAGAAGCAAGTTTTGTTACTGCTAGAAGCTTAGACTTTCCTCCACCGGATACAAAATAGCTAGCCTATCTATATTTTCATCACCTGTTATATCTTGCATTACTTTATCACCCCAATGAACGGTAAGCGGAACGTCAGAGGTAAAGGTTTGCTTAATGTCATCTGCAATTTTTTTGCGTACAACACTCCTCGCCCTCTGTCGAATACTTCTGCTCAAAACAACATTGTCAATATCATGTCCAAGAGAAGTTGCAGCAGCTGATAGCACCATAACAGCACTACGATCACTTGTTTTTGTTCGATCTAATGCCATTGCCAGATCAGGTGTTACGATGCGCTTACGCTTATTTGATATTGTGCTGCTTGAAGGTTTGGATGTCATTTCAGGAGTGTACGATGTACCTGGTTCTGGTTGTTCATCACTACTACTGCTTGAACTGCTATCAATGAACTGAACAACAGCTGATGACAATTTCTTTCGCAATGCCTCGGCTTCTTTTAGTGCAGCTTATCTTTCATCTCTTTTCCGTTGTCGCATTTGCTTAGCGACCAGTTTCTTATCAATATCAGTCATGTAACCTCGCCTCCCTTTTTCTCTCTGAGCTTGTAGGAATGAGCTATCTTCCTCACTTGACATAATTTGTGAAGCATTTGCGTGAGCTATATCAAAAAGGTTATCTAAACTACCTTGGAATTCAGTTTCTTTTTTAATTTGATTTTGATTACGGTTTGATTTTGATATTTGAAGTGATCTGAAGTTCTCATACATTTTTTGAATTTTCGTTAGTACATGCCGTTTGGCTCTGGTGGGTATTTTCGCCTTGTCCCAAATCTAAAAAAAATCAGCATAAACTATGTTGGATGCTTCTTTCAATGTTTTTTTATTGGATGGAAGCTTCTTACTGCCAATTGTGTCAATTGGCTGTCCAATAGGGCGGCTCGTTTTTACACTTTTTTCGATATTTGATTTGGGGTAGTGCGGAAAAGTTGCGATTTGGAGAGAAAATAAAGTGTGTAACATTTTTTTGATCTACGTCAATACCTTCCGGTGGCGGCGAGTCCTTAAAAATCGAAAAATAGGCCTAACGGGGTAGATTGAAAAATGGTTTTAAAGACTTACAAAATAAACAATAAAAATTTCAGCACAATCTGTTAATAACTTCCGGTGGCGTCTTAGCCGTTAAATATCGAAAATATTGATTTAAAGCAAGTTTTAACAAGATGTTATACAAATGTTAATTCCGGTATATTTCTGTACAAACAACCCTGAGAACACTATTATAGGCTTGAATAAATTAATAGCAGTCAGTGAACAATGAACATTATATAAAAATTATATAAAATTATATAAAATGTTTGTGTGTTTTTAGGCCTATTTTTCGATTTTTAAGGACTCGCCGCCACCGGAAGGTGTTGACGTAGATCAAAAAAATTTTACACACTTTATTTTCTCTCCAAATCGCAACTTTTCCGCACTACCCCCAATCAAATATCGAAAAAAGTGTAAAAACGAGCCGCCCTACAGTGTCCAATCATCCATATTTCAGTTTTTCTTCTTGTTTTAATTGAATATGACATGGTGAAGGATAAAATCTGCAAATATTAAGGGAAAACACTTGCGCATCAATCTCTCACTGCGTCTTAAACAATACTGACGCGAACAGCGAGCCTCCCACTTTTCTCCGTAGCCAATGACGTCACCTGTAATGACGTCAGGTCAAAAGACGTGTTTCTACTCAACATACACAGTTACACAGTGAAACATGTGGAACACAATGCACGAGTGTGTGAATAGGCATGGTTTACACACAATATTTGTAATACGAATTACAAAATAAATATATGATGAATAAATGTAATAAATAAATGAAAAATACAAGAGGCTGTCGGCACCACTAAAAGTACACAGATATTGTCGAAATTTAGTGTGCGAGTATATTATGATGGTGGTAACAGTTTTAGGGGGTGAGACTTTCACTTTTCAAATAAAAGTTTTGGCGAGCAGTCTAATATATATATATATATATATATATATATATATATGTGTGTGTGTGTGTGTGTGTGTGTGTGTGTGTGTGTGTCTCCACATAAGCGAGGTACCGACTTTTTTAAATCCATATATCTAACATTTAATTAGTGCCACCGAATCGAGTATGGAGTGACAAGTCTTTCGGACGCAGTTGAGGGTTCAAAAGGTAGTTTCAGTTAAATCATTAAATAGTGAGGTACTCGCTAATCTAATCTAACCTAACCTAACCTAACCTTAAGTACTCTCACCTAGTGTAACCTAACCTAATCAGGAACAACACATCTTTTTGTCGACAATAAACATGCTAGAATTTTTTACATAATTTCTTTTAATGTTCTGATGTGTTAAAATTGTTACCTCACAAAAAATTTCACCCCACTTCATTGGTGAATTATCGCAGATAATGTAAATTTATCTTGTATACACTTTTCGGATTACCTGAAGATCAGGGCCCCCAGCCTTCTTTACTTAGCCTTATAAGGCTAACTAACGAAAATATTACGACCTAACCTAATCAATCGTTAGGTCAACTGTACGCCCTTGACGATTTGTTAGGTTAGGTCGTGATATTTTCGTTAGTTACCCTTATAAAGCTAACTAAAGCAGGCTGGGGGCCCTGATCTTCAGGTGATCCCATTTTTCTATAATGAAATATTTTAATGAACACTAATAATAATATAATCTCTTAAATTTTAAGTTATATACACAGTAACAGTTAAAGGGGAAAGCCTGAAACTGTTGTTGGTTTTCGTCGTCGTTGGCCTAGGCAAGCTACGGCTTGGGACCGTAGCGCATCTATCCGGTATAGGTTAACCTGGATGATGTAGCCATAAGCACTGCCGCTAGTTAAGTGCCAACCAGTGATTATCTCACTAGCCGTATTGAGTCCGTTAGGCGAAACTGCGACAGTACCAAAGGTGGAAAATATAACCTTTGGTTTTCTATTATTTATTTGTAAAATGGACATGGTATTAGATTAAAATAAATATTTGAATATAAATAATTAACTGACAATTGTGATATATAATTAATTATGTTTACATACAATAAAATAATATAGTATACATAAAATTAGTATTAATGTGGTTCACAATTGAATTATAATGGGGTAACTAATTTAAAATGAATTTATACTATTCCGAAATTCAAGACGGTAAAATTACATTTATCTTGAAACTAAAATAAGAGTATTCACTACACACTCCCCCACCAGAGAGGAAGTTCAAAGAGTTCCGAACGACACAGATTTCCGCTGAACCTTTTTGGTAGCTACTTGTACCTCACTTAAGGTTGATTCCAAAACGCAGGCTTAAGACGATCGATAGAAACCTTGTCGACCTTGGAACCGCGCTGGATGAGGAATGATTTGCGCGTACGTCGGAGAACTTCATAGGGTCCGTCATATGGACATTGGAGAGGCCGTTTTGGGACAGGTACACGAACGAAAACGTGGGTGCAAGATTGGAGGGCTGGGGAAACAAAGATGTTCTGTTGGCTAGTCAAACGAGGGGGAACAGGCTGAAGGGACTGCATGTGAGAGGAAAGTGTTTGAGCGAATTCCGTAGGATCACATGACTTATCCCCTGCAGTGAAGTAGCCACCTGGTAGCCGCAGTGTTGTTCCATAGACTAGTTCAGCCGCTGTAGTCTTCAGATCACTCTTAAATGCAGAGCGAATACCAAGCAACAGGAGTGGAAGCTTATCCATCCAATGGGAGTCTTCGTGACACATAAGGGATGACTTCAGCTGGCGATGGAAGCGTTCGACGAGGCCGTTAGCTTGCGGATGATACGCACAGGTATGCGCATGTACTGTACCCAACAAGCTGGTAAACTTCTTCCAAAGCGAAGACTCAAATTGGCGACCTTGGTCAGTGATGACTTTTGTCGGCAATCCAAATCTTGATACCCATCCATGAAGAAAGGCTCTTGCAACAGTGTCCGCTTGGATATCAGGAAGTGGGATGGCTTCAGGCCATCTGGAAAAGCGGTCGAGACAGGTGAGCAGATAACGTTGGCCTTGAATCACTGGAAGAGGGCCAACAATGTCTACATGAATTACCTCAAATCGCTGGGATGGGGGCGGAAATGCGTCAAAGGGGGACCTGGTGTGCCTTTGGACTTTGGCACGCTGGCAGGCAAGGCACGTTTTGGTCCAATGTTTGACATCCTTCCGCATCGAGGGCCAAACAAAACGAGAGGTAACCAGGTGTTGCGAAGCACGGATACCAGGATGGGAGGGCTTATGAAGATCCGTGAAGACTGCTTTTCTGTGACATGGAGGGACATAAGGGCGAATAGCAGCTGTTGATACGTCGCAATAGAGGGGCACAGACAATCCTGGCATACTCATTTTCTTGAGGGAAAGTGAGTGAGTGGAGTCTTCTCTGAGCAGGTCTTGTAGTTCCGTATCCTTATCTTGATCCTGTGCAATAGCATTCCACAGTGTAGAGCTGAGAGTAACAGAAGTAATCTCTATTCTTGAAGGTGCATCCGCTGGAGTGTTCAAGACACCTTTGATGTGGCGGATATCTGTGGTAAATTGCGAGATATAATCGAGTTGCCTGATGACTCTGGGAGAGTGGTTACAGCTGTTTTTATTGAAGACAGTGATCAAAGGTTTGTGGTCGGTAAAAACACAAAACTCTCGGCCTTCAAGGAAATGTTGAAAATGCTTCACGTTTAAGTAAATAGCAAGAAGTTCACGTCCGAAAGCACTATAACGCGTTTGGGCTGGCTGCAGCTTTTTCGAGTAAAACGCGATGGTGCTTGTTGACCGTTAATGGTTTGTTCCAACACTCCACCGATCGCAACATCTGATGCATCGACCGTCAGAGTTAGGGGGGCATCACTGATAGGAAATGACAGAGACAATGCACTATTGATAGCATTTTTGGCATTGTCGAACGCCTGTAAACTATCGCTACACCATACCAATTTCGTTACCTTGCGTTTGTGTGTGATCATAGCGTGTAGAGGAGCAAGAACACTGGCACAGTTTTTAATGAACTTGTGGTAATAATTTACCAAACCTAGAAACCGACGTAACTCACGCTGATTATTTGGCATTGGGTAATTTTTTATCACTTCACACTTGTCCTGAAGGGGGGTAATTCCGTGCTGCGAAATCGTGTGACCAAGAAATTCCAAGGTTGGCTGTGCAAACACACACTTAGATGCATTAATAGTAACACCGTATTGTTCTAAGCGTTGAAAGAGGAGTGAAAGATGTTCCTTATGTTCCTCTTCCGTTGAGCTGGCCACAAGCAAATCATCGATGTAGGCATAAACAAAGTCTAAGCCTCTGGTGACCTCATCTATAAACCTCTGAAAGGTTTGCGCAGCATTCCGTAGCCCGAACGGCATCTTCAAAAATTCGAATAACCCAAATGGTGTACAAACTGCAGTCTTGGGAATATCCGAAGGCTCTACGGGAATGTGGTGGAAAGCCTTAACGAGATCTATTTTACTGAAGATAGATTTGCCGTGGAGAAGAGAAGTAAAGTCTTGGACATTTGGTACCGGATATCGGTCCGGGATGGTTGTCGAATTTAAAAACCGGTAATCCCCACATGGTCTCCAGTCTCCTGACTTCTTCTGGACCAGGTGTAGGGGAGAGGACCAACTGCTTTTGGAAGGTCTTATTATCCCAAGATCTATCATAAGCTGGAATTCCGATTTGGCAGCTTTCAGTTTGTCCGGGGCAAGACGTCTGGGTTTTGCAAACACAGGGGGACCTTTTGTTGTGATGTGATGGGTAATGGTGTGCTTAATGGTATCACCCATCTGCATAGGTTGAAGAATTCCTGGATATCGCTGGAAAAGGCACTGGTACATGGAATTAGGGGGAACGAGGGAAAGTGCAGAGTTCGAGGCGTCCGGAAGGGCAACCTGTTTGGCAAGAACAGAAAGCAGTGTGGCCTGGTCGCATAAGCGTCGCTTGTCAAGATCCACCAGGAGTTTGAAATGCTGGAGGAAATCAGCGCCGATTATGGGATGCTGCACTTGAGCACAGATGAAAATCCACTTGAAGGATCGGTGAAGGCCCAAGTTTAGTTCACGCGACTGAGTACCGTACGTGGGTATGCGTGAACCGTTAGCAGCGTATAGAGGCGGAGATTCCGAGTGCGTATGACCAGATTTTTGAGGGAATACACTGACTGACGCTCCGGTATCAACCAAGAATTGACACCAGAGTTCCTGTCCTTTATGAATAACAGGTTGGCAGTGCGAGTACTAGACGCCATTAGGACTCGCTGCTGGGGTTTTCCGACGAAAAATTGCAAGGGGAGATGCACTTCCTAGCCTTCTTTCCAAATTTCGAGTGGTAGAAGCAGATCTTCCCGGAACTCGAACGATGCCTCTTCGTAAATCTTGACCGAGAATGGCTTCTTTGCCGTTGATTTTGTAGCAGAGAACAAACGTGGTTGAGTTGTTGACTTAACTCTTTCACTTTCAACTCCAGTTCCGATTGTGTGTTCACGTGTTGACCGGAGCTGTGTCAATCTCCACTACTTTGTCGGCAGTTTCTGCTAGTTTATCAACTGGAGTAGCAGGATCCATAGTGGCCAAGACACGCTGAGCTGATGGAGGAAGTTTCTGCAAGAACAACTGTCTAAAGATGTCCTTATCGAAGGTTTGTGCGCGTTCGCCTAGAGCGCACTGCATAGCCCTCAGCATTTGAGTGGGCTTACGGTCTCCAAGTTCTTCTTTCGAGATTAACTGATGTAGTTTCTCACGCTCGGAGACAGTGGTGCGGCACAGGATGGCAGACTTCAGATCGTTGTACGGGTCCTCACTCGTGGAAGTAGATACGATGACGTCACGGACTTCAGAGATGATGCTCGCTGGTAGAGAGGACAAAACATGATCGTATTTCGTCCTGCTAGCGGTGATCCGTCCCAAGTTGAATTGTGATTCCACTTGGTGGAACCAAATAAATGGATCACCCGGCCAGAAGACGGGGAGCTTTACGCTCAAGTGGGAGATGGCACCAGCGTCGTCAGGCATCTTCTCATATGCTTGCTGACGTACAAGCAAGACGACAAGTTACCAACGAAGGAGTGGAGGTTGAGACGAGCGCAGGCACAGAGCGCACGGGCAGGGTGAGGGGCAGAGGGCACGAGCGACATTACAGTCTGGTCCTAGTCGCTCGGGTGAAGGGGTGATGGGCACGAACGACGTTACAGTCTGGTCCTAGTCGCTCGGGTGAAGGGGGTGATGGGCACGAACGACATTACAGTCTAGTCCTAGTCGTTCGGGTAAAAGGGGTAATCCAGCTCCAGGGTCACCAATTGTTGGTTTTCGTCGTCGTTGGCCTAGGCAAGCTACGGCTTGGGACCGTAGCGCATCTATCCGGTATAGGTTAACCTGGATGATGTAGCCATAAGCACTGCCGCTAGTTAAGTGCCAACCAGTGATTATCTCACTAGCCGTATTGAGCCCGTTAGGCGAAACTGCGACAGTACCAAAGGTGGAAAATATAACCTTTGGTTTTCTATTATTTATTTGTAAAATGGACATGGTATTAGATTAAAATAAATATTTGAATATAAATAATTAACTGACAATTGTGATATATAATTAATTATGTTTACATACAATAAAATAATATAGTATACATAAAATTAGTATTAATGTGGTTCACAATTGAATTATAATGGGGTAACTAATTTAAAATGAATTTATACTATTCCGAAATTCAAGACGGTAAAATTAACATTTATCTTGAAACTAAAATAAGAGTATTCACTACACTGTGTTGCCAGATACTACTAGCATATTTAATTCTTCGAGCATTCAGCTTTCGTTGCATATGATCTACTGTTGCGCAACAAGTCGCGAGGAACCTTAATTTAAGAATGAAAATGGAACGAAGTTCTTATCATCCTTTTCCTTAATTAATGCAAACGTTTCGAAAGTAATTTTAGCACTCATAAAATTAAAAATAATAAGGAGATTATTTCAAATAATTTTTCTTTTCTGAACGAGAATTGCGAAGCTATAAATATTACAGTGAGCGTGTGAAATTTAGAGAATTAGAAATTTGGTTGAAAGTATGGAAAACTGGTAAGTCATTTGGTAAAACGAAGAAAAAAAAAAAAAAAGAGTTAAAAAGAAGTATCAGTGGGTGATAAAATAAATTTATGGCTGTGGAACGATTCGAGGATGCAGAGGGCTGTTACGTTGTCTGACTTTATTGGATTTTTAAATAGAAAGGATGAAGGGGGGTGATGTATATATATATATATATATACACACACACACACCTTTGGTTACTTTTGGTTAGCTTCCGCCCGAATTGTTCATTCTGACGAAGGTCAAGCTTTTCACTCCACCTTAGACCTACAGTTTAACGTGGAATCCGAACCACGCCCCATCATCAGCCCAGCGTCTTAACCACTAGGCCACCTAGGGTACCCATTTATCTACTAACCACTTTCTTTATTGTGTGGAAGGATGAACAGCTTGGTTTTGCTGCGCGCTGGCTGCCTTCGGGTCTCGAACCCGGGGCCGATGGATTCGTAGTCAGCGACGCTAACCACTACACCACCGAGGTATATATATATATATATATATAATATTATAGAGAGAGAGAGAGAGAGAGAGAGAGTCGGATTAAGGCATGGGGTAACGGGGCTACAGTCCCGGGCCCCCCCAATAAAGAGAGAGGCCCCCCACCACAAAAAAACAGAAAAGAAATATTTTCTAAATTGTCTTTCAAAATCGAGGAAAGTTCTCTTGAATTTGTAAACTTTGATATGTAAATTTTTATTTTATTTAATCGTGCAAAAGAATAAAAAGTTTTATATAAAAATAATGTTTTTTTTAATTGAGGAGCAAAAGGTCCTAAACTTGCTTTAGCTCTGGGCACCCGTAGAAGTTAATTCGGCACTGTATATATATATATATATATATATATATATACACACACACGAGGGTGTGTGTGTGTGTGTGTGTGTGTGTGTGGTGTGTGTGTGTGTGTGTTTCGTCGAAAAAAAATTAGAAAAGGACATCTTTCCTTAGTGCTTTCAGTTAAATTCGCTTTCTCTTCCTGTAATCAAATAAACTTGGGCAATTACTCGGGAATTTTTTCCATAATTTCCTTGTGGGTTATATATTTTCATTCCGTTATAATTCACCGTCTCTTACGAAGTTCCTATTTGCACAAAAAGAACTCTGAAATAAAATAAAGCCAAAAATTGATAAAATTAAAGAATGTGAGCAAACTAAATCCATATAAAACCAATCCAGTGACAGTCACCAATCTATTATACTCGTCAACGAACGATGTCTATTGACATGTAGACATTATTCAATATCATCTTTTCTCTTACTTTTTTCTCATGTCATTTTTCTCTCCCAAAGTATACTCTAAATTTGGTCCTTTAGGACTACTTTAAAAAATGCATCCACGTACCGTTTTTACCTAATTGTACTCTTGGCATCCGAAGTATATTTATTATATTTCCATTCTACAGTAATTGTTTGTTTCCATTATGCAGTAATTGTTTGTACAATGTGTATACGAGTACATATAACGAAACCTCCCTTTACCGAACACCTTGGGCATTTCGAAAAACCTCTCTCTATCGAAAACACGTTTCGTTATAAGGAGGTGTTTTCGCTAACTCAGCCTCAGCTGCACGTGCTCGTCTCTACCGCCATCTCCCCGATCAAGAAAGTAATCATCATGCTAAGTGGCTGATACCTAAAAGCTGATGCGTAATTGGCGAGAATTGGCTTACATATTTCGTTATAGAGAGGTTTTACTCTATAGGGGTTAGCGATAAACTGTATATTTATATATGTACATACAGTACGTAAAATAGTGAAAGTAGTTTACGTACCAAGAATACAATTACCCCAAATTTGTACCTGTAATATTTATAGTGATCTCAAAGGATCAAATTTAAAGTATAATAAAGGTTGTTATTGAAGTTATGTATTATTTGTATAAACAACTTATTAAAACAAGAACACTTTCCTTGTTTATTTATTAAAATTTAATGTGTAAAATTAATGTTCTATAGTGTCTGTAAGTACTCTTTTGCCTTTAAGTCTTAATATAAATTTATAATTTTACCTACAGGGTGGCGCAAAAGTTAGGAGTGAAAGGGTCATCATTGCATAAATTTTTTAACAAAAAAAAAACTATTTTTTGTTTAAAAATAGTGGCGGCCATAGAACGAAAAAGAAATTTTTTAACAAAAAAAACTATTTTTTGTTTAAAAATAGTGGCGGCCATAGAACGAAAAAGATCTAATCTCTCTGATTCTTTTGACGCCTGACTTTTGTGCTACCCTGTATATGCCTCTCTATGTACACTTACTGTAAACTTTTGTAAATGATGTAGTGAACTGAATTATAGTGGCCAGTGCTGTCTCAATTTGGTCTTACAGGACCACTACATACCAACAGTTGTTGCGGGTTTTACTCATAAATTTCATAGATTTTGTGAAATTAAACAAACTTTCAAATTACAGTATTTTAGCTTTATTTCTGATGCGCTTTCTTTCTCTTCTTTGTTTTTAACCCCCAGTGAATCTCTCTTATTTTTGTTAGCTCACTCTTTGTTGGGAAAGAAACTTTTCCACGTGTCCACTATAAGATACATTTGTATCGGATGTGTCCAAGTTCTAATACATTTCTCTAACCCATGTTTTATACTTGACATTAAGAATTATACCTTTTTAAAGGAAGAAAAAAGTAACTCTACAGTATACCGTCCATACATTACACGAAGATCCGCTTAAAGGCTTTTATTTTCTATAGCAAGTGAAATCGAATATATATATATATATATATATATATATATATAATATATATATATATATATATATATATATATAATATATATATATATATATATATATATATATATCCTTCATGGAAAAAGAACCAGCCAATTTATCCAACGGCCTAAAAAAAAAACTTCACTCATTATCTTTATAAAGTCACTCAGGTCAAAGTTTTCTGGAACTATATATATATAATCACTATTAAAAGTTGTTGAATTTTTTTAAACATTTCCTCCATAAATTTAAGCAAACAAAGTTTTTGTTGGAAAGTAAATTTAAATTTAATTTTTAATTTAAAATTAAAATCACATGAAAAAATGAATATGTTAAAAAATGTGAAATTGTAAAAAATAAATTCATTAAAAACACTAAAGAAATATTAAAAAAAAAAAAAAAATAGTAATTTGACGGTAATAAAGAGTTTTATTCTATCTTTCATATATATTATATAATATAATAATAAGATGTGAATGGCTGCAGACGCGGCCTGCGTGGCTGATTTCCTTGACTAAATAGCCATGATTTTCGAGCGCGAGTGTGGGAAATCTTTATATTATTATTTATGAACGTTCAGTGATTTCGTGTGTATATTTTGTGGAACATAGCGAATAGCTGTTAGTGTCAATTAATGTATAAAGCGGCGTGTGATGTCACCTTTTGCGTGACTAATTTCTATAGAGTTTCGGTAATTTCTATGCATGATGTAAACGTGTCGGTGCTCCCGAAGTAGTATAACGTGGTTAAAAAATATTACTGACGGAAATTAAATATCGGCAGGTGATGATAATCAGAAAACTGTGTTATCTTTCAACGAATTTCACTTCGAGTTTAGATGCAGTGAAAGCGTGTGCGGCGAGACCATCATACGGAAGTATGCTTGGGTGTTGACATGCTTCTCTCGGCGAGTAGTTCCCCTTCCTCCTGCAATAGAGAAGGGACACGCAAGCCCCTCGGTCTGGAGATATGGCGTCTCTTTCTCACTCACCTCCGACTACGGGAGAAAGACACAGAGAGGGGTGTGGCGTTTACCGGGCCCCGAATGCCGAGGCACTTTTTCCACCTTCAAGTGACCACCCAACCCAGGAGACTGATCCCGATGAAGGGGAGGGCGGATGGGTGCTAGTGGATAGGTGTAGGGGAAGCAGGCCCTCCTGACCCGGTAAATGCACCAATACCGCTAGGACGGAAAGTTAGTTTCATTTTTTCCCCACATCATCAATCCCTCGAATGAGGAATGTAATGTTCGACGCATGGTGGAAATAGTGTATGGTGAACAGAGTAACTTAATAGTTACTCAACTAAATACCAGATCCTCATGTTATAAGTCATCCAAGGTGGTAATCACAGGGGTGAGTGCACAGTTTAACCCCTATAATACGAGTCAGTGGCCTGAAGGCATTATTGCGAAAGAATATATCATATTTATCAGGTCATCCCATAAGTAATGTCGTTTTTTAGATCGGAATTTGAAGGACAAAAAAAAAAAAAACTGAAACTTTTTAATCTAGTATATATTTTCCATCGGAATCAATGACACTCTGCCAACGTCCTACAAGCTTTTCAATGCCATGTTTATAAAATTCAGGCGGTTTTGAGGCAAAAAATGTACAAAGACTGGTGTGCAGGTCATCTAAAGAAGTATACTGTTTCTCGTCAAGATAGTTTTGCAGACTCCTGAAGAGATGATAATCTGAAGGCTCAAGGTCTGGAGAATATGGAGGATGTGGAAATTTTTCCCACCCAAGCTCCTCAATTTTTGCAGAAGTGATCCGAGCGGTATGAGGACGTGCGTTGTCGTGGTGGAACACGATTCCTTTCCGATTAACCAAAGAAGTCTCTTTTCTTTTAGTGCGGTGTTCAATCGATCCAGCTGTTGACAGTAGACTTGAGCGGTGATTGTTTGGTTGTGTGGTAAGGTTTCAAAATGTATTACACCACCTTTATCCCACCAAACACTAAGCAACACCTTCCGAGGGTGAAGACTTGGTTTTGGCTGTGGTGTCGCTGGTTCTCCGGCACAAACCCACTGTCGACGGCGCTTAACATTCTGGTACAGTATCCACTTTTCATCACCAGTCACTAAACGGTGCAAAAACGGATCTTGGAGTTCACGGGAATGAAGGGCTGTGCTAATGTTTACCCTCACCCTCAGATTGTCGACCGACAATTCATGTGGCACCCATTTTCCTAACTTAGGCACTTTCCCGAGTTGTTGCAAATGTCGATGGATGGTGGACGGGGATGAATGAGTTTCTGGGCCAATTCTTCGACAGTTGTTGAACAGTCTTCTTCAAGTGCGGCTAACAGCAGGTCATCATCAAACTCAGCAGGGCGTCCAGAGCGTGCTGCATCTGTCAAACAGCAGTCACCATTCCTAAACTTTTGAAACCATCTTTGACATTTCTTCACATGCAGAATATCGTTGCCATAAACATCCTAAATGTTTCGCGTTGCTTCAGTAGCACTATTCCCTTTTTTGAACTCGTAAAACATTATATGCCTGATATGCTCTTCTGATACCGCCATGTTTATGAGGGGTTCACATAAAGCAAAACACACGTCTTCACTGGTCAAGGTCTGTAAAGTATGTAGAGAAACACGATAGATCTCCTCTTAGATATAACCTTCGGAGAATTTATGCTTAAACCGAGTAGGACTAGTTTAAACTTAATCTATCGTAAAAAACCTGATACTTTAACAGGAGTGTTAGACACGCCGACAGTAGCAATAGTAATAATAGACGCTTGAATAATAATGCCTAAACTAATAATAATAGTGATAATGTTCATAATAATAATAATAATAATAATAATAATAATTTTTTTATCATGTGTTTCATATAACGTAAGATTAATAAGAAATACATTTGTAGATGTTCCTTCAATTTGCGACAGTGCGGATTTGATACTCTTGGTTACCTAAACAAGAGATAAAATTTCTCTCTATCGTTCATAATGACTTTATATATCATGCGTCCTCACCAGTAGACTTATCAAAAGAGTTATTGGTGGAGTTGAGTTGTTAATAAGAAAAAATTTGACAAAATATATAAGGTTTCTAACAAGCGACAATGCAAAGTTATTAGGAATTGAATTACATGTGAACAACGAATGCAATTTAATTGCAAACTACTACTCGTATTTACCATACAATAACGGATGTAATCTAGATGAATATATTGATTTTTTGTACAAAAATTAAGTCACTATCAGATAATCTCAAATATTCTCAGTGTATAATAATGGGGGACTTTAATGTTAATATAAACTGATTTTTTTTTTTTTTTTAGTAGAATTGGGTAGTATGTGTGGGTCTGTTAAATTAACTATAAGTAACGTAGAAATATTAGGTGTAACTACAATGCAAAAATAACAACTTTTCATTTACTTTATATATTGAACAGCATTTTATGCGTTTTTTGCTGCTTTAGATTAGTCAGGTTTTATAAAGGCATTATAAAGGCTAACATTAACATAATTTAGCAGAAAAATATGACTAAAACCGTATAAGTATAGCTGTATAGGCCTAAATAAAGTGTGGCTTCGACGAGTGGCGTTTGTTCTGCATGTTGCTGCAGCATACAATTCAGCTTGCTGAATCCTGCTAAATCCTGCTTAAACGCGACCTATGTATGTTTATATGCGTGCATGTATGTATATAGGTATTTATGTGCATATTTATATATGTATTGGAAGTATGTATTTGACTGAAATATCACTGAATTGAAAGCATCAGTATCACATAATATTTGAATTTCCTTTAAAGGTAATAATAGATCGGATTTTAAATGAAATGAAAAGGTTTATTGGTAGACTATAGTCCATATGACAAATATTATTAATACAATGACAGTTCACATACTAATGATAAAAATATATACACTTGATTAGAAATAATACAGTACTGTCGGAGTTAAATGGAGCTACAGACAGACGTTTTCGTATCAAGAATTCCATAGCTTAGAGAGCATTGCGGCCCGCGGAATGGACTTTTGCCAAATTTCATTTTTGAATTTTCTTCCCTATTTTGTCATTTCTAGTAGGGAGAACAACATTCAGCGGGTTCCTAAGTCGTATTAACCAACAGTGTATGATTATAGGCAACATCTTGGCCGCGCTTTATAGAAGTTGGACAGCACTGGTTTAGAGGATAAACGGCAGGACTCATGGATAGCTTGGATAATCGGGTTGGTTGATTTTTTAATTCTTTGCATCAGACTGTATTGAGCACGTCTTGTTACCTCCGGGAAGCTCGGGACATTGCGGGTAGCAAACATTTGCGAAGCTGAGCATCTCGGGGGTAATTTATGTAAGAGTCTAAAAGACCTGTTGTACATCAAATTTAGCGTTCTGTCAGAACCTTTTTTATAGTTCACCCAAAGTTGCTGTCCGTAAATATTACTGCAGAAAGTACGAAAGAGAGTGTCTTTAGCTGCACTTGTACAGAACCGAAAGTTCCTTATAGTCATATTTGCTTTAGCACCAAGGTTTCGAGATTGTTTTCTTATATCCGAGTCATCACTCAAGGAGCTGGTAATAGTTAAAAAAGAGAATTTATAATAATAAATGCTTGCAAAACGGCATTATAAATGCAAATAACTAATGTTAAATTCTTTGTAGAACGAACTTGTAACTGCATTCGTCAAGCCTTTATAATATTTTGAAAATTCCTTTGTAGTTGTGGTATTGCTTTTCTTATTCAGATTTACAGTTGAATAATGAAGAGTAAAATGTGGTAAAATGTGGTAAAATGTGGTATGCTAGAAAAGAATCAGTGATTATTTTAGCAGTGTAGCGATAATTTTACATATATTGGTGATATAAATGGTACTACCAAATAGATTGATCAATGTCTCAATAGTAATAATATAAAGGACAAATTGTCAGTGTTCATATGCTGCAGTAATCTTTGGTCAAATGATTCTTGCTGTAAACTCATTGATAGGTATTATAATGATATAGTATCCATATTAAAGGAAGCAGGAAGGCCCCTGATTAACTGTCACAATAAAAGTATTGCTGGATGGAATTGTTTTATTACTCCTCTGAGGAGGGAATCAAAAGACGTTTGCGATTTATGGTGCCTTCATGGTAGATCCAGAATAGGACCGTTTACATGAATATGTTTAGAAGGAGGGGTCAGTATAAAGTAGCCATAAGGCGGTGTAAACAAGAAGATTCTATTCGAGCAGCAAAAGCCCGTAAGGCTAACTTAAATAATGATAATAAAATGGAAATTTGTTAAGAAGGAAACGGGTGTCAAGAATGCCTTCCCACCAACAATTGATGGAGTGTCGGGGAGGAAGAAATTGCAAGGCTGTGGAAAAACCACTATTCAAACATCTTAATAGTGTGGGAAGAGTTAATTTCAATATAGACTGCTCGTGGGAGGGACCAGAGAAAACACTTTGGACTTCATTTCCTGAGATTAAGAATCTGATTACCGTATTTGTCGGCTTATAAAGACGCACTTTTTTTCCTTATAAATACCTTAAAAAATCGCCCTGCGTCTTAGAAGCCGAAAGTGGGGAAGGATGAAACGTCCATCAATAGCACAAGTGTGTGAATGGGTGCTGAAGTCATGGCATGATGTTAAGACTGAAATTGTGGTCAAGTCCTTTAAAAAATGTGGTATAAGTAATGCAATGGATGGCACTGAAGATCATTTATTGTATGAGAGTGACAGTGATACAAGTGAAGATGATGATGATTATGATGATGGGGATAATGATGATAATGTCAGTAATGAATCTAAAGTTGATTAATAACAAATAATAAGAGTAATAATCATATTATCTTTCTTTATTGGCTTTTCTTTTTATTGAATTTTACATATCCATTGTATTAACAATAAAGTGCATCAAAAACTTTTTTTCTTGAATTTACCTTTCCAAAATTAAGGTGCGTCTTTCACGGCGCAGCGTCTTGCTTTTTCTTATATATATTAACGATTTAGATGTCGGCCTAGTCAGTACAGTTTCAAAGTTTGCGGATGACACGAAGCTGGGTGGTAGGGCGATTAATGACGAAGATAGAGGTAAAATTCAGGAAGATCTGAATAAAATCGTTGTTTGGTCAGTCACATGGCAAATGAGATTTAAACGTGGATAAGTGCAAAATTATGCATATAGGTTCGCGTAACGGTAATTTTGCGTATAGTATGTCAGGGAAAGATTTAACAAGCGTAGAGCAGGAAAAAGATTTAGGAGTTATAGTCACTGGTGATTTAAAAGTAGCGAAACAAAGTACAGCGGCGGTCATTAAGGCGAACAAAGTGTTAGGTTTTATAGCTCGAAATTTTGAGTACAAATCGCGCGATATTATAGTTCCTCTTATAAATCATTAGTTAGACCCCATTTGGAGTACGCGGTCCAATTTTGGAATCCGCATATGCGCAAAGATATAGACAAAATCGAAAGAGTTCAAAGACGAGCAACTAAGATGATTCCGTCTCTTAGGTCAAAGTCGTACGAGGATAGGCTTAAAGAGTTAAAATTGACTACACTCGAGACTAGGAGGTTAAGGGGTGATCTAATCCAGGTTTTCAAAATTATGAATGGGTTTGATAACGTAGATAGAGATAGCTTTTTCGAAATATCTCAATATAATAGGACTAGAAATAACGGGTGTAAGTTGACAAGTAGAAGGTTCGAGACAGCAGTTGCGAAAAAACTTTTTTACGCATAGAATAGTAAATAGCTGGAATAGTTTGCCGGTAGAAGTAATTAGTAGCACGTCTATAAACATGTTTAAGAATCGATTGGACGCGCATGTTGATAGAAAGGGTATAGTTTAAGGTAGTAAAATTAAGGCTTTGTGGGGATAGATCCCACAGCTCAACACAAGTGTTGTGGGATATAGGGAGGGCAGCGCGTCTTGGGTTAGGGGGTACTCTCTGTCTTTACACACCCCATTTAAAGAGATTCCTCTGCCGAGCGGTGCCCCCCATAGTACTGTGAGGTATTGAAAAACTCATGATCTTCACTTGCCCCACAAACACCTTTAAATGGGAGACCCATAATGGGTGCACACACATTCTACATTACTGTACAGTCTTTACAGCCACACCTACACTTTTCCTCGTATGTGTATACACAATACACGATTACGAACACAGTTAGGTAGACCAGCCATGAGTGGATCCTAGGGTCTTTGTTGGTCTGAAACATTATAACATTATAACATTATTATATGGTAAATAGCTAAAGTCTGGTTCTGTCTCAGGGGTAGATGACCTTTCGAATGAACACTTAAAATATGCCAATGACTTCGAGAGTCTGCATATCTCAAGTCCCCACTCAACAGATCTGTGTATCTCTGTATTGAAGGAAACTGTATTTAAATACGCTGACATTAATTCAATTATTCATAGTTGTTTCTTAGATATAATTAAGGCGTATGATAGAGTGAACCACAATATTTTATTTAAAAAACTAGAGGACAGGGAAGTTCCTTTGTACATATTAAATATATTGAAATTTTGGTATACCCACCATGGGCCAATGTATTGTCTGAGTGTTTTGGTTCCTCGAGCCTCCAGGAGGTAACAAGACGTGCTCAGTACAGTCTTATGCAAAGAATTAAAAAAATTTAGCCGATCCAATTACCCAAGCTGTTTATCAGTCTTTCCATATGTCTTCTAAGCTATGGAATTGACAGTATGAAAACGTTTGTTTGTAGCTTCACTTAACTTCGACATTGCTATTTTTCATTATTTGTGCATCTGTTCTTAATACTTGTATTTTAATTTTTTTTGTTTCATCTGTATTATTACCTATGTCATATAGACTATTGGTCTGCCAATAATATATATATTATATATATATATATATATCCATCGCGGATGGATCCCTTTCCCTATCCATTTCGCGGAAATAGGAAATAATGATACTGTGAATAGATAGGTACTTCTCTGACACCCTGTATATATATAATATATATATAATATTATATATATATATATATATATATATATATATAATGCGTTATTTCATATTATTTTGTAGGAAATTCGGAAAAATGCTTGGTAAGTAGGAGTTTTGTGCAACGATTCCTTCTCATACGTTACATCATATGTATATATATATATATATAAAAGAGAGAGAGAGAGAGAGAGAGAGAGAGAGAGAGAGAGAGAGAGAGAAGAACAAAATTTGCCAAAACTTCTAAATAGATATTGTTTATTGCATAAATTCCTTCAGAGACTGCAAAACCCAGATTGGTACACGAATATTCCACCATGTTTACTCTTATCCACTGCAATACAGAACACAAATCGAAGTTTCTAAAACATGAAACGAATAAATATTAAATTCGAGAAACATGTCATCTTCACTTAAAAACAGAGAAAAAACAACTTGATGGAATAAATTTTTAAATATTTTGCTTTCGAACCCCATCCCTTAATTCAAAACTCTCTAAAATAGGAAATAAAAACCTTGAATTACGTTGTAAAGTAAGCCATCTTCGACTCTTAAATTAATTTGAACAGTAACTCTAAGTCTGTCTCATTCTCCTTCAAAAAACTGAAATGGAATACACATCAAAACTTGAATAGGACTTTGCAGATGGATTATTACGACGAAGGCGACGACGAAAAAGTAATTGAAAAGTTCGCTTCGACCTTCGATCTACGGATTACATACCTTTAGGGAGAAGGACAATTTCGATAACTTCTAACACGATTTGAACGATTTGAGAGTATAATGGTAAGAGGCATATTTCGATATTCTTTAGTAGAAACGAAGGTCACTTGACGGAAGAGATCTACAGCTTTACTTTGGATCCGAACCACGAGCCGCTACATCATTTGATATTTAGCTGATCACCCAGCTTACTGCTGATCCCACCCAACGTCGCTTAACCTCGCTGATCTAACGAGTAGAGAGTACAACCAAAGGTATGTGTACTTTTTTTTTAGCATACTTGACACTTCGTCGAGGGAATATTTCTTCGACAAGTATCCCGTGGGTTAGGTTTGGGCCAGTTATGTTAGGCTAGGTTAGGTTAGGTTAAGTCAGAATGTCGAATGAAATGTTCCGTTGATAAAAGAAATTTAAAGGTAAAGCTCAATGGGTACCCTCCCCATCTGTTGTAAGTACGACTCGTCAAGCATCAACAAATAGCGCATCGTCGCTCAGGCCTACACTAGACGGAGCCTACTCTTTACTTACCTCCTTTATCATCCCCGCATTGAATGAGGCGCCTCTTGGTTGCATAGAGGAGCAGGCAGAGTGTAATGAATGACTTTTATTTATTATTTTATTCTTGTTTAATTTACGTTCTTTGTAAATCTTTTCTACTGTTTTACACTGATTTACTCTCGTAACTGCGTTTAACTGCCGCACGGGTAGCATGGACAACGACTAAAGACATGGAGCGCGCTGACATTTTGAACGAAAGGGAAACACAATGGAGAGACGATTCCACTTTTTACGGGTTTATTTAACTTATTAATTTTGAAACCAAGTATAATGTTTTGGAGAGAGAGAGAGAGAGAGAATGAATTTACACTGTTACACTTTAATAAACGCAGGGAGACGGATATAGCATCCCGCCAACAACAACGCGGCAGGGGTACAATGAATCTTGACTTACACCGAGGCTGAAACCCCCAGCCTTCAAATTCATCTTTGCGACTAGTCGATTTTTTCCCTCAGCAACAGCACTATAATCATTTTGTTCCATTTTAACCCTTTAACGCCGGAATTATTTGTAGGGTTAAGTTATGAATGCGTGTATTTGAAACGTTACCAATATGTAGCGGTCGTCCTTTTAGGGTTAAAACAAAATTTCCAAGTAACATTTAACACATTACACGTAATTGTATACTATATTTTAACTAAAACACAATTTGGGTTTAGAGGTGGTCATACAACGGAATATGCCATAAACATGCGATTAGAAAATGTGTATCAGAACCTAAACAGCAAAAAACATACTACCTTGGCCTTACTCGACTTGTCAAAGCATGAAATCTTATTAAATAAACTTCACATATACGGAATAAGAGGAAATATTTTCGATTG
>JAJOZX010001729.1:600000-810743 GCA_023014485.1 Bathynomus jamesi | reverse complement strand
ATTGTCTACATTGCCTTAGAATATATCAGTCATTTGAAAGACCATCAGTTAGTATGTGGCCTACATACTTAGTCTGGGTCACTTCTGACAGCACCATTCCATTCAATTGAAGTTCAGGAAATTTTATATATTTGTAGTCCTTGGTTCTCATGAGCATATAGGGTGTATACAAAGTCCTTTCTCAATTATAAACTTTAACAATTACATGAAATCCAAAGAGACAGTAGGCTTTGTTTTGCATGTTGTTGTACAACACTTCTTTTTTCTCTTATTTGCAGATCCTGTTGTGCTTGATTGAGAGCCATTGGTGATTAACCGAAACAAAATGGCAACTCCGCTGGAGGAAGCAAAATGTGTCGTTTGGTTTGCAAAGTCAAAGTCCGTGATTACCGTGATTAGCCCCCAGTTTAGAAGACCTTCAACCATCCACATTTTACAGCAAGACAGTACGCTTCCACACTGGGGTTTGTTCACAAGTGCGCGAGTTCTTTACACTACTTTTCTCGGAAGATGGATTGAGCGCAACGGGCAGGTGCCATGGCCTCCACGATCCCGATATCACGCCCCTGGACTTCTTCTTTGGGGATACGTAAAGGATTGTATGTATCATACTCCTGTTGCTGGCATTGACATTCTTCGTGCAAGAATTTGTGATGCCATCACGATGTCACGCAAGAGATGCTAGTGAAAGTATGGCATAAACTCGAATTTGGATATGCTTCGTGTAACTGACGGCGCACATGTTGAGATTTATTGAGACACAATCAACTTGATGTGTTATACAAACGCCAAAACAAAGCATTATTGTATCTTCTTTGGATTTCATCTAATTATTAAAGTTTATAATTGAGAAAGGACTTTGTGTACACCTTGTATGACTTTAGTAGGATTATATTTTGTCATTGGCCTTCCCATACTTTTCAAAACTTTCATAAGTGCGCAGAGCCCTTTCACAGATGGAGAAATAAGAACTAGCTCATCTGCTGACATCAGATGATTAACAATCATTGTAACAAGATGTCAAGACAGCAGCCTATTTAAACAAATGTTCAGTATTTGATGCTCCGAGGAATCGTCGTACATCTGCCAGCTTAGGTCAAAATTTTAGATATTTCGGCTTCCCTTTTCTTTCAAGAATTGTCTCGATATTTACAGGCAAGAAAGGCGTACCTTCATTTCTTCTTTGGAAATGAACTTTAACACACATTTACTTATAACTCAAATATATTGGTTAGATAAATTAAATATATTTCCACGATTGAGTTCTTAGTCTTCAGAAGTCAAGATCTGTTTCTTTCTTTCTTTTGCTGAAACTGCAGCTTTTCTATATTTTCTTTTTTCTACTCCGTCGTTAACCCTTTCAGACCTGAATTATGAAATTTAAAAATTTTTCTTGTTCAAGCCAAAATAGAAAAGAGGAAATAGGCCAAAAGCTTTTCAATGTTTTACCAAAAGAAGTGAGGAATCTCGACCTGAATAACTTCAAGAACCAGCTGGACAGATTCCTGTGCAAAGTTCCTTCGCTTGTATAGTAATGTATATTTATTTTCCAATATATTTCGTGAAATTGGATCCAATAATTTGTCTAAATAAACAGTGATGTGATGGTGTTTTATTTACCGTATTTGTCGGCTTATAAGACGCACTTTTTTTTTCCTTATAAATACCTTAAAAAATCGCCCTGCGTCTTAGAAGCCGAAAGTGGCAATACAGCACATCAATTAATAACAAATATTAAGAGTAATAATCATAAGCACACTGGACAAAAAATTAGTCACCCCTCTCAGAATGTACCTAATAACGTGTGACGGCGCCTCTGGCCTTGATAACCGCACGAATCCGGCGAGGCAGAGACTCTACGAGGTTGTGCATGTACTGAACATCGATTTGCTGCCACTCGTTCATCAGCCGGTCCCGAAGTTCCGCCAGAGTCCGTGGGTGTCTATTCCTGCGCTTCACTTTCTGTTTCCAGCCTGAACAACACCTTCGACGCATTCAGGATTAAAGGCTTCATTGGACCTGCGATGTACTCGACGCCTCCCATCATTGGAGAACAAACAAAAACGGGACTCATCGGACCAAATTACACGTTTCCAATCTGCCGCAGTCCGGTTTTGTGCCTCTGAGCCCATTTATAACGTGCCAATTTGTGACTTGCTGTTAACAGCGGCCTCTTCCGTGGTACCCTGCTCCAGATGTCCATCGCATGCAGTTCTCGTCGCAATGTCCGTTCGGAAATTGGTCGCTGGAGAACCTCATTGGTTTCTTGGAGCAATTGTTTCTCTGGTTTGAAAACGATTTGCAGTTACTAGACGAGAAACATGGCGGCGGCCCCTATTGTCGAGAATTGTTTTCCGGCCACAGTTACGCCGTCGATTGTCAGTTGATTGCGAACTACACCACTCTTGTAAACTCGCTGGACAGTACGCGTTGACACACCGACAAATTGGGCTACTTCAGACATTTTGTGTCCGTGAGCTCTGCCAAACACGATGGCTCCTTTTTGCCACTGAGTAACGTCTGCCTCACGACCCATTTTGCAGACTATATCCAACACACACTTTGTTCTTCACCACCTCACGAAACAGATCTGATCCTGTGTGCTACGTCACCGCTACTTGTCACTTACCAATGCTACATCAGCGCCCTCTGTGTGACCTTGAACTTCCTACTATCGGTGCTATTAGGGGTGACTAATTTTTTGTCCGGTGTGCTTATCTTTCTTTATTGGCTTTTGGGTTTTCTTTTTATTGAATTTTACATATCCATTGTATTAACAATAAAGTGCATCAAAAACTTTTTTTCTTGAATTTACCTTTCCAAAATTAAGGTGCGTCTTTCACGGCGCAGCGTCTTGTAATCCGTCAAATACAGTAATTCTTTTGGATGTGTATATATAAACATTATTATTATTATTATTTAATTATACTAAGTGGATGGTTAGGGCTTCTAAGTCAACTGGCGGGTTCTGCCAACTGGCGGGGACAAACACACACAAATGCACGTACACCTCCGACTAGGATTATGCCAATCCAATAATTCGTTTAAATAAAGAGTGATGTGGTGGGTGTTTTATTTAATTCTTTTGGTTGTATATATAAACGTTATTATTATTAAATTATACCAAATGGCTGGTTAGACATTCTAAGCCAGCTGACGGATTATGCCAATCCAATAATTCGTATAAATAAGAGTGATGTGGTGGGTGTTTTATTTAATTGTTTTGGTTGTGTATATATAAACATTATTATTTAATTATACCAAATAGCTGGTTAGACCTAAGCCAACTGGCGGATTAAGAAAGAATATATGCTTTAATTAAATAAATAGTGCAAACTGGCAACTCAGCCTTCTAAGCCAACTGGCTGATTAAGCCAGAATATATGCTATAATTAAATAAACAGCGCAATCTGGCAACTCAGCCAGATAAGCCAACTGGCTGATTAGGAACATATTAAGACCACGGCCGCTCGGTTGAAGTCTTAATACGCGCTTGGCTCCTGCCAGGCGAACACCTCTCCTCCTCGGAGGAGGAGGATGATAACTCGGCCTCCAAGTTGCATAACCCCTTGGTGCTCTTGCAACATTCCCCTCTCCCGTTGCACAACTCGCAACATTACCCCCCCTTGGCGCGTAACACCCCGCACCATGTCCCCTTGGCGCCTAACACCCCGCACCATGTGCCCTTGGCGCCTAACACCCCGCACCATGTGCCCTTGGCGCCTAACACCCCGCACCATGTGCCCTTGGCGCCTAACACCCCGCACCATGTGCCCTTGGCGCCTAACACCCCGCACCATGTGCCCTTGGCGCCTAACACCCCGCACCATGTGCCCTTGGGCCTAACACCCCGCACCATGTGCCCTTGGCGCCTAACACCCCGCACCATGTGCCCTTGGCGCCTAACACCCCGCACCATGTGCCCTTGGCGCCTAACACCCCGCACCATGTGCCCTTGGCGCCTAACACCCCGCACCATGTGCCCTTGGCGCCTAACACCCCGCACCATGTGCCCTTGGCGCCTAACACCCGCACCATGTGCCCTTGGCGCCTAACACCCCGCACCATGTGCCCTTGGCGCCTAACACCCCGCACCATGTGCCCTTGGCGCCTAACACCCCGCACCATGTGCCCTTGGCGCCTAACACCCCGCACCATGTGCCCTTGGCGCCTAACACCCCGCACCATGTGCCCTTGGCGCCTAACACCCCGCACCATGTGCCCTTGGCGCTAACACCCCGCACCATGTGCCCTTGGCGCCTAACACCCCGCACCATGTGCCCTTGGCGCCTAACACCCCGCACCATGTGCCCTTGGCGCCTAACACCCCGCACCATGTGCCCTTGGCGCCTAACACCCCGCACCATGTGCCCTTGGCGCCTAACACCCCGCACCATGTGCCCTTGGCGCCTAACACCCCGCACCATGTGCCCTTGGCGCCCTAACACCCCGCACCATGTGCCCTTGGCGCCTAACACCCCGCACCATGTGCCCTTGGCGCCTAACACCCCGCACCATGCCCCCTAACACCTCGCACCATGTCCCCTAACACCTCGCACCATGTCCCCTAACACCTCGCACCATGTCCCCTAACACCTCGCACCATGTGCCCTTGGCGCCTAACACCCCGCACCATGTGCCCTTGGCGCCTAACACCCCGCACCATGTGCCCTTGGCGCCTAACACCCCGCACCATGTGCCCTTGGCGCCTAACACCCCGCACCATGTGCCCTTGGCGCCTAACACCCCGCACCATGTGCCCTTGGCGCCTAACACCCCGCACCATGTGCCCTTGGCGCCTAACACCCCGCACCATGTGCCCTTGGCGCCTAACACCCCGCACCATGTGCCCTTGGCGCCTAACACCCCGCACCATGTGCCCTTGGCGCCTAACACCCCGCACCATGTGCCTTGGCGCCTAACACCCCGCACCATGTGCCCTTGGCGCCTAACACCCCGCACCATGTGCCCTTGGCGCCTAACACCCCGCACCATGCCCCCTAACACCTCGCACCATGCCCCTAACACCTCGCACCATGCCGCCTAACACCTCGCACCATGCGCCTAACACCTCGCACCATGCCGCCTAACACCTCGCACCATGCCTCCTAACACCTCGCACCATGCCGCCTAACACCTCGCACCATGCCTCCTAACACCTCGCACCATGCCCCTAACACCTCGCACCATGCCCCCTTGGCGCCTAACACCTCGCACCATGCCCCCTTGGCGCCTAACACCTCGCACCATGCCCCCTTGGCGCCTAACACCTCGCACCATGCCCCCTTGGCGCCTAACACCTCGCCCCCTTGGCGCCTAACACCTCGCCCCCTTGGCGCCTAACACCTCGCACCATGCCCCTTGGCGCCTAACACCTCGCACCATGCCCCCTTGGCGCCTAACACCTCGCACCATGCCCCTTGGCGCCTAACACCTCGCACCATGCCCCCTTGGCGCCTAACACCTCGCACCATGCCCCCTTGGCGCCTAACACCTCGCACCATGCCCCCTTGGCGCCTAACACCTCGCACCTTGGCGCCTAACACCTCGCACCTTGGCGCCTAACACCTCGCACCATGTCCCCTAACACCTCGCACCATGTCCCCTAACACCTCGCACCATGTCCCCTAACACCTCGCACCATGTCCCCTAACACCTCGCACCATGTCCCCTAACACCTCGCACCATGTCCCCTAACACCTCGCACCATGTCCCCTTGGCGCCTAACACCTCGCACCATGTCCCCTTGGCGCCTAACACCTCGCACCATGTCCCCTTGGCGCCTAACACCTCGCACCATGTCCCTTGGCGCCTAACACCTCGCACCATGTCCCCTTGGCGCCTAACACCTCGCACCATGTCCCCTAACACCTCGCACCATGTCCCCTTGGCGCCTAACACCTCGCACCATGTCCCCTTGGCGCCTAACACTTCGCACCATGTCCCCTTGGCGCCTAACACCTCGCACCATGCCCCTTGGCGCCTAACACCTCGCACCATGTCCCTTGGCGCCTAACACCTCGCACCATGTCCCCTTGGCGCCTAAACACCTCGCACCAGTCCCCTTGGCGCCTAACACCTCGCACCATGTCCCCTTGGCGCCTAACACCTCGCACCATGTCCCTGGCGCGTAACACCTCGCACCATGTCCCCTGGCGCGTAACACCTCGCACCATGTCCCTTTGGCGCGTAACACCTCGCACCATGTCCCCTGGCGCGTAACACCTCGCACCATGTCCCCTTGGCGCGTAACACCTCGCACCATGTCCCCTTGGCGCGTAACACCTCGCACCATGTCCCCTTGGCGCGTAACATCTTGCAGCATGTCCCCTTGTTACATAACTTGCAGCATTTCCCCTCCCCTTGTTGCATACCCCTTTGCAGCATTGATCGACATTTGCAATTGCATTGCACTCGTCCATTTTTCGCCCATACTACTGAAGCTTTACGAGTTTTCACTAAAAAAATTAGCCAAGTTTTCATACAGAGAATCAGACATTTGCATTTACACGTATCCTCTTTCATAACCTTATGAGCCAACTGTATTGAATTGTTACTGAAGGTCGTAATAGGGTCAGTTTTAGGCGGTTGCGAGGGGTGCACCGCACCCGGCCCCATGTTTTGGCGGTAGCGGGATGCCAAACTATCGATAAACACAATTACTTGTCAAGGCTGCATCAAACGTAATACAATACGCTTTTTTTATTATTATTTTAAAATAATAATATATATTAACACTATTATTTATATCTTTTATAACAATGATTGGATGGATGAAACCCAATCGGTACTGACCAGAGTTAATCTCCACACTAGTATTTATATACTTTACCATATGGTGAAGCGTACTCAGTCGTATTGATACAATGACACTACCGATCAACTAGCCAACCAACAAAAAGAGCTGGAGAAACAAAGAAAAAGGCGGCAAGATATAGCGTCACTAGCAGCACGAGACGCTAAGGGCTTGAAACGCAAACGGGGAGAAACTACTATTGATTCTACAATTGATACAAACCAACTTTAAAAGTGCGCTCACCTAAATTCAACAAATGGAAGGACTACTCCTAAACAGAAGTACACCTAATTGAATAAATCAAGACTTTAGAACAATTGACTTGGTAAGTTAACCGTTGTATTTCTAAGCCCCAGTTTAGTAATAGCAGTTTAAAGTAGGTCAAGTTAGATTAGACCCACATTGTGGTCTAAGACCGAGCATTAATTTATAGTTTAACAAAGGCCCTAGCCAAATCTTGTGACGAATCCTACCGTGGACCTCAATTTAATCTACCTGCTCTGAACCATTTCCGAAATCTCTAGACTGACCTTACTAGGCAAGGCTTATCCTACTCTGACGTTATTTCCGACTTTTCTTCACTGAAAGCAAGAAAAGTTCAGTTCTAACAGTTTTTGTAACACTATTATAGGTACCTAATATGCTTGTTCCTTTAAGTTTATATCACTAAAAAAAATGTATTATATGTTGTTTTGAGTGTTGTGATTGTAACGTGTACCCAATATTCTTGTTCGTATAATAATACCAAATTTTTTCTATATACTGTATCTTATAATACCAAAGAATTGCATTTTATTTTATATTATGAGAATTTTAGTTATTTTATGATTAGCTATTTTTGTGCATTGATTATAATTATTGATTGATAAGCGATTGATAAACTAAATAGCTAAAATGGGCGAATTTTCTTTAATTGAAACTGAACGACAGTATTATTACACACACGTTATTAACAATTAAAAAAAACCTGCTAAACATTAATCGCCAGCCCCGCATAGTACGTGTATTTTGTATCCGGTCTCGCAAACCGTGGCCCCGGCAAGTTTTTTTTTTGAGAGAGAGAGAGAGAGAGAGAGAGAGATACAAGGAAAAGAAGTACCTCAAAAGGCCTTGCGGCCCATACCGAGGACGGTACAATGGCAACGGGAGCCAGGAAAATTTTGTAAAAGTTTATTTCTTTCAACTATCCTAGCAGTAGTAGAAAACTGGATAGTAAAGTAGAAGGCTCTCTCCCCACCCTCCGCTCCCTCCCTGCCAGAGGCAGGTACGGAAAAAGGTTGAAGAAAATACCTTGACCCTGGAAAAGTAGCCAAGGAAATTTTACAGGAAAGTGGAGAAAATATAAATAGCTCTATATTTAGCTTGCTCACAGAGACACCGAGCAAGCGAACTCCTGCAGAGTTTTCTGAGGTTTTAATCTTAAACTATGAGTGTGTTCAGTACTTTGTCTAGCCTTTTTAAACAGATTTACACTTTGACTGGAAACAACCTCTGAGGGAAGTTGGTTCCAGATATTAACTATTTTATAGGAAAAGAAATTTCCGCAGACTGAGGTCCTAAATGTCTTTACACACTCAAATAGTGTGCAAGATTTCGTCTAACCTTTTCTTGAACTGATCCACAGAGGAACTGTTCACAACTTCCGAAGGTAACCTGTTCCATGTGTCACAGATCTTATACGTAAAGTAATTCCCCACACACTAGTCCTAAACCGTTTCAAATCCAACTTCCAACCATTGTTGTGAGTGGGTTATCATTTAAACTAAACATACTTCTAAATCGACATCGTTGAACCCTCGTAAGAGCTTGAAAACCTCGATCAGTTGACCGCGCAGCCTCCGAGTTTCAAGCGAAAACAAGTTCAGGGCGCGTAACCTTCGATTGTAGCCCATATGCCTAACGGAAGGGATTAACTTTGTGGCCCTCGACTGCACTCGCTCCAGCCTCTCAATATCTTTCCTGAGGGTGGGCGACCAGAACTGCACAGCATACTCCAGGTACGGCCGAACAAGGGAATTGTACAGTGAGAGCACAATCTCCTTGTTCCGAAACTGAAATTGCCTCCTGATATAACCCAATAGTTTCTGGGCTTCTTTTCCACCTCTACACACTGTTTCGTAAACTTAAGGTCGCTGCTAATTAGCACACCCAAGTCCTTTTCTAAACAGTCACCTCGATATTACTACCCAACATCGAGTAGTCCGACTTGGGATTGGTGTAGCCAATGTGCATCACTTTGCATTTACCCAAGTTAAACGGCATTTGCCATTTTTCGGACCACTCTCCTATCTACCTAGGTCCGCACGCAGTTCCTCGATCGCTTCGGCGTCCCAACATTGGCCCCAAGCTTGGTGTCATCAGCGAATTTGGCGATCCGACTGACGATGCCACCGTCGATATCATTTATGTAAATGGTAAACAACAGTGGCCCCAAAACGGAACCCTGAGGAACCCCACTAGTGACCGAGGCCCAACCCGAACTAGCCCCTTTAATTACCACCCTCTGCCGCCTATTCCTCAGCCAGTTTTCAATCCACCTACCTATTTCCCCACCGATACCCAGCGCGCGCACTTTCGCCATTAGCCGGCGGTGAGGTACCTTATCAAAGGCTTTCTGAAAGTCGAGATAAAGTATATCAATCGCCCTACTCTTATCGTACTCACTCAACATCACGTGGAAAAACTCGAGCAAGTTGGTGAGACACGACCTATGCCGTCTAAACCCATGTTGGGAGTCCCCAAGCAGCTTAGGAGAGAGAGAGAGAGAGAGAGAGAGAGAGAGACTTGCGAAGTTACTATAGTAATTGTCGGATGCGGACATGCAGAGCATAAGTTAGCCGTAAATAAATTTAAAATATTTGTATACCATTACATACATTGTACATATGGCTTCTTTCAGTTTTTGTTTATTGGGTTTTTTGTGCTCTTCCCAGTGAATGCTGGCAACGACTTCTTTCGTAACCATGGAAAGACCTTAAAGCTGGATATATATATATATATATATATATATATATATATATATAATACACACACACACACACACATGCGCCTCGGTGGTGTAGTGGTTAGCGTCGCTGACTACGAATCCATCGGCCCGGGTTCGAGACCTGACGGCAGCCGGCGCGCAGCAAAACCCAGCTGTTCATCCTTCCACACAATAAAGAAAGTGGTTGGTAGATAAATGGGTACCCTAGGTGGCCTAGTGGTTAAGACGCTGGGTTGCTGATGAGGCGTGGTTCAGATTCCACGTTAAACTGTAGGTCTAAGGTGGAGTGAAAAGCTTGACCTTCGTCAGAATGAACAATTCGGGCGGAAGCTAACCAAAGGTATATATATTTTCTATCGTATTTGGAAAACAGCTTCTTTCGTAATTATGGGAAAACCTTAACGATGAGAATATATATATAAATTTTTTTTGGTCAAATTTATATTACTCAATTCTAATTTAATTTACCATTTTTCATTTTATAACATATATATACTGTACTATACAGATATCTAGTAAAAATAAATAAATAAATAAATCCATAAAAACAAAAGGTATTCGAAGAGGGTGTGCAAGAAGTGACTAAGCCTAACTATTGAATCACTTGTGAATAAATAAGAGGTCAAACTTGGATGTTCCAAACAGCGAACGGAACAGTGGGTCACGGAGTACGTGTGCTGCTGGGCATTAGTCAGAACATCAGACCAACCATTAAGGGTAATAGTGAAACCAAATAATTGTAAAGTATAACAAAAATGACACTGTTGTAGAATCGCAAATTTCCAATTCTTTAACCCTTTATCGGGCAGTGTTACTTTACTGGTTTTGTTCTGGCTAACGCCAGACGATTTTATTATCTCGGAGATATATCTGTGCAGTAAAGGATTAAGCAAACGTCTCTTAACCCTTTACTGCACAGAGGTCTTTCCGAGACTGAATAAAATCAGTAAAGTAACACTGCACGATAAAGGGTTAAAGGAGTCAATTACCTGAGGCGGCTGATTGCAAATAGCTTTTACAGCGTCTACTCAATTGCTCCAACGAATTTCTGGCAACGATTTTCAAGTCGGTGAAATAGTATGGAATTTTAAAATGGCTCAACTTTGTGGATCCAGAGAAACTGCAGTAAACAAGTATAACAAACTGCAGGGGTTTATTTTAACGGTCGTCCGGTATTACCAAGTATTCTAAATTAACCATTTCTAAATTCATCCCTGGTGTTGAAATTAACGGCTCATTAATTTTAACCCCAGGGATTAATTTAGAATACCAGTAGTCTCAGACCGCCGGACGACCGTTAAAATAAACCCCTGAACAGTATAATTCCAAATAAATTCTTGAAGTAAGGATTCCGCCGTATGCACGATGACTAAATCCCATTTATGTGCCAAGCATGGTGCATACACAATCCTTGGATTTATTTTTTCTTAATGAAGGATTGTACACCTACATGAATAGCATTTATGTTGCTCCATTGCCATAGCACTGTTCGCAACAATTGGCAATATCAATATGAAAATGTGAACGCTTCAAAATAAAGGCAAATTCAATGAAAGATTTGTTTACTATGACAATTTTGTTCAAGGTCTATGGTACAGTATCGGAGTAATAAACAAAACTGTTCACTGTGAAACATATCTGATGTACAGTTTCAAAAATACTAAAAATTATGGCTTTCAAAAGTTATTCTTTACCCGAAAGGTAGTTTCCTCAGAAACTATTGAGAAAATTTAATTTTGGTTTTTCTGACTCGAATAGTAAACACACTGAAAGCAACATTATATTTTGCAAGCAATTCTACGAGGCACCAAAAATTTCCATTTTTTTAACAGATGATAATTCTCTAAATGCTAAATTACCGGATGCAAGGTAAGAAATACAATCTAAAATGAGTTTTAATCTTTCAATGCATTTGGTCCACATAGGTAGACAACTTTACGCACGCCACGTTGCTACATATTAATGTCTGATACCTGACTGGTTGACTTTATTATATCGCAAAGTATCTCTTGTCCACGTGTATGGACAAATTGTGCACCATTGTGAAGGGACAGCACTTTCTCAATGGGAATATCGTATAGTTTCCAGAATGTCTGTTGTCCACATATGTGGACAACTTGCAAGAGAACTTGAATATATTAAAAAAAAAACCAAAATTATGTAAAGAAGTTTAAATGAATTTATATCAATAACGTGGCAATTGAAAAACCTCAGGGACGAAAAGGACAACACAGATCGCCACCCACTTTTTTTTCCTTTACAAATAGAGTGTGAAATCCATCTGCGAGAGTTAAATCACTTAAACCTTGCTCTAACTGCTTTGAAGTTGTACACGCTTCATGATTATTTGAAGCTTTTAGCTTCATGGTTTGCAAGGACTTCAGGTGGTTTCTGTCACTTACTAAAACCAGTAGTTAACGCTAAAATTTTGACACGCACAATTGGCAACAAAAGGAAGCCCTCTTGTGATTTTTGAGTAAACGAATCAAGGACGGCCAGTAAATTTTTGTCGAACTTTCCTTTTATAATTAACCGAAGTAAAACGACGATTGTCAGTAACTGAAATTGTACATTTTTTCAGTAAGCTGGATTGGATGCACAAAGACAACAACCTTTCGAAAATTATAGTCACTGCTATCTGGTCATAATGCAAAGTCTGTTGATAGTTTACCTAATGAATGGGAATTCATATTGTCGATATTCGGAGGAAGTATTACCTGACTAAGTTAGACCTCGAGCCTTCGGCAATCTTTACCAATCTATCTAGAGTAAGACGAGGACTTGGATCTTCTGACTGACTTCGAAATGCCAAATCACTAGAATCCTTCACGGAGAAGCTGTTAAGAGATTCCGTTGATCTTGAATCAGCAAGTTCACTGCTCTCGCTTGCAGTCTATGTCGATGGCTTTAGCTCGAACTATTTCAAAATTACAGATTGCACAGAATTTACACACATTTACTTAAGCTTCACGAACTTCTCTTTTAGCATTTTGCTGGCGAAATTGCGTCAGATTATTTCCTTTGTCATGATAAATGTACACAGCGTATTCCATTACAGGGGCGGACAAGACCCTGGAGAGAGAGCTATTGAGTAGGGGGCGAAGAAACTGCGGAGCCGGTACAGCACATCTAACCTCTTAAAAGCTGTTTTAGAAAGGGTATATGTGATCTTTCCAATAATGATTACGGGAAAAAGAAACGCAAAGAACGTTGAGAGAAGAGGAAGGATTGAGTTGTGTATTGTTGAAGATAAGGGTATAGTCGTATGGAAGATTGTGACGAGTAGACAGATGAAGGAACTGGGTTTTTGAGGTATTGAAAGCCACAAGATTTTCTCTGTCCCAATCAGATAAGACAGATACGCCATAGCCGTCTCACGCGAAGCATGAAATAACTGTTGAGAGGGACACTGAAACAGGTGGAAAAGTGAAGGGTGGAATCATCGGCACAGGAGTGGATAAGACATGAAGTGCGATTTAAAAGAGCAGTACACACACACACCACACACACACACAGAGACACACACACACACACACACACACACACGTATATATACAGTACATGTCACAAAAAATGTGGCCATCTTTTTCGTGTCAACAAAACTACAAATTCAGTAACTAAATGAAACAAAAATCATATTAAATCTTTTAACATCCTTAAAATGAGAAGTAGTTTATTTAAATCGAATTAGTAGCCTTTCCACAAATTCATTTTGAACAATCTTAGTTAAAAATAAAGTTGACAATACGAAAGTAGAAAAACTAAATTACTGATACCGAATCTTTTCCTACACACCAGTGCATACTTGCAAAAAAAACGTCCCGATTTCAACTGCTCGGGAAAATTCGCCACCAAATAGTCCTGATTTAAATCCAGTTGACTAGTTTAGTCGACAAAGTTTACAAAATATTCAAGATTTCAATCAGCTTCGAGATTACATTTTAACAGCATAGAATGACTTCGATCAAGACACCATTTCTACAGCAGTTCGCCATGCCGCACAAAGCTACAATTGGTCATTGACAATGGAGGACACATTGAACACTTGCTACATTAATATTTTTTTTTCATTGTAAACTATTCTAACCAGTTAAGTCTCTAATTACCCTCCCTATTAACTCCACTTTTTAACAACTATTGTTCAAGTTGAATTTGTAAAAAGATTAGTAATCTTTTGAAATAAACTACCCCTCATTTTAAGGACATTATAAAAGATTTAATATGATTTTTGTTTCACTTGGTTATCATTGGAATTGTGGTTTTGATCTGGATCCGGAATCCGGTTTTTAAATCCTAAAACTAAATGCATATCATTGAAGATTTTAGCGACAGTAATAGGCTTAAATGCATATTCTTCAGGATGATTCCTTTCATAGGTATCAATCTCTCCGATTTCAACTTCAGCTTTGAAACTGTTTCCTTTCATTGCACTCACTCTCTTAAATCATCCATTTTTAGACTTTAGCTCGGCTAAAGCTTAGTCGGTGGCGAAGGGAAGTTTGCTGCTTACCCGTTTAATTTAGCTAATAATAATACATTTAGTTTGCAGGTGGTGCTCGAACATGGATTTGCTGAAGAACGAGCTACTGTACAACGCGAGAGGGAGGCCAGAGTGAGGTTTGAAGAAAGGGTAATGCTCCTGATGGCGAAATTAGAATCCCTTGGGCCTTCCGAGAGGAGTTATTCTTCAGTCGCGGCCTCTCCTGCCTCAATTTCTACTAATGGTATAAATAATTTTAGCAGCCCTCTCTTTTCGCCTAGTTCCTGACCCTTGGTTCAAGTGTGTAATGGAGCCCCATTGAGACAACCTAAGACTTGTCTACCCGTAATAATAAAGTTAGTTTTCTGTTTTATGTTTCGAAGACGCTGATGAACCTGAAATACGAATCGTTGGCGATTCCTTTGTTCGAGGGCAGCTCGATGAATTCTGTGGAAGAAACCCCCGTCGTAGGCGCCGTTATTGTTCACCTGGTGCAGGGGTGGAGGATATAACGAATAGTGTTGACCAGTTTATAGACGGAAATTCCGAGGACACAGCGTATGTTATTCATGTCGGTATTAATAACTTTTTAAATTCTAGATCGGAAGTGCTTCTGGCTAGGTATAGGGACTTAGTTTTTTATCCTTTAGTCACTCTAATAAGATTGTTAACAGGTATACTTCCTCGAATTATCCTACGTAACGAGTTCTACAGCAAGGCAACCTATATTAACAATAATTTAAAGTCTCTTTGCCAACAGGAAAGAGGGAAGGAGTGCATTTTGCGAATTTTTGGAACAGTTTCTACGGCACGAGGGACTTCATCTTAATGATGTTGGATCTGCGCGTTTAGGAAGATTTTCATAATACAGGCAGTCTTCAGATAACGACATTTTCGCAATAACGACGTTTATACATTATAACCTCCAACCCAGATACCGATGCCCATTCCTCGCAATAGAGACATTTGGGGAATTTCGTCGGAGTAAGTAGCAGCACCGTATGTAAATTTCGGCAACTTTGGTTGGCAACAACGAGTCTAGAACGTTCAGTTGCGCCAGCGTCGCCATTTCGGAAGCATTATTTCAATGTTTACACAACATTTATTATTTTTGTGTTGTTATAAATATTGACTCGTGATTAATATTATGCCACCAAAAAGGGGGATTAGTGAAAAAGAAAGTGTGGAGAAAAGGCAAAGGTACAGTTTTGAGTTTAAAATTGATATTATTAAGCGTGGTGAATCGTTAATAGTGAGGTCGCTAAACTTGAATCGTTCGACAGTGGCTATGATTTATGAGAAGGAAAAAAATACTTGAACATGTAAAGAATGCTGGAAATTTAAAAGCGAAAGTGTTGTCAAGGATGATGATTTAACCCTTTAAGCCCTGAATTTTTTTGTAGGGTTAAGTTATGAATGCGTGTATTTGAAACGTTAGCAATTGGCATCTTCAGTCCTTAAAGGGTTAATTAAGGTAAGAAATTATAATTAGAATTAATAAGATTTAATCTAGATTAAATTATTTTCTTTATTAAATGTTAGATTTTACACTATATAACAATGAGATTGTTAAACTATTCATTAATTTTGTAAATAATGGTTTGAAAATATTCTGTCGAAAGTCCAGGAACGTAACCCCAACTTATAACATAACCTATAACCTAATGGAAAACGTAATCCAGATAACGATCCGTTTTCCAGGAACGTATTAACATCGCTATCTGAGGACTGCCTGTACTGGCTTCTTTTCAGGTTGCCGTAACTCGAACGGTCCCGGCGTAATTTCCTTAAATTACAGCCCAAAAAATATGAATTTAACTTGTGCACGCATAGGTAACGCGGTTTTAAACAATTTGAAGGTTCTCTTTAAATGCTCGTAGCCTACGAAACAAAAAAAAAACTTTTTTCTTTTAATTGCTTGCAAAGACTATGATTTAAATAACTGAATCGTGGCTTAGCACTTAAACACGTGACTTCGTAGTGGGAGTATCAAATTAGAGGTTATAGATTTTTTGTTAAAATCAGAAGAGGTAGGCGAGGAGTAGTAGTTATGTTGTATATCAAAGATAATATTGCGAACGCCATAGAATTGAAGCACAGAATTCCAGAATCGATAGATTCGACTATAGCAGAACTTAAATTGAGGGATTTCAAACTTCTTGTTGACATTATACATAGGCCCCCTAATCAAACAGCTGATATAGACGAAGCGTTATATCGTGAACTAAAGAGAATAATAGGTAGTGAGCAGGCCTTCATTATGGGTGACTTTAATTGCGCTAACGTGAATTACGATACAATTCAGGGAAACGCGAAAGGTAACCGTTTAGTTAATTTTCTTGAGGATAGCTTTCTTATTCAAAAGGTTGGGGAACCTACGAGGCTGGACAGTATTTTAGATTTAGTAATAATTACGGATGATAGGCGTGTAACTGATCTTCAGGTAATAGAACCGTTAAACAATAGCGATCACAATATGGTAGAGTTTGTCCTCTCAGTAAGTCACTCAAAATCAGCTAACTCGACTAAAATTCCTGACTTCGGGCGCGCGGACTTTCATAAATTTAGAAATGAATTGTCACGCGTCAATTGGGAAAATGTAATGGGGACCTCCAACGCAAAAAATAATGTGGGAATCGTTTGAAACTGTCTTCAGGACTATAAATGAGGAATGTGTACCGTACAAGATTAGATTAAGCGTGCAAAAGTAAATAACAAACCCTTGGTTTACTTCCAGAGTAGGGGATATTATAAAGAGTAGAGATAAGGTTAATAGGCTACACAAGTTCGATAAAGACAATTTATGGTTACGAAACAACTACATATCTAAGGCGTGAAGCAAAAAGCGTAATAAAAAAGTCAAAACGCGCTTTTGAAATTTCCATAGTTCGTGACGGCAAAGAAAACACCAAGCGATTCTTCCAATAAGTCAATAATAGGAACCCGGTAAAGAGCGCCTTAGGACCGTTGAGAAATTCAGACGGTGAGCTAGTTTCTGGAAACAAGCAAATGGCTGCCCTGCTAAACGAATTTTTTACGTCAGCTTTTACAATAAAAGATGTAACGAATATCCCCACGATCATAGATATAATACCTTCTGATAATGGTAATACTCAAGATAATATTGTGGTGAGTGAAAGGCATTGTGGTGAGTGAAAGGCATTGTGGTGAGTGAAAGGCATTGTGGTGAGTGAAAGGCATTGTGGTGAGTGAAAGGCATTGTGGTGAGTGAAAGGCATTGTGGTGAGTGAAAGGCATTGTGGTGAGTGAAAGGCATTGTGGTGAGTGAAAGGCATTGTGGTGAGTGAAAGGCATTGTGGTGCCGTTAACCAAGATTTTTAATGCGTCTATTTCTGAGGGGTGCATATCAGATATTTTCAAGTTAGCAAATGTAACGTCTATTTTTAAGAAAGGCAATAAAGGTGCGGCGGGAAATTATACGCCAATCAGTTTAACGTCTGTTGTACAGTAGGTACGCTACTGGAATCGATAATTTGGGATCAAGTAGTCAAACACTTAGAATTGCATAACTTGATTAGAAATACGCAGCACGGTTTTAGGCGAAACAAATCTTGCTTAACTAATCTTTTAGAATTTTTCCAAAGCGTGGTTGACGTTTATGATAGTCAACGGGCGGTAGATGTAGTGTATTTAGATTTTCAAAAAGCGTTTGACACCATACCGCACAAAAGACTCGTTAAAAAAAACTAAGGCTCATGTAATCAGGGGGTGTAGTAATAAATTGGATAGAAGAGTGGTTGCGAGGTAGGAAACTGAGGGTGGTGGTTGATGGAGCAGAGTCTTCTTGGGCTAATGTAGCGAGCTGCGTTCCTCAGGGTTCTGTATTGGGCCCCTTGCTTCTTCTTGTATATACAGTATATTAATCTATATGTCGGCCCAGTCCTCACAGTTTCAAAGTTTGCGGATGACATGAAGTTGGGTAGTAGGGCGATATAAATGCGAATATTGAAGTAAAATCCAGGAAGATCAGAACAAAATCGCTGATTGGTCAGTCACACGGCAAATGAGATTTAACGTCCACAAGTGCAAAATTTTACATATAGGTTCGCGTAACGGTAATTTTGCTTATAGTATGTCAGGGAAAGAGTTGGCAAGCGTAGAACAGGAAAAAGATTTAGGAGTTATCGTCACTGGTGATTTAAAAGTAGCGAAACAAAGTACAGCAGCGGTAATAAGGCAAACAAGGTGCTAGGTTTTATAGCTAGGAATTTGGAGTACAAATCGCGCATTATTATTGTTCCTCTTTATAAATCATTAGTTAGACCCCATTTGGAGTACACGACCCAATTTTGGAATCTGTATATGCACAAAGATACAGATAAAATCGAAAGAGTTCAAAGACGAGCAACCAAGATAATTCCGTCGCTTTGGTCGAAGTCGTACGAGGATAGGCTTATATTAAGGAGTTAAAATTGACTACACTCGAGACTAGGAGGCTAAGTGGGTGATCTAATCCAGGTTTTTAAAATTATGAATGGGTTCGATAATGTAAATACAGAGCTTTTTCGAACTATCACAACATAATGGAACTAGAAATAACGGGTGTAAGTTGACAAGTGGAAGGTTCGAGACAGCAGTTGGCAAAAATTTTTTTAGGCATAGAATAGTAAATAGGTGGAATAGTTTGTCGGTATAGGTAATTAGTAGCATGTCTATAAACATGTTTAAAAATCGATTAGACGCATATTGATAGATTGGGTATAGTTTAAGGTAGTAAAATTAAGGTTTTTGTGGTTCGGAACCCACGTAAAATTGTAGGTCCCCTCCACCAGAGGACATGCGCAATACACAACTACAACCACAGTTAGGTAGACCAGCCATGAGTGGATCCTAGGGTATTTGTTGGTCTGATTTATATATATTATATTATATAATATATATATATATATATATATATATATATATAATATATAATTGTGTGTGTGTGTGAAAAGGTTTATTGGCAGACAAAATATTAAAGATGTCAATCAGCTTCGAGATTTACATTTTAACAGCATAGAATGACTTCGATCAAGGCACTATTTCTTCAGCAGTTCGCCATGCCGCACAAAACTACAATTGGTCATTAACAATGGAGGATACATTGAACCTTGTTGCATTAATATTTTTTTTTTCATTGTAAACTACTGGAACCAGCTAAGTTTCTAATTGTTCTCCCTATTAACTCTATATATATATATATATATATATCTATATATATATATAATATATATATCTATATATATATACAACTGCAAAGAACACGCAGTATAAATAACGTAAAGAACGACGCTTGTATAGGAGATATTCCGCGCAAGACGAGAGAGAGAAAACGGAACAAATGAAAAATGAAGTACCACCTGGGAATCGAACCCGGGATCTTCCGATTGCCGTCAGACGCGATACCATTACACCATGGACTCCACTCTTCAAATGCCGTAATTCTTCTACATACTCGCAGAAACCAATGCCCCAAGGGGCACCTCCCGCATGCCGTAACATTATATACATTCAACTGCAAAGAACACGCAGTATAAATAACGTAAAGAACGACGCTTGTATAGGAGATATTCCGCGCAAGACGAGAGAGAGAAAACGGAAGAAATGAAAAAATGAAGTACCACCTGGGAATCGAACCCGGGATCTTCCGATTGCCGGTCAGACGCGATACCATTACACCATGGACTCCACTCTTCCAAATGCCGTAATTCTTCTACATACTCGCAGAAACCAATGCCCCAAGGGGGCACCTCCCGCATGCCGTAACATTATATACATTCAACTGCAAAGAACACGCAGTATAAATAACGTAAAGAACGACGCTTGGCATTGGTTTCTGCGAGTATGTAGAAGAATTACGGCATTTGGAAGAGTGGAGTCCATGGTGTAATGGTATCGCGTCTGACCGGCAATCGGAAGATCCCGGGTTCGATTCCCAGGTGGTACTTCATTTTTTCATTTGTTCCGTTTTCTCTCTCTCGTCTTGCGCGGAATATCTCCTATACAAGCGTCGTTCTTTACGTTATTTATACTGCGTGTTCTTTGCAGTTGAATGTATATAATGTTACGGCATGCGGGAGGTGCCCCTTGGGGCATTGGTTTCTGCGAGTATGTAGAAGAATTACGGCTTTGGAAGAGTGGAGTCCATGGTGTAATGGTATCGCGTCTGACCGGCAATCGGAAGATCCCGGGTTCGATTCCCAGGTGGTACTTCATTTTTTTCATTTGTTCCGTTTTCTCTCTCGTCTTGCGCGGAATATCTCCTATACAAGCGTCGTTCTTTACGTTATATATATATACTTTTTTTTTTTTTTTTAACTATTGTTCAAGTTGAATTTGTAGAGATATTACTAATCCGATTGAAATAAACTACCTCATTTTAAGGACATTATAAGGATTTAATGATTTTTGTTTCACTTGGTTATCATTGAAATTGTGGTACTAAGAACAGAAATATATGCAGTTGATTAGAAATAATACAGTAATGTCGAAGTTAAGTGGCGCTACATTCAGACGTTTTCGTACCAAGAATTCCATAGCTTAGGCCGCCTTAGAGGATAAACGGCACGACTCATGGATAGCTTGGATAATCGGGTTGGTTGATTTTTTTAATTCTTTGCATTAGACTGTGTCGAACACGTCTTGTTACCTCCGGGAAGCTCGGGAAATTGCAGGTAGCAAACATTTGCGAAGCTGAGCATCTCGGGGGTAATTTATGCAAGAGTCTAAAAGACCTGTTGTACAGCAAATTTAGGTTTCTGCCAGAACCTTTTTTATAATTCACCCAGAGTTCCTGTCCGTATATATTACTGCAGAAAGTACGAGAGAGTGTGTCTTTAGTTTCACTTGTACAGAACCGAAAGTTCCTTACAATCATTCACTTTAGCACAAAGGCTTCGAGATTATGACTCGGATATAAGAAAACAGTCATAGTTTGACCCAAATACTTAAACTCTTGTACTTCCTCAATTACTTCACCTCTCATTTTAAACCTAATATCAGCTGGCTGATTACAGTTTATAGTGAAATTGCATAACCTTAGTTTTTGTAAAATTAAAAATAATGTGTTTCTGCGAGTACACTTCGCAGACTTTTAGTAGCAGATCCAGACCTTTAACAGAGGGACTTAATAACACCATATCATCGGCATAAACTAAATTATTTATCCTTGTGTTATCTATACAACATCCCACTGTTGCCTCATTAAGTGAAGCAATTAATCCGTCAATATACACTTTAAACAGCATAGGGGAGAGCAAGGAGCCTTGTCTCACCCCGCAGGAGGAGCCAAAACATTCGGATAGTACATTGCCCCACCTTACAGTAAAAGATCGGTGGGAATACCAAAATTTCAATAAATTTAATATGTACATGGGAACCTTCCTGTCTTCTAGTTTTGCAAATAAAATAAATTCGCCGCAAGAAAAAAAAATTAAAACTTTATATACAAACAAAAAAATTTAACCAACAAACAAGATTAGTAGGTTGTACCATTCCATTTTATAATCCACAACAACCAACATTATGTTACATATTTTAATTACACCTAGTTATTGGTGCCTCAAATTTTCCTTCGTCTGGTAAGTTAATTGATTTTTGAAATTCTGCTTTAAGCTTAATGTCAATTTTAATTTTTTATTTTATTTTAAAATTTATTATTTTATTTTCTTCCTAACTTTGTAAGATGTGATGCTTCAATTTTAAATGTTTAATTTTAATTCAACATTTGTTTAATGTAGACTTGTTAAAATTCATGCATCTTTAACGATAGACTTGGGGAACTTTTAATTTTTTTTAGTTTTATTTTTCTTATTTTCGTTATTGTACGGTTTTTTATTAATAAACAAACAAACCTCAACAGTGAAAAGGCTATTTTTTTCAAGAAAAAACAATGACGGAAGTAAAATTTACTGGAAGTGTGAAATGAGTAACTGCGAAGCAAGAGTATACACTCTGAGTTCACAGGATGAGGCACCATCGATTTGCAAATCCATTGGTGAGCATTGTCATAGCTCAAATGCAGCAAAACCAAGTTCATCAATCTTTACCAATGCTTAAGTCATCTGCATTATCGTCGTCGTCGCAATTATCATCAACAAACTCTCATTTCTGAGGCAGTAACAGGCTTAGACGATGAATCTTAAGCCTTCATGCCCTCAACATCAGCCTTGGCACGAAACAGAGGCTCGCACCAAAAGGCTAAGAAAGCTACTCCTATCCCTCAAAAAAGAACTGGATACTCAATTCCTGAAGCCTATCAATTTCTTGATAACGGAGAAAAATTTTTACTATATTAAGACAGTAGAGAAAATAATAATAGATTTTTAGTGTTTGCAACCGAAAGGAGGTTTCGATGATTTGATTTATAAACATTGGGCGTGTGATGGCACATTCAAGTATAGTCCAGATATATACTTTCAACTTTATACATTGCATATAGTAACAAGAAGCGTTAGCATTCCTCGATTATTTGCTCTGTTGCCTAAGAAAACTGATGGTTGCCTGATGGTTGCCTGATGGTTGCCTGAGGAAGCAAGTATGAACAGTTTCTCTTTTATGTTTCCGAATGCTACAACATGTTGCTTATTTCATTTGGCTAACAATATTTATCGCAAACTAATCGAAATTAGATTAAAATAGAAATATCATGAAGATAATGAATTTAACAAAGATAAAAAGCTTCACAGCACTGGCATTTCTTCCTATTCAAGACGTGGTGGAAAGGTTTCTTGAACTCAGTGATGATCATAGGCGTATGGGATGGCACTTTACTGGCGGGAGGGGGGCGGAAAAAATTTGCCCTAAAAATTTTCAGGGCGCCTTCATTTCTGCATAAGCACTGTGTGTAGCATAAAAAACATTACAATTTACAAAAGTGAAAATTTTGCTACAACATTTCTAAATGACAAGCAAAACTACGGCATTGCAGTTGATATAGAATCAGTAAGTCCTCAACTTACTTTTTAATTATTAACCAAGTATAGTAGCAAGTAATTAATTCACCTCAAGAAGTAAACAAACAAAAAGGAATGTCAGGAAAAATCTGCCCTGAAAATGCCCAATTCCCTAGTCCTGGGGGGGAGTGGACGCTGCCGCCCCCAAGACCCTCCGCCTCATACGCCTATGCAGTGATGATGAGGATTTGCCCCAAGAATTGGTTTCTTATTGTGAAACCCACAATATCGGAAGGGAAAGGGGTCGAGGCAATCGGCGATGCAGATTGGTACCTACATTTCCAATTGAAACGTGGAACGTCAATGAAAGAACAGAGAACGAAATGCCTTGAACAAATAACAGCGTATAAGGGTTTCGCAGTTCCCTTCAAAGTTCTGTCACTAATATGCATCCAAATATCTGGAAACTAATATCAATATTGAAAAAAGAAAGCTTGGCAAACAAAAAGAAAATACAAGTTGAGCGTAATGGTTCTTCTAAGGGGGAGCGGGGGAAAAACAGCAACAAATAAGGAACTACAATTCAGAAAATAAACTCCATTGTTTGAGAGCCGTTGCAATGAACCTCCATCACTTTTAATATGATTTTATTGATTTTTAACACACACATTTAATAATTTAATATAGTTTTAATAAACACATTTAAAATCCACCATTTTAGTGAGTGTAACCCTAAGAAGTACAAAATTATGATGAACAGTTTTAATTTTTTTTCTTGCGGCGAATTTTCCGGTCACCATCTAGGAAACAGCTATAAATAGTTGAATTACTCTCAATGTATTTAGATATTATTTCTTTAAGTACATACGTGCCTTATACTGACCCCTACTCCTACACATATTCATGTATACTGGTCCTGATCGGAGTCTACCATGAAAGCACCACAAATCGTAGGCGTCTTTCGATTCCCTCTTCAGGGGGGCAATAAAATCATTCCATCCAGAAATAATCTTAGTATGAACGTTGTAAGATTTAATCAGGGGACTTCCTGCTTTTCTTAACAGGGATACTATCTTACTATAATACCTATCTGAGTTTACAGTGAGAATCATTTGAGCAAGGATTACTACAGGCAAGATGCAAAATTTCTAAATTATTAAAGAGGTGACTTGTTCTGTCTTTGTATTCTATTCTCTGTTGCATATTAACATTGGACCAATCGACGCGATTATTCTTACCTATTGAGTTCTTGTTAAGTCGTGTTGAGCGTAAATTGGTAAAGTTAATTAATATTTCTAATGGTCTATGATCAGAAAGAAGGAAATCATGCAAAATATGAACTCTAACAATTCGATCCTTTAGATTATTACTAGTGAGACAATGATCAATCCACCTGGTGGTACCACTCATATCACTAACGTACGTAAAATTACCACTGGCTACCCCTAATACATCTACATCACATACTTAAATTGGCCGACTCGCACATGTTACCCAATTCTACAAAGAATTCCGAGTTCACACGCGCGTTAAAGTCCCCCATTATTATACAGGGAGAATATTTGGGGTTATCTGATAATGACTTAATTTTTTACAACAAATCAATGCATTCATTTAGATTACTGCCATTGTTATATGGTAAATAGCAATTTACAATTAATATGCAATCATTGTTCACTTGTAATTCAATGCCTAACGTTTTGACATTTTTCCTTAAGAAAGCACCACCACCGAAAGGCCTACCGTACATTAATTCATCTGACAAGTTTACTGCTTATATATATATATATATATATATATATATATATGATTGTATACAAAGTTTTGTCCGATGAATAAACGCTGATATTCTTGTAATTATGAGGTCTATGGCTACTGAAATTCGGTTGATTTATTTAATATATAATTCTCGTGCTTCGAACACTATGCGTAGGCTATGCGTAGGGTAGGCGCTACATAGCGCCTAGCCTACCCAACCGTCAGCCATCATCATTTTCTCTTCATTCATTTATTGCTTATTTTTAAGCATGGAATTTGAACGAAGAGACGTACGTAAGCTGATTTATTTCTTCTGGAAACGTGGAATGTCACCTGCAATCATAGCAGCAGAGATAAATTCGACACTTGGTGCTGAAACAACAAATGAACGTACATATCGTCGGTGGGTGGCTCAGTTCAAGGAAAACAATTTCAATGTCGATGATAAACCACGTTGTGGTCGACCATCACTGGATTTGAACACAGGTATACAAAACTTTCTGGATACAGAGAAGTATGCTACGACTAGGAGTATTGCATTAGAACTGGGAGTTTGTCACAGAACAATTCAGCAGCATCTTATTCAGATGGGGAAACGTTATTTATCTAATCGATGGATTCCACATTATTTAACTGTTGAACAAAAGGCAAACCGTGAACGAATATGTTTAGAGTTGTTGGAGAAATATGCTGCAAATGATTTCTTGGGACAATTAATTACAATGGACGAAGTTTGGATCTATTGGGACAATGATGGCAGCTATCACCATATGAGTTGGAGAGGAGATGGTGATATCCCAAATGTGGAAGTTCAACGGACGTTGACCATTCGTAAACATCTGCTCTCGGTATACTGGGACTGCAAGGGTGTTCTCCTTTTGGAGGTATTGCCACGTGGACAAACAATAAATGCTGATATTTACTGTCAGCATTTAGATCGCTTGAAGGTAGCAATTCAGCAAAAACGTCGGCGACTAGTTAATGGAGGATACCACCATCTTCACTACCTCCATGATAACGCGAAGCCTCATACAGCTGCTAAAACTGTTCAGAAACTGCGCGATCTCGGTTTTACAGTATTGCCACATCCCCCATATTCACCAGACCTCGCACCGTCTGATTTTTACCTTTTCTCCCAACTTAAATCTTCAATTCGTGGTAGGAAGTTCTCATCTGCGGAAGAAATTCACGCTGTTCTAGATGCCTGGATTACCGCTAAACCACGGACATTCTTTGCACATGGCATCAGGAAATTGCCAGGAAGATGGCAAAAATGTATTGCAAATAAAGGCGATTACTTTGAACATCTTTCTACCACTGAAGGTTAATTATGTTTGGTTTTAATGAATAAATTTTATTTATCGGAGAAAACTTTGTATACAATCCTTATATATATATATATATATATATATATATATATATATATATATATATATTATATATATATATATACAGGGTGGGCGGAAAGTAGCTCCCTAATTTAAATTACATATAAATTATGTATAAATTGTGATTGTATTGTTATATTGTTATGGTGTGTTCTCTAAAGTGGTACAATTGTAACGGTAATCTTTTTTTCTCTAAAGTGTTCTCTTTGTGTTCTCTAAAGTGGTACAATTGTAACGTTCATTTTTTTTTTCATTTCAGATTGAAGGGTAACATGGCTGAGCGTTTAACACTGCAGGAGCGTGCCCAGTTGGCGGCACGGTACGAAGTTTGGCAATCTGTCGTTCGAGTTCAAAGATGGTGGCGGGCCATTCACGGACCACGTGCCCAAGTGGACCCGAAAACAATCAAGAACTGCCACTCGAAGCTCATGACCACGGGGTCTGTGGCAGATGTTCGAAGATGTGGTCGCCCTTCGACATCCAGGGCCCAGGAGACGGTGCAGGCAGTTCAGGAAATGTTCGCACGGAGTCCACGAAACTCAACTCGCCAGGCAGCTCGGGAAAGTGGACTCTCCCGCTACTCAGTGCGAACTGTGCTGAAGGAGGAGCTGAACTGGCGTGCGTGGAAGCCGCATTACTGCCAATCTCTCTCGGACGAGGACTGCGACATTCGCATGGAGTTCGGGGAAATCATGCTGGCTTGGAATGAAGACTGGCCCCATCTCTTCCGCAACATCCTCTGGAGCGACGAGGCGGTGTTCCACGTCGGAGGCTTTGTCAACCGCCACAATTGCCACTACTGGGCAGGAGAGGATCCCATGGTTACCGCTGAAAAACGGCAGAATCGGTTCAGTGTAACGGTGTGGTGTGGTATGACCTCAGATCAGGTTGTGGGCCCGTTCCTTCTGCGCAACACCATGAATGCTGAGCGGTACCTTGCTATGTTGCGAAACGAGGTCTGGCGGTTGTCAGCACATGGGAGAACATCGACGATCTGATATTTATGCAAGATGGCGCCCCTCCGCACTTCGCTCTTGTTGTCCGTGAGTGGCTGGATGCCCACTTCCCTGGGCGTTGGATGGGTCGTCGTGGTCCACATCAATGGCCAGCCAGGAGCCCTGACTTGACACCGTGCGACTTCTTTCTTTGGGGGTGGGTAAAGAAGTCTACCGCACCAAACCGAGGACATTGGAAGAACTGGAGGACCGAATTCGGGAAGTCATGTCCTCCATCCCGCCGGAGTTCCTGCTAAAGTCAGTGGACGCCATTCCTGGGCGGCTCCAGAAGCTGGTGGAAAGAGTTGGAGCCCACATTGAATTTTAGAGAAAACCTACCATGTATGCCTACCTTTTCATATTATTTCTTCCGAAATAAATGGATAATATACGTATTTTTTTACCAATCCAAAATAGGGAGCTACTTTCCGCCCACCCTGTATATATATATATACACATATATATATACATACATATATATATACATACATATTATATATACATACATATATATATATACATACATATATATATATATACATACATATATATATATACATACATATATATATATACATACATATATATATACATACATATATATATACATACATATATATATACATATATATATATATACATATATATATATATAATTTAGGGTGATGCACAAATCATGACCATCGTGGATTTTTAGGGATACCCCCATTTGTTCCAATTTGTCACAAAAACACCCTGTGAGAAATTCCAGGTCAAACAAATAACATCCAGAGGTCGCGCCCGCCAATTGAAAATTTGAAAATTACAAAAAATTAGAGTAAAATCAAATTTTTTGAATTTGTTCTTATTTTTGTTGCAGGTTTGTTGCAGGTTTGTTGCAGGTTGCAGGTTTTGTGCAGGTTTGCTGCAGGCAGAGTGGTAGGTGATGCGTATATGAGCAAACAGCGTTCAATGAAATCGGTATCGCAGTGTGCTTGTGGCAGTGTCCGGGAGAGGTGCTATATCAGTGAGTCTCTCCGCCTCAATTTCTCTTCTATTTCCTGTATCTTAATTGTGACGAAAATGAGATCAAGAAGCTCAACAGATATCTGGTTGATCGGTCAACAAATAGATAAATTGAATCAAAGTAAGCTTCCATCAAAGAAAGAAGTAATTTCCTTATTCATGAATTATAAACATGTCAAGAATGAAACCGTCAGAGAAGCATTAACTTCAACCGTTAATGATGTATTGGAAGTGTGGCAGAGAGCAGGAATACCAACAACCCAGAAATGTAATGTTGTGAAGAAATTAAATAAACTGTATGATGAGTGGCAAGGGCTGAAGAAGAGCAAAGGAAAAAAATCGAAGTTTTCAATAGAGAAAGAGAATACATGGAAAGAAAAATTGGATGGACTCTTTGATATTGCGCATGCAAATGCTAACGAGTTAATAACTATCGAAGAAGATAGAGAGTTTCTACGGCTACAAAGGGAAGGTCAAAAGGGTAAAATGATGGCAGTTGAAAATGATGGCAGTTGATAAGGATGAAGAAAAACGTCGAAAGGAAGCTGCGAAGAGACATGAAAAAATGGATAAGAAAAGGTTACGTGAATCAAGTGCATTTGATGAAACAGTTGTTCTTGCAAGCAGCAGCAGTTCCTGCAGTGATTCACCTGCATCTACGGAAGAAGTAGTACATCTGGAACAGCCCTCAACATCCAAGAGAGGCCTTCCAAGAAAAAAATTCAAGATTATGAATGAAAATCTGCTTTCCTCATTGGATGTCGCTAAGATCAGCGACCGATCAGCCTCTTTAATAATTATTCCAACGATCGCAAATGTTGGAAAAGATCCAGAGAATTACAATGTTAGCTACTCATCGATTCGCAGGGCAAGACAGAAATCAAGAAAAGTTCAGTGAAAACTTGAAAGAAGAATTTCAAGCTGACAAACCCTTGATTGTTCATTGGGATGGCAAACTCCTCGAAGACATTACTGGGAATGAGGTTGTTGATCGGTTGCCGGTCCTAATCTCTGGCAGTGGAGAAGATCAACTGCTTGGAGTGCCAAAAATAGATCATGGCACAGGAAAGGATACTGCAAATGCAGTACATCAGGCGATCATTGATTGGAATCTAATAGATAAGGTAAAAGGCATGTGTTTCGATACAACTGCATCGAACACAGGTCGTAAAAATGGAGCTTGTGTCCTAATTGAACAGAAAATGGAGAAAGATTTGTTGTGGTGTCCTTGTCGACACCATATCCTTGAAATCATGTTGGAAGCAGTGGTATCCCCTGCATTACAGGCTTCATCAGGCCCTGACATTCAGTTATTCAAAAGATTCAAAGCAAACTGGAATAAGATTAATCTAACTTCATACGATAAATTAGAAAATTATCCACAAAAGGAAAAAGAGGAAATCACCAACTTTGCAGCAAGAAAATCAATGAAGATCAACCTCGCGACGATTACAGAGAGTTATTGGAACTGACAATCATCTTGCTTGGCGGTACTCCAACGACTGGAATAAAATTCAGGAAGCCTGGGGCTTATCATAGAGCCCGTTGGATGGCGAAAGTCATTTATTCGATGAAAATCTTTATGTTCAAAAGTCAGTTCAAAATAACAGCAATAGAAGAAAGAAATCTAAAAAAAATTTGTTGGTTTTCTGTTTCAATTTATATTAAGCATTGGTTTTCAGCACCCTGCGCAGCAAGTGCTCCACAAAATGATCTGAGTCTTCTCAAGAATCTTCACAGCTACAAAAGCACAAATGAACAACTAGCAAATGCTGCTTTAGAAAAATTCAAGAATCATTTGTGGTATCTCTCAGAAGAGTTGATCGCATTGGCTTTCTTTGATGATAAAATCAGCTTTGACACCAAAAGAAAAATGAAGGAGGCTCTTACAAAATCTTCGGAGCCAGATCCTCCAAAGGAGACACAAATAGACATCAAAACTATTGACAATAAGCAGCTTGAAGATTTTGTAACTGCTAACACAAAGTCCTTCTTCAGTATACTCGGATTGTCTTCAACGTTCTTGAGCAAACCAGTAGAAGATTGGCTTCTCGATGAGAGTTATTAGGTTGCAAAGAACGTAGTGAATCACATGAAAGTTGTTAATGATATTGCTGAAAGAGGAGTGAAATTGATTGAAGATTATAACAAATTAATTACCAATGATGAACAACAGAAGCAATATCTACTGCAAGTTGTATCAAATTATCGGAAGAAGCTTCCGGACAAAACTAAGAAAACTCTCGTATCTTTGACACAACAGTAAAATTTACGAGTATATCCATTTTATGTATCTATTGTAAATATCTATTGTATTGTATCTGTTTTATGAACAAATGGAAAAGAGGAAGGTGGTATGATAGGCCTTCTGGGGAACTTCCACTCAAAAAAAAAAAGTAACGTGACGCTTGCTGTACCTCCTGGGTGTCATGGAAATCAGCAAATTTTCAAATGGCGGGCGCGACCTCCAAATATTCGAATTTTGACCAGAAATTTCCCCAGGATCATTTTTCCACCAAATCAAACCAAATGAGAGGGTATCTCAAAAACTTGAAACAAAAAAATTTTACTCCCCCACTTTTGCATCACCCTAATATATATATATACAACCCTCAAATATCTGTGCGCAGCCCATTAAATTCATAATTCCAAACTTAACTCACTATTTTCATCTTAAGTCTTTTATTAAAGTTGGAAATGTTCACGGAATGTAAAAAGTGAGGGAGGCTATATTTTATTCTTTCACCTTATGGAACTACGATTTAATTCTGAATGAAACGATTATTTGAAGCAATGCGAGGAAAATGTGGGGAAATTCCCTTCGATTATATTTACCTTGCGAATTAATGTACAGGGTGTCCCGTAAGTCTGGACCCATAGGGAAAAATTAATAAAATTACAAAATAGTCCAAAAATTTATTACATAATCTGTTCAAAGTGTCCGCCGTTGTGTCGCACACATAGTTCAAGACGCAATCTCCACTGCGACAGCACTTTCTGAATCACAGTCGCAGAAATTTCTTGACACGCCTCCACAATGCGTGCTTTAAGGTGGAAAATGTTCTGAATTTTGACCTCGTACACTGGCTTTCAAGTGGCCCCACAAACTTGAACTCTCTCCTCTCTAGTCAGTGACATGGTTTACCTGCAACATAATAAAAAAATATATTATAAATCCCTATGGGTCCAGACTTACGGGACACCCTGTACAGTATATACACGCACATCTTGCTTTGCTTCCGCCCAAATTGTTCATTCTGATGAAGGTCAAATTTGTTGTATCTCATTAGACTTACAATGGGGTCGTTACTCGGATTTCACCAGTGAATTTTTTTTTTTTTTTCACTTTTCCACCAGAAAAACCGCTTACATAGAAAATGAATATAAATATAGTTTTAATAAATCACTTTTGGTGTGTTCCAAAAACATACAAAACCTATTTAAAATATATAAAATAGACTTCTTTTATTTAAACCAAGACCTACAGGCTTCATTAATTTGTTTTCAACTTATATTTCACACCAAAAATATGGATAATTGCTCAGTGATATAAAAACTAAACTAAACTATTTAAGCATGCTTGTAAAATTTTATATTAATTAATGTTAGGCCTAGGTCATACAGTATTGTTTCTCAACTTTTTTTTGTGCTGGCGACCCCATTTGAAAAGAAAAAATCGCGACCCCCACCCTTTCCATTTTTCCCTAAATGATACAGCGCGCAAATTCCTCAACCACAAAGACAGCTCCCGAACTACTACTACTACTACTTCCCACGTAACGATGGAAGGTTCGGTAAGAGGTGGAGTGTCTTCCGAACTTGCACCACAACCTCACAAATTAATTGAATGTTCCTCTGACAAGATCTCGCAGTTGTCATTCCCGTCCTTATATTCAACCGAATATAAGATTAACAAATGCAAAGCGGGCAGGCACAGGTATAAATCACTAAAAGACATTGATTAAGAGTTAAAATAATGATTACCAACAGAAAATAATATTTTAAACTATAAATCTAACATCACAAGTGTTTTTCACTCGCAAAAAGTAGTGTCTGATTTTACACATTTTGTTAATTTCCCTGCAAAAATAAAATTCGATTTTCCATGTAGGCTGATGTTTTTGCAAAGCACAGGAATCCCCGCTTTCTGAGCACTTCCCGCGATGCCCAGGTTGAGAAATACTGCCTGCGAGGATATCTAATGCACTATTTTCAACTCTTCGTTTCAACATTTACTATCAATTGGGGAGAGGAAAGTATGGCATATTCAAAATCCCAAGCACATCATGATAGGCTATATAACGTACAGTACTTATTGATATGCAATTAAAAAATGTTTGCTAATAGTGAAATGCTAATTACAGCAAGTACTGCTGTATATTGTGTGTATGTGCAGTACAATCTACAATTAATTTCAAAGTGCCTACTTATTTTAGTAGTACGAGATAAGGATCTTTTCCGTTTGACTACCGCCATTGAAACATAAGAGGTGAGTGCCCCCAGCCTTCTTTACTTAGCCTTATAAGGCTAACTAACGAAAATATCACGACCTAACCTAACCAATCGTTAGGTCAACTGTACGACCTTGACGACTGGTTAGGTTAGGTCGTGATATTTTTGTTAGTTAGCCTTATAAAGCTAACTAAAGAAGGCTGGAGGCCCTGATCTTCAGGTGATCCCCTTATTTTTCTGAGTACACGATTAAAACTTAAAAATTAAGCATGGATCTTGAAAGTAATTAAATTGTTTATAAGAAACAAAATTTGAAGGGGAAATTAAGAAAAGCTTTTTTATAAAGTAACTTATTTTGTATCATCAAGACATTTCAGTTAAAATACAAAAATTTTAATTATGTTTTCAATGGCGGCAGTCAAACGGAAAAGATCCCGAGATAATATCCGAGAAACAATACTTCAAAAATAATTTAGTCTTGTTTCTTATATATATATATATATATATATATATATATATATATATACTGGTCAAAAAAAAAACGCAATTAGCTTGCATATGGTGTAAAATTTAAGTTGTTAGTGGTATTATCACAGTTTCAAGATTATGGTTAAATGTTTGTTCAAATCTTTTAAAGCCACTTAGTGCATGTTTTTAAACCTGACTAATCCCGGCTAAGACGCCATTTTGTTACAAACAATAAACAGAGATTAAATTGAATGTATTTTTTATGAAGGCATGCATTTTTCTTTGACTTCACAGAATACACACTGCCCGTTGAGAAAACCAAACTTTTTCCCGCGATTGAGGCATGCCACGACTCTCAGAGGTCAACAGAGGTCGTGCCTTGGGCATGTTGGATGCAGGCATATCTGCTGTCCAAGTTGCACAACGAATGCATGTGCATCCCAGCACAATCTCTAGGCTTGTTAGACGGTACAATGCCACAGGAAGTGTTCCGGACCTGCCAAGACGTGGGCGACCTCGTGTGACGACCCAACGCCAGGATCGCCACATTGTACTGCAGCACCTGCGTCATCGGCAGCGGAATGCTCGTCAGACAGCCAGAGAGACACCTGGTATCCACAACAACAGAATTAGTGACCAGACCGTCAGAAACCGACTCCGTAATGCAGGACTCCGATCCCGCAGGCCTTACAGAGGTCCTTTTCTCACTGATGCAAGAAGGCAACGACGCCTGCAATGGGCCTATCAGCACCGTGACCTATCGTGGGCCTATCAGCTCTGACTGCCCAGCGCTACAGGGATGAGATTCTTCACCCACATGTTCTTCCATTCATGAGGCAACATCCAGAATTGGTGCTCCTGCAACAGGACAATGCCAGACCTCATGCAGCCAGGATAGTGCAGGCGTACCTGCAGGGACAACAGGTGCAGACCTTACCATGGCCAGCCTTCAGCCCAGACATGTCACCGATAGAGCACGCATGGGATGAACTTGAACGGCGAGTTCGCAGACGTCAGCATCAGCCGCAGAACATCAGGGAACTGACCAATGCAATTATTGAAGAGTGGAGGGCCATCCCTGTTGCTTTCCTGCAGAGACTGTTGAGGTCGATGAGGGCCAGACTCCAAGCCTGCATTGTGGCTAGGGGTGGCCATACGCGTTATTGACTGTTTGTTATGTTAAAGAATCATTTACAGCAATACCTCGGATAAGACGGTTTCAAACAGGACGGATTTCGCAATAGGACGGATTGAATATTATAATATAAAATTAATTGTTTAATGTAATATTTAAGATATTTATAAAAGGAATGTCAGTGCGACGATATATTAAGTTTCAAACAACCCGCGCGCGGTCTATACTACAAGTTTTTGGAAAAATTATAACATCAGAAATGTTATAGAAAACATCAATCAAGCGTGGCTTGAAGTCACTGCGAGTAATATGCGAGCAGTGTGGAAAAATATTCTACCACATTGTGCAACTGATTTTCGTGGTTTCGAAAATCACATTGCAGGAGTTGCAACTGACATTGTTAGCATTGGGAAGGATCTTGGATTCGAAAATGTTGATGCACCAAATGTTATCGAGTGCATTGAATCGCATTCGAAAGATCTAGACAATGAAACTCTAATCAATCTAGAACAACAACGAGTTTATGAAGAAGAAGAAGCGAAAGAGGAAGATGCAGAAGCAGACGACGTTCCTACAAAAGAATTTTCAACTGGTGATCTTGCATTCTTATTGTTTTATTTCACATTTAAACATGTTAAATCATTATAATTATCGAAAATAATCATACAAAAAACGTAATTTAAAATGTCTTGGAACGACCTACAGTATTTCCCATTAAAACATGCCTCGAACAGGGCGGTTTCAAACAGTGCGGCATGTCGGCGGAACGAATTAACCGCCTTATCCGAGGTATTCCTGTACTATATACTGAGTCCTCATGTTTATTAATAAATCTCAAAAATTGCGTTTCTTTTTTTGACCAGTATATATATATAATATACACTGTACATACAAAATCGATTCGCCTCTATTTAAAAGGGCATATCTCGGCGGAAAAACAAAGAAAAAGTGAGAGGAAAGACAGAGGAAAAAGAAAGGGTGGAGGGGACAGTCGAAGTGGAAAAAGACCAAGGATGACAAGGACTGCAGGGTCGAGCCCCATCATCCTTGGGTGCTAGGGCCGGGAGGGCGCACGTGAAACCTCCAGGAACAAGCACGCACAAACGAGCACAAAGAGCACTCAAGAGCACGAGCTTAGAACCCCCTTGCGGGGACATACATATATATATATATATACATACACATATATATACACACATATACACACATATATACACACATATATACACACACACACACACACACATATATATATATATATACACACACACACACACATATATATACACACACACATATATACACACACACACACACACATATATATATACACACACACACACACACACACACATATATTAGTTATTTACATTCCCAAACTGTTCAAATTTAGAACTCACCCTCTCGTCTATTGTTAATTTCGCAGTCATCCCCTACCTAAAAGAAAAAAAAATTATATATTATAGTAAACACTGAAAATTCCTATGATGCGCGACTTTTGCGCCACCCTATAGAAAACTTTGTTCTTTATATTTACTGAAGTTATATGGTATATATTCTGATGACAGTTCTTAATGCTGTTTAGGTATAGCTTCAGTTAAATTTAGAGTTGTATCACGAGTCATGACTAGAGCCCAGATTTTCAGACAAAATGACATAAATACCTCTTTTGCCTATATTTGCTCTTTACACGAAAACTACCTTTTTCGTCAGTGTCTAATTTGCCTTTTTTGCCATTTTCTAGTATTCCATTAGACTCCCAAAATAGGCCTATCTGTTATATATTATATATATTATATATATATATAATATATATATCCCCCTCGATTAGGTACTCCGGCTTGCCGGGCCGAGGGGGCTCGTACACCTCGTGGGTTGTTGGGGTTTCCTCAACTCCTCGCGGGGTGTGGGCGAAGAGTTACCTAGTTGCGTTTTTTTTTTTTTTTTCCTTTCTTTTTGCTCCCCCTTTTTTTCCGTCTCTCCCGGAATTTCTTTTGTCTTGACTCGGTCTTGTGCCTCTGTTAATTGTAGTATCCCCCCCCTCTGTTTGTATTTTGCAGTCTTGGGGTCATCGGGTGCACCCGCCGGGGGGCATCGCTCCGTGGCTGAGCCGTGCTCTGGGGACGGTACGGGCGCCCGGACCGCTGCTGCGTCTGGATTGGGTCTTTGCTTGGCCCTTAACGGACAAATCTCCGTAGTGCCAATCTGCTGTTTTTAAAACGACAGTCAGGTTGGGGGGCGGGCTACCCGGGACGTTGGGCCTGCGCCTTGAAGGATGCAGCGGCGGATGGTGCATTGCCTTGGGTCCGAGGCTGTCTTTTTTGTAAAGCTATTGTTTATGGGTTCAATTTCTAAACTTCAATCCCCTCCTGTTGACGACTCTGGCCCGCCCTTGGATTTGGATAAGACTACTACTTCTGGTCGTTCAGCGGCCTCTGCCTCCGCTGGATTGACCTTCAAGCCGTATGGCCCCCTCTCGTCCTCTGCGGCGTCTGGCTCTCGTGGCCGGACTCGTGGTGGCCGTAGGGCGGGGTCTTCGCGGCCCTTGTTCTCTCGCCCACTCCCGGTTACCGTTACACATGGACCTGTCCCGGCTGTCAATTTCTGTCCGGTGGACAGGTTCCTTGTTCTCCGCCCTTCCGCTGGCTCCCTTCCGGGCAACTCGGAACGGGTGTTTCAGCGCCTTAAGACGGTGGGGGTTCCCTGTCGTTATGATATCCGCCCTCTGAAGGATGGGTCTCTTCTTTTGAAGTCCCGTTCTTCGGGGGTGACTGAGTCCCTTCTACAGTTGCAGGATGTTTTTGCAGAGTTTCTGTGACTCCCCATCCGCAATTGAATAGCTGTCAGGGCACCATTTTCGCTTCCCGTCTGCTGTCAATCCCGGTTGGCGAGTTGCAGGAGGATCTTGCCCCCCAGGGGGTAACGAAGGTCTTCCGCTTTTCGTCGCGCCGGGATGGTGCTCTTACCCCGTCCGCTCGTCTGCTCCTGACCTTTGACTCCCTTGTGCCTCCGGCCCAGGTGTTCTGGGGCGTGGGTGATCGCCGGTCGTGTGAGTTTTCGGTGCGACCATATGTGCCTGACCCGGTTCGTTGCTTTGGCTGCAACCGGTTCGGCCATGTTAGCTCTGCGTGCCGCCGTGAGGGTAAGCTATGTGTCCGCTGCGGTGGGCCTGCGCACCCTACCCCGTGCACGAAGCCCCCGCGGTGCTCGAACTGCTCGGGGGCCCACCCTTCCTCCTCTCGGGACTGCCCCGTTTTCAAATTTGAATTCGAGGTGCGGTCCTTAAGGACTACCGAATTCCTTAGTGCGCGGGAGGCGCGCGATAGGGTCCGTGACCGGGAGCCGCGGCGGGGGTTGTCCTATGCTGCGGCTCTTGGCCCTGGCGGGTCCTCGGGCCCCTCCCGTGCTACCCCGGCGTCTACCGGAGTGGTGCCCCCCCTGGAAGTTCCGGGGGTTGGTGGTCCTCCTGGCGCCGCGGGCCCTTCTTGTTCCTCTGCCTCACTTTCAGACATCCCATCTGATTCCCTGCCTACAAGTGCCCCTTCTCCCTCTCCGGCCTTGGGGTCTGGATCCTTGCCTACTCGTCTCTCGGGTGGGGAAGGTGATGCCCCGAAGGGGAGGAGGAAGCGTCGCCGTGGTCGGAGTCGGAGTCCTCCAGACCCGATCATGACCGCTGCTCGCCCTGCTTCCCCTGGAGGGGAAGCGGCGCGCCGCTCCTGATCCGCTCGGGACTCCCCCCCGCTATACGGAGGGCTGGTGAGGCGTCACCTCCCGGTGCCCCGACCAGTGTCCGGGTGTCGGTTGAGGTACACCGCCCCATGACACCCTCGATTACTGACTGTTCCCATGGTGGACCCGGTCGAGAGGAGCCTGGCCCTTCTTCATGGAGTCTCTCTCCTGGATCTACTCTCCCACCTGTGGTGGACCTTTCCTCCCCCCCCCGTCAGTGCTTGTCTGGTTTGACGAGCCCTCGAACATCTGGTTCTCCCCAGCCCCCCTCTGGTGGGGAGTCGGGGGTTTCGGCTGGGCCCGTCTCGTCGTCTCCCCCCCAGGGGAGCCCCCCTCTGAACTCCCTGTTCCACTCTCCACCTCTCGTTCTACTACGGGTGAAGCAGCTGCGGGGTCGGTGGCCCCTACCCCCCCCGTTCGGGGTGAGTCGGGGAAGCCGATTCCGTCCCTGGTTGCGGACCGTTGAGTTTGCTGCTCAGCTTGGTCCGTGGCTATTTCTCTGTTTTCTCTGCCTCTTATAATGCCACTTCCCCTTATAGTTCCATTTTGCATTGGAACTGTAGGGGGCTTTTAGCTAACTGGGAGAACCTTGCTTCCCTGCTGAAGAGCGAGCGGCCTTCCTGTGTTTGTCTCCAGGAGACTATCCTGGCTGCGCGGGGACTCCCTCGTCTCTCTGGCTATGTTGGTTTCCCTTGCACCCCGGATGAGCACACACGCCGGCGGGGTGCGGCGATTTATGTGCATCATTCGTTACCATCGCGAGGTGTGCCTCTTCGCACTTCCTTGCAGGCTGTGGCTGTGCGGCTATTTTTAGATCGCCAGTACACTGCCTGCTCGATTTATATTCCTCCTCATGACCCTCCTTCTCGCGACGCGGTTCGCGAGTTGGTGTTGCAACTACCTCGACCGTTTCTCCTCCTCGGGGACTTTAACAGTCGCGACCCGGCTTGGGGAGATGTCCGGTCGACTAATGTTGCTGGTATGTTGCTCTCCTTAATGGAGGAACTTTCCTTCGCGTGCCTCAATTCCGGTGAACCTACTACTTCCACGAACCCACGGGTTCATTTACCTGTATTGATCTCTCCTTGGTGTCCCTCGATGCCTTACTCGATTTTTCGTGGAAGGTGTTGGGGGACTCTTATGGTAGTGATCATTACCCAGTCTGTCTTGAGCCGGTCGGACCGCAGCCGGGTGTCTCGTCTCGACCGAGGTGGTGCCTTGCGCGGGCTGACTGGCCATCCTTCAGAGCTCGTTCCGTCATTACCCGTTCGGTGTTGAGCTTTGGCTCTGTGGATGAAAGCTTGGAGTTCTTCGAGCGGGTATTGATGGGCGTCGCGGAGGACTGTATCCCTCGATCTTCCGGTAACCCGCGGACGCGTAGCGTCCCGTGGTGGACTCCAGCATGTCACCGGGCGGTGCGCGAGAGGAAGAGGGCGTCGCGCCGCTTGCTTCCACCGCACGCGGACCACTTGATTGAGATGCGGCGGGCGAAGGCTTTCGCCCGCCGGACTCTCAAGTTGGCCCGTCGGGCCTCTTGGCGTGCTTTTGTGTCCGGCATTTCCTCGTCTACCCCTTCTGCTACTGTGTGGCGGAAGGTACGTAGTATCGAGGAGAAGCCGGTCCCTGCTAGTCGCCCTGTCCTTCGGGACGGGGACGGCTTCCTTTCGGATCCAGCTGCTGTGGCCGATCGGCTGGCTGGGGCTTTTGCTGCGGTTTCCCGTTCGCCTTCAGCTGCGGATCGTCCTTTGTCGAATGTTACGTTCCCGCCGCCTGGGAACGAGCCCTATAACCATCTCTTTACGATGCGGGAACTTCGGGCTGCCTTGGCAACCCGTCGTTCTTCCGCCCCTGGCCCTGATGACATTCCGTATGACTTTCTTTGGAATCTGCACCCGATGGCCCTACACTTCTTGCTGGATCTTTTCAACCGGGTGTGGGTTGAGGGGTCGTTCCCTTCCTGTTGGAGGGAGGCGATTGTGGTCCCGATACCTAAGCCGGGGAAGATCCGGCGGAGGTGGCGGGCTATCGGCCTATTGCCTTGACGAGCTGCTTATGCAAGCTCCTTGAAAAGATGGTGGCCGTCCGACTTTCCTTTACACTGGAGTCGCTTGGGTTATACCACCCGACCCAGTATGGCTTTCGTCGATTTCGGGGTACTCTGGACCCCCTTCTCCTCCTTGGTCATGATGTACGGGAGGCCTTTTCCCGCCGGAATCTTGTTCTGGCCGTCTTTTTTGATGTCCAAAAGGCCTATGACACGACCCGTCGGGGAGTTGTCATGGACCGTTTGAAGTCTCTTGGTTTTGTGGGCTTTTTGCCCACATTTCTTCGTAACTTCCTCTGCCGTCGCACTTTCCGCGTCCGTAATGGGGCGGCCCTATCTGACCTGTATGTTCAGGAGGAGGGGGTGCCCCAGGGGTGTGTCTTAAGCGTCTCCTGCTTCAACCTGGTTATGTCTGCGCTACCGGGAGCCCTTCCGCCCTCGGTGCGATGTTCCATCTATGCCGACGATCTGGCTGTCTATGCCGCGGGGAGGAGTCCCCCCCTCGTGGAGAGGCAAGTCCAACTCGCGGTCAATCGGGTTGAACGCTGGGCGTCGTCGGTGGGCCTTACGCTGTCTTCCCCGAAGACTTCGTGTGTGGCCTTCCTTCCGCCGAGGAGACGGGGATCCGGCGCCGTCCCGACCTTTGATCTTACACTCGGGGGTCAGCCTCTGGCCCTCGTTCAGTCAGTGCGTTTCCTGGGTATGGTTTTCGACAGCCGTTTGAGCTGGGTTCCCCACCTTCGCGAGTCTGCAAGACGTACTCTGGATTTGCTGGGACATCTGTCGCATACTACATGGGGCGCGGATAGGCGGACACTCCTCCGTTTGTACGTGTCCCTGCTACAGTCAAAATTATATTATGGGAGTGTGGTGTATGGCTCCGCCTCCCGTACGGCCCTTCGGATACTGGATCCGGTCCTCTCTAGAGGACTGCGCATGTCATCTGGCGCCTTCCGCTCCTCTCCGGTTGATAGTCTGCAGGTTGAGTGCGACATCCCTCCCTTGGGGGATCGGAGGTCGTTCCTCATTGCTAAGCACTATCTCCGGATCCTCCGTCTTCCCAACTCTCCTCTGTTCCAGGTGGTGGAGAGGGCGTTCTGCCGGGATGGGGGTTGGTATTTCACCGACACGGTGACCTCCCTCCTCGATGGTATGGGCACTCCTCCTCCATCCGTTATACCGGTCTCTTTCAAGGGTGTTGCACCTTGGGAGAGAACCCCTGTTGCGTGCTGTAGGGCGTTGCGCCCCGTTCGCAGGGCCGATTCTGACTCTGCCTTGCTTCGGTCTCTGTTCCTTCAGCATGCGGCGTGTCACTCTGCATGTGTTGCGGTCTTCACGGATGGCTCGAGGTCGTCGGGGGGCGTTGGGGCCGCGGCTGTTCCCCAGTCGTCTGCCCTTGCTCCCCGATGTACCCGTCTCCCTGATGAGGCTTCCGTTTTCACAGCGGAGCTCTATGCCATTCTGAGCGCTCTGGAGGTGGTGCGGGAGCATCGGGATGGGTCGTTTGTCATCTATTCGGATTCCCGCAGTGCCCTAGATGGCCTGGAGTGTTTTGACCCTGTCCACCCACTGGTCCGACGAATCCAGCTACTGTGCCATACCCTTGTCGCTTTCGGTGGCAAGGTGGTGGTATTTTGCTGGGTCCCAGCACGTTAACGTGGCTGGTAATGAGGCTGCCGATCGAGCTGCCCGTTCCGCGTGCCGACTACAGGTTTCACCCGTGTCCCTCCCCTTTTCCGATTATATCCCTGGCTTCCGTAGGTTTTTGCGCTCCCGGTGGCAGAGTCGCTGGGATGGCGCTACAGATAACAAACTTTGCAAGATTAAACCCAAATTGGGATGTTGGGCCTCTTCCTTCCATCGGTCGCGCCATAAGGTGGCGGCTCTGGCCCGCCTCCGTATTGGCCACAGCCACCTGACCCATGGCTATTTGATGGCCGGGGATCGGGTGCCCCGATGTCCCAATTGTAACGTTTTCCTTACAGTTGCCCACCTCCTGGTGGAGTGTCCGCTTTACTCTGCGCAGAGTATTTTCCCTTTTTGGAGAGCGTCGGGCCTTCTGATGGGCTTGGCGCTATTCTATCTGAAGGTCCCTACTTTTCGATAACCGGGTTGTTCTCCTTCCTCTTTCGCTCCCGACTTCTTTACCGGCTGTGACTCCGCTATGATCTTTCTGCCCCCCCCCTCCTCCTCCCCCCGTCTATTGTTCATTTCCATTAGCTGTTCCTTAATTTTCGTCCTGTGTTCGCTCTGCTATCCACCTTTCTTTTGGTGGCCATGAGCGGTCATACTTTGAAACAAAAAAAAATATATATATATATAGTTAGTTAGTGGTTGGTAGATAAATGGGTACCCTGGGTGGCCAAGTGGTTAAGACGCTGGGCTGCTGGTGGGGCGTGGTTCGGATTCCACGTTAAACTGTAGGTCTAAGGTGAAGTGAAAAGCTTGACCTTCGAAAGAATGAACACACATGATACACACAAACCGTGCATGGAACAAAGAACTCTTCTGGGGAAAATTAAATCCACTATAGTCCGAATAAGTAATGGTAAATGACAAACACACTAGTTTTTTTTTCTTTTTCATGATGTTAGCCCGACGTGGGCAAGGGTCACTCGCAAAGAGGCCGCAAAAATATAGCTTCCGTCACCAGCTATCTGCAAAGCAGATAGGATCCAGCTTTGGGACAGGATCTCGGGGTTACAGCTTCACCTAGCCTACTATATCCAGAACCTTACTATAAGCAAAAGACTCGTTACATTCGCGTCGGATTGAATACATCAAAGAAAAAGGGGTAACTATTTTATTTTTAGCCAAAAACCAAAACTTAAACCTCAACTGGCAAAATTGAGCGTCCACATTTTTAATATCTACCGTTTTGTTCACTATAATGGCGTTGTAATATGTATTATTTATACGTGTATAATGGTATTATTCAATATTAAACTGCTTTTAGAAATGAAATTATTATGTGTAACATATTTGCATTACCTATTGTTTTGTTCACTAAGAGCGTTGTAATACGTATTAAACATTTTTTGAAAGCAAATTTATGAATGCCTTTTTTTGGGGGGGATACTGCCTTTTACTGTCTGCCTTTTTTAAGGGCTTTTAGTACCTAAACATCCGGGCTCTACTCGTAATGAAATTCTTAGCCAAATACGACATTCTAGCAAAAACGCAATTTGAATTTAGAGGTCACACCACAGAAGACTATCAACCTGCTATTGGAAAATATTTACACCTTAGTTTTCCTTGACCTGTCGAAAGCCTTTGATGCGCTCTCACATAATATCTTACTAGATAAACATATGACAAACTATAGCATATTTACCGTTAAGTCGTATATCTCTAATCATCACCAGTATGTTAAAGTAAGACATTTCGTCAAAAGAAGCCGTACTGAAAAGGTGTGTTCCACAAGGATCTATCATTTGGACCCTTACTTTTCTTTATACATGTAAATTATTTTTATCGATCAACAATATTAAACTGTAATCAGTATGCAGACGATACAACACTCGCTTTTACACACCATGGTAAGTCCCTAATGAGTGAAATGAATAGGCAGTTAGAATATATCTATAAACGGATGTGTACAAATAAGCTTTTACTGAACTATACAAAATAATCATTAAAAAAACTAATCGCGCACACTCCATTCATAATTGGAAATAATTCTCTTGCAAAAGTAAATGAAGTTAAAGTTCTTGCCATCAAGTTAGATGACAGATTAAATTTCAAAAGCCACATACAATATGCGAAACAAAAAATATCTAGTTTTCTTGTGCGTAATAATTCAAACAAAAAAAAAACAAAAAAAAAACTCCGAAATGTTCTTAATCTATTATTAATTCATTCATTCACACTTACAGAATGAAATTACAGCGTTGGGTAACGCGAAAGTTATGTAAAATATCCGATGAAAGTAATCCATAAAAAATCCATAACTAAGGCTCATGGAATCAGGGGTAGTAATAAATTGGCTAGAAGAGTGGTTGCGAGGTAGGAAACAGAGGGTGGTCGTTGATGGAGCGGAGTCGTGTTGGGCTAATGTAGCGAGTGGCGTTCCTCAGGGTTCTGTATTGGGCCCCTTGCTTTTTTTTTATATATATTAACGATTTAGATGTCGGCTTAGTCAGTACAGTTTCAAAGTTTGCGGATGACACGAAGCTGGGTGGTAGGGCGATTAATGACGAAGATAGAGGTAAAATTCAGGAAGATCTGAATAAAATCGTTGATTGGTCAGTCACATGGCAAATGAGATTTAACGTTGATAAGTGCAAAATTTTGCATATAGGTTCGCGTAACGGTAATTTTGCGTATAGTATGTCAGGGAAAGATTTAACAAGCGTAGAGCATGAAAAAGATTTAGGAGTTATAGTCACTAGTGATTTAAAAGTAGCGAAACAAAGTACAGCAGCGGTCAATAAGGCGAACAAAGTGTTAGGTTTTATAGCTCGAAATTTTGAGTACAAATCGCGCGATATTATAGTTCCACTTTATAAATCATTAGTTAGACCCCATTTGGAGTAAGCGGTCCAATTTTGGAATCCGCATATGCGCAAAGATATAGACAAAATCGAAAGAGTTCAAAGACGAGCAACTAAGATGATTCCGTCGCTTAGGTCAAAGTCGTACGAGGATAGGCTTAAGGAGTTAAAATTGACAACACTCGAGACTAGGAGGTTAAGGGGTGATCTAATCCAGGTTTTCAAAATTATGAATGGGTTCGATAACGTAGATAGATAGCTTTTTCGAAATTTCTCAATATAATAGGACTAGAAATAACGGGTGTAAGTTGACAAGTAGAAGGTTCGAGACAGCAGTTGCCAAAAACTTTTTTACGCATAGAATAGTAAATAGCTGGAATAGTTTGCCGGTAGAAGTAATTAGTAGCACGTCTATAAACATGTTTAAAAATCGATTAGACGCATATGTTGATAGATTGGGTATAGTTTAAGGTAGTAAAATTAAGGCTTTGTGGGGATAGATCCCACAGCTCAACACAAGTGTTGTGGGATATAGGGAGGCAGCGTCTTGGGTTAGGGGATACTCTCTATCCTTACACACCCCATTTAAAGAGATTCCTCCGCTGAGCGGTGCCCCCCATAGTACTGTGAGGTATTGAAAACTCATGATCTTCACTTGCCCCACAAACACCTTTAAATGGGAGACCCAAGATGGGTGCACACACATTTCTACAGTCTTTACAGCCACACCTACACTTTTCCTCCTAAGTGTATATATTGTAATGTATATGGTTGTAAATTTTGACTTGGTCCACAATCGATATGGACCGTGACTTATTTTTCGTTACAAGGTACTAGTATTGATGGATACCGTAATGAAATTGACTGGATTCTCTGGATCTGATATATTTGCATGTCGGTTATAAATACATAGTGTGTGTAACATATTTGTGGATAGTAGTCTATTATGACGTGATCCTCTGGATCCAGAGATTCTATCTTTAGTTTTAAATCGATAATTAATTAGTTTTGTTAAATTGGTCGTTGCCAATGTACACAGTGTACAGGAAGTTGTTACATAAATTTCTTATACAGTATTCTTGTGGTTCGGAACCCACGTAAAATTGTAGGTCCCCTCCGCCACCACGGAGGACATACACAATTACGAACACAGTTAGGTAGACCAGCCATGAGTGGATCCTAGGGTCTTTGTTGGTCTGAAACATTATAACACTCAATAATAGAATCTCTTCTCTAATGTTCAGAGATTTAAATACTCGAACTAAATTACTTACTGTATGTAAACTAACTATCGGTATCAGCATGTACAAAGTTGCTAACAACATACTATACTTCACCCATTCACAGAGGATTACTCCGCATCAAACCAACAATAGTCATAATAATGCTTCCCAAACATTTCATACAGGAGCAAAGGAGCAGATGTAAGGCACTCGATGCCTTTAAATGTCAAACAAAATCATCATCATCAATTTCGTTTCGCAAATCACTAAAGCAACACCTTATTAACTCCTATTAACGAACGTACGTACGTACGTACGTGTGTGTGTTAACTTATAAATGTTAAAAAATCGCACTACCTTTTTCAATAAACATAATTAAATACTTATGAAAAATATAATTTTCGTATTATAATTAAAGGTATTTCTGTGTGTTTATATATAACAAAGTAATTTAAGGATTTAAAAGATAATTCTTAAAGCCCAGTGGATGTCATGTGATTTGATGAGAACGTCCGAAAACGTTCGTAAATCTAGTTGCCAGTTACCTAGTAAACTGCATAAAAAAAATAGTAATTTGCTATTACAGATTATTTTGTATAACTCCCCAACTATTAGGTCTATAATTACTTTTTAGGATATAATTATAATATATATATCGTACATATATTTATAATTATTTATTATTATATATAGATGTACGGCGCCTTAAGTTGACAGTACTGTGAGCTGTGGCTCTCAGTCTGCTTTCTTCCTATTTTGTGACAAAGTGGTTTTGCAGTGCTATTCTAAATCTAATCAATGATAATTGCAGCACCCTCGAAATGTATAAATTTATTATAAGAAAACGCAGCAATGATGGTTGTGAAAACAATAACGAAAATAACGCTTTGAAAAACACCCAGATAAATAAACAGAGGAAGATTTCCAAAACTGTTCATCGCCATTATGAGGAGTTATTTGAGTTTAGGTTTTTCTTGGTATGGAAATAAAAATTGTCCGCTCCCATTGTGTGTCGTGTGTGGTGAAAAACTGGCGAATGAAAGTATGGTTCCTAGCAAATTAAAAAGACATTTCACATCTAAAACATCCAAATGATCAGGGAAAATAACTATTTCAAAAGATTATGATGCCAGCAATCAAAACAAGCAACTAATTTTGAAAAAATTATAAAATTGTCTGATAAAGCTCAAATAGCTTCTTACGAAATCTCGGAAGCTATTGCGCAAGAAATGAAGCCACATACTATAGCGGAGTCACTTATTATATGTGTGTGCCGTAAAATTGTTGAGAGAATGTTTGGTAGAGAAGCAGAAAAAGAAATTGTGAAGATTCCTGTTTCTAATGATACTGTTCATAGCAGGATAAAAGATTTATCAGCTGACATGGAAGAAAACGTATGTAATAAACTTCAAAATTCAGATTTTGCTTTGCAAGTTGACGAATCAACTGATATTAGTGGCAGAACACAACTTTTGGCATTTATTCGTTTTATTGATGAAAATAATAGTTAATTTTTTTGTTGCAAGGAACTTCCAGGAACCACAAGAGGTCGAGACATCTTTGATACTTTGACTGACTATTTAGCAAAATGGAAAGTGTCCTGGAAGTCATGTGTTGGTATTTGTACGGATGGGACTCCATCCATGATCGGACCAATCAAAGGATTCACTACACTTGTAAAAACGGAAAATCCAAATGCCATATTCACATTTTGTTTTTTACATAGGGAAGTACTTGTCTCAAAGACATTCAGAATTGAGTTAAAAAACGCACTAGATCAAGTTGTCGAAATGGTTAATTTCGTGAAAATGAGGCCATTAAATACACCCCTGTTCGAAAAACTTTGCGAAGATATGGATGCACAATACGAACGTTTAATTTTACATACTGAAGTTCGATGGTTGTCAAGAGGGAAGGTTTTATGTCGCGTATATGAGCTGAAAAAAGAGCTAACTTATTTTGAAGAAGGAAACAAAACATTTTGTGAATATCTTAGTTGAGAGATTTGGTGCACCAAACTGGCATATGTAGCAGATACATTCAAACAGCTTAATAATCTGAGCATCAGTATGCATGGGAAAAATTAAAACATTCTTACGTCTACTGATAAGTTAACGACATTTCAGAAAAAAATAGTCATTTGGAAAAATGCAATTAAAAATGGTAATTTTGAAATGTTTCCTCTGATCTCTGAAACTCACTCCAAAGAAATAATTCCTCTCATAGTTGATCATTTAACAACGTTGGAAGGCAATATACAACCATATTTTCCATCATTAAGTACAGAAAAATATGATTGGATCAGGAACTCATTCATTCTCATTTCCACTAATTTTGATTTGAAGATATCTGAACAAGAAGAGTTGGCATCCATTTCAACTGATCGTAATCTGAAGATCAAACATGCAGAATATCCTCTAGATACTTTCTGGATTTCAATTATGAATGAATATCCTGAAATTTCAAAAAAACTCTCTATATCTCTCTCTCTCTATATCTCTCTCTCTATATCTCTCTCTCTATATCTCTCTCTCTATATCTCTCTCTCTATATCTCTCTCTCTATATCTCTCTCTCTATATCTCTCTCTCTATATCTCTCTCTCTATATCTCTCTCTCTATATCTCTCTCTCTATATCTCTCTCTCTATATCTCTCTCTATATCTCTCTCTATATCTCTCTCTCTATATCTCTCTCTCTATATCTCTCTCTCTCTCTCAAGGACGGAAGCGGCGTTCTGCGAACCTCCGACGCGGACATCGCTAATGTGCTTAATGAGTACTTTGCGGGAGTGTTCACCAGGGAGGATACCCGCGTCATCCCCGAGCCAGCTGTGAGGCACGAAGGTGCTGGCCTGGATAGTGTTAGATGTACCGCGACAGTCGTTGCTCATAGAATAGACAAACTGAGCGCGTTTAAGGCTCCTGGGCCAGACCAGTTTCTCCCCAGTGTTTTGCGAGAAGTGCGCGACCAGGTGGCTCCCCACCTGGCTACAGTCTTCAACAAATCGTTGGTGATGGGCCAGGTGCCTGGTGACTGGAGGGAGGCCAACGTGACCCCTATCTTTAAGAAAGGGGATCACGAAAGTCCAGGGAACTATCGTCCTATTAGTCTCACTTCAGTTGTAGGTAAATTATTAGAAAGGATAATAGCTGATAGAATCGTTGACCATTTGGATTCCTACAAGCTGCTTGGGGACTCCCAACATGGGTTTAGACGGCATAGGTCGTGTCTCACCAACTTGCTCGAGTTTTTCCACGTAATGTTGAGTGAGTACGATAAGAGTAGGGCGATTGATATACTTTATCTCGACTTTCAGAAAGCTTTTGATAAGGTACCTCACCGCCGGCTAATGGCGAAAGTTCGCGCGCTGGGTATCGGTGGGGAAATAGGTAGGTGGATTGAAAACTGGCTGAGGAATAGGCGGCAGAGGGTGGTAATTAAAGGGGCTAGTTCGGGTTGGGCCTCGGTCACTAGTGGGGTTCCTCAGGGTTCCGTTTTGGGGCCGCTGTTGTTTACCATTTACATAAATGATATCGACGGTGGCATCGTCAGTCGGATCGCCAAATTCGCTGATGACACCAAGCTTGGGGCCAATGTTGGGACGCCCGAAGCGATCGAGGAACTGCGTGCGGACCTAGGTAGATAGGAGTGTGGTCCGAAAAATGGCAAATGCCGTTTAACTTGGGTAAATGCAAGGTGATGCACATTGGCTACGCCAATCCCAAGTCGGACTACTCGATGTTGGGCAGTAATATCGAGGTGACTGATTTAGAAAAGGACTTGGGTGTGCTAATTAGCAGCGACCTTAAGTTTACGAAACAGTGTGTAGAGGTGGAAAAGAAAGCCCAGAAACTATTGGGTTATATCAGGAGGCAATTTCAGTTTCGGAACAAGTAGATTGTGCTCTCACTGTACAATTCCCTTGTTCGGCCGTACCTGGAGTATGCTGTGCAGTTCTGGTCGCCCACCCTCAGGAAAGATATTGAGAGGCTGGAGCGAGTGCAGGCGAGGGCCACAAAGTTAATCCCTTCCGTTAGGCATATGGGCTACAATCGACGGTTACGCGCCCTGAACTTGTTTTCGCTTGAAACTCGGAGGCTGCGCGGTCAACTGATCGAGGTTTTCAAGCTCTTACGAAGGTTCAACGATGTCGATTTTAGAAGTATGTTTAGTTTAAATGATAACCCAACTCGCAACAATGGTTGGAAGTTGGATTTGAAACGGTTTAGGACTAGTGTGTGTGGGAATTACTTTACGTATAAGATCTGTGACACATGGAACAGGTTACCTTCGGAAGTTGTGAACAGTTCCTCTGTGGATCAGTTCAAGAAAAGGTTAGACGAAATCTTGCACACTATTTGAGTGTGTAAAGACATTTAGGACCTCAGTCTGCGGAAATTTCTTTTCCTATAAAATAGTTAATATCTGGAACCAACTTCCCTCAGAGGTTGTTTCCAGTCAAAGTGTAAATGTGTTTAAAAATAGGCTAGACAAAGTACTGAATACTCTCATAGTTCAAGAATAAAACATAAGAAAACTCTGCAGGAGATCGCTTGCACTGTGTCTCTGTGAGCAAGCTAAATATAGAGCTATTTATATATTCTCCACTTTCCTGTAAAATTTCCTTGGCTACTTTTCCAGGGTCAAGGTATTTTCTTCAACCTTTTTCCTTACCTGCCTCTGGCAGGAGGGAGCGGAGGGTGGGGAGAGAGCCTTCTACTTTTCTATCCAGTTTTCTACTACTGCTAGGATAGTTGAAAGAAAAATAAACTTTCACAAAATTTTCCCTGGCACCCGTTGCCATTGGTACCTCCTCGGTATGGGCCGCAAGGCCTTTTGAGGTACTTCTTTTCCTTGTAACTCCTTGTAACTCTCTCTCTCTCTCCGCAGGGGGTATATCTCCGCAGGGGGTATAAAGGTTATGCACATTTCTTCTGGATGTAGTAAACTTTATACTTGGGGTGTGACAGCCCTCCGGTCCCGAGTCGTGGGATTCTAGAGGAACTGGCTGCCAGCTCCTTTAGGTTCTCTCTCTCTTTCGGGAGGGCGGGTAAAGTATTTTGCACAATCCCGTCCCGTGGGTTACTAGGACCCCATCCCATCCCATCCCTACTCTGTCCTTTTAGATTACGTTAAGGTTGTTCTCCTCTCACTGCAAAAAAAAAAAAAAAAAAAAACTTCTTTTAGTATTAAGTCTTTTTCTCTTCTTTTACAATTAGGACCCTACTGCTACCTCATGCGTGGGAAGAGAGGCTTTGGAACCTCTATAAATAACCATTTAACGCTCGTAGGTTGAGAGACTGGGATGGAGGGGTCCCAGGCGTAGGGGCGCGATGAATGGAGTGTGGCTAGTGCCCCGTTAAGCCCATTCCTAACGCGTAATGGCTTGACCAGCCCCCTGCGACCGTTCTTTGGTGACCAATTGATGGTGCTTGGCTGTACTGCTCTGAGGTGAGAGGGCTTTACTGCCCAGCTGGCTGCCAGGCCAGCGTAAAGTCTCGGGCGTAGCCTCTGGGTCTGGTGGGATATCCCTTGAACACTGGATTCTAAGAGTCTGGCCGCTTGTGAGTGACTAGTAAGACTTAGTAAGGGGCTGCATCTCGCTGTCGCTCCTGGCGGAAAATCCGTGACGCTTGCGTCGCGAGTGTTTGTCAGTTGGTAGCTGCGACACGTTTGGGACGGTCCGGCCCTGGGGAGACCTTTGGTCGGTGCGGCAGCAGGAGAGGTGTAGTCTTCTGGAAGGAATGAACGTCACTTGCAAAAAGGCGGGTGCGTCTACGCGCGGGATTAATTCACCCCCCCCCCCTTTTTTATATACTGGTCATAACGTTTTTGGATAGTTTTCATTGCTAGAACGCTTTATCTTATTCAGAGTATTCAGAAAAAAAAAAAAGAGAAAATATGGCAGGGCCAGCTAAATTGAAAGCAGAATGCTTTAAATGTAAAGTTAATCATTGGTGCGTAGACTTCCCAGAGGGTAGTATCAGCGATATCACATCCCTTAGTGTATGTTTGTTTTGTAAACTTAGAGACAACCACGAAAAGGAAGTTAAAGAGCTAAAGGAATTAGTAAAAAAGCTTGAAGCTAGGGTCGTAGCACTGGAAATCCAACCCAGTGGACAAGATCAAATTAAAAACACACCAGCAGATTCAAACTGTAAGATTAAGTATCTAGAACAAAGGGAGGGCTCAAAGAAGGGGCTGATAGAGAAGGGTGGGAAGGGATCGATAGAGAAGGGTGGGAAGGGGCCTGCTGATGGCCCAAAGAAACCGAAGGATGTAGCTACCTGTCGGGGTGGGTCGGGTGGTGTAACTGCGTGTATGGGTGGCGACGGGTTTCGAAAGGTCTCGGGCAAGAAGGCTGCGAAGCCGAAGCCTGAGACCCCAGTTGCCCCTGTCAAGACCTCTAACCGCTTTAGTCTCCTGTGCTCGAAGGAGGAAGACACCGTTTTGATTGGGGACTCGCAGATCAGGGGCCAGGAGAAGTACTTTGCTTCAGCAAACCGGGATGGGAGGAAGGTAAGGTGCTTACCTGGGCGGGGAACGGCGCACTTAAGGAAGGAGGTAGAGAAGGTGCGCGTGGCTAGTCGGAGGACTGCGATCGTTGTCCACGCTGGTGGCAATGACCTGTTCCTCAAAGGCGGTGGGGTAGGTCTTACTGAAGGGATCATCACCGAGATCATCTCTTGCGGATGATCTAAAACTGAAGACAGACAGGGGAATGTTAATGGGTATTTTACCGCGAATGAATGTCAGTGACCACGCGCTCAGTAAGGTCATTGGCATCAACGAGAGGGTACAAGACTTGTGCGTTCCGCTGGGCGTGAAGTTTATTGACCCCTTCGATGCATTTTCGGGTAGGTGGGACCTTTACCAGAGGATGGTGTCCACCTCAATGACAAGGGTAAAGGTGTGCTAGGCGCGCTGCTCGACCGGCACCTATAGAGAATGGTGAGGTCGAGTCCGGGGAGAGATGATGGGCCCCCACCGGGGAGAGATGAGGATGAGCCGGTGGCGGACATACCTTCGACTGAAGGGTGCGTCGAAGTACAGGTGGGTGACCCTCCTCCTACGTTGGAGGGGGCTCAGTCTCCTGCGGAAGTTGCCCCCTCGTTAGTGAGGGGCTCTTCAACTCCCGACAGCCCTGGCTGTTCGGGAAACGGGTCGTGCTAGGGGGCGGTCAGAATAGGGAAGGCTCCCTCCGTGCAATGCTTTTTAATGCTAGGTCAATTAGGAACAAGTTTTGCGAGCTACGGGCGCTCTTAGCATCAGAATACCAGGATATCGTTGCTATCACCGAGTCCTGGATTCATACTGATCGTAGGGACTACGTTGGGGAGTTCGAAATTCCCGGGTATAGAATGTTTCGCAAAGACCGCACCCGTGGGGAGGGGGGTGGGGTACTAATATACGTCAGAGACACGTTGAGTCCGGTTGACTGCCAGTTCCGGTCGGAACGGGAGCTGCTTGGCGTCGATCTGAACGTGGGAGGGACGAACTATAGGTTAATCTTGGTGTACAGACCTCCGCATCTCCTCCTCGAGGAGGATACAGCCCTGTACACCGAACTCAGTAGCCTGCTAGGGGATAGGGTGTGTGTAGTTTTAGGAGACTTCAACTGTCGCGGCATAAAGTGGGAAAACAGGACTGCCGATGCTGAAGGGAGGAGGCTAGTTGACTTTGCTGATGAGAACTTCCTCACTCAGTGGGTCAACGAGCCTACACGAGGCGAAAGCGTTCTGGACTTAGTGTTCACGACCGAAGACAACCTCGTCACTGGCCTCACCGTTGACGAATCGTTGGGCGGGAGTGATCACAGTCTTATTAGGTTCCGTGTGTGCGTCCCTCGGTGAAGCGTAGTAACTCGAGAGGCAGTAAGCTCGATCTCCGGCGGGCGAACTTTGTTAGCCTCAGGGATAGCGTAGGAGAGATGGGGTTAGAGGTTGGCGGCGATGTTGAGGGAGTGTGGAGTGCATTCCGGGATGAGTTTATGGTGCTGCAGTCTGCTGCCATACCCTCAAAACCGGTCACCCCTGCTTCAACGCAGCCTAAGTGGTTCAATCGTGGCATCGCTTCGGCTATCCGAAATAGGAAAGTAGCGTATTGGAGGGCGAAGGCCAATCGTTCCCACGAGAACACTGAAGCGTATGTCCGCCTGTGTAGGGAAGTGAAGGCGAAGGTTAGGCTAGCGAAACGTAACGAAGAACTACGGGTGGCAAGCCTCTGCAAGGGGAACCCTAAGGAGTTCTTCAGTTATATTAATAGTAGAAAGCCCATTAGAAGCATGATAGGTCCTTTAAAGGACGGAAGCGGCGTTCTGCGGACCTCCGACGCGGACATCGCTAATGTGCTTAATGAGTACTTTGCGGGAGTGTTCACCAGGGAGGATACCCGCGTCATCCCCGAGCCAGCTGTGAGGCACGAAGGTGCTGGCCTGGATAGTGTTAGATGTACCGCGACAGTCGTTGCTCATAGAATAGACAAACTGAGCGCGTTTAAGGCTCCTGGGCCAGACCAGTTTCTCCCCAGTGTTTTGCGAGAAGTGCGCGACCAGGTGGCTCCCCACCTGGCTACAGTCTTCAACAAATCGTTGGAGATGGGCCAGGTGCCTGGTGACTGGAGGGAGGCCAACGTGACCCCTATCTTTAAGAAAGGGGATCACGAAAGTCCAGGGAACTATCGTCCTATTAGTCTCACTTCAGTTGTAGGTAAATTATTAGAAAGGATAATAGCTGATAGAATCGTTGACCATTTGGATTCCTACAAGCTGCTTGGGGACTCCCAACATGGGTTTAGACGGCATAGGTTGTGTCTCACCAACTTGCTCGAGTTTTTCCACGTCATGTTGAGTGAGTACAATAAGAGTAGGGCGATTGATATACTTTATCTCGACTTTCAGAAAGCCTTTGATAAGGTACCTCACCGCCGGCTAATGGCGAAAGTGCGCGCGCTGGGTATCGGTGGGGAAATAGGTAGGTGGATTGAAAACTGACTAAGGAATAGGCGGCAGAGGGTGGTAATTAAAGGGGCTAGTTCGGGTTGGGCCTCGGTCACAAGTGGGGTTCCTCAGGGTTCCGTTTTGGGGCCACTGTTGTTTACCATTTACATAAATGATATCGACGGTGGCATCGTCAGTCGGATCGCCAAATTCGCTGATGACACCAAGCTTGGGGCCAATGTTGGGACGCCCGAAGCGATCGAGGAACTGCGTGCGGACCTAGGTAGGATAGGAGAGTGGTCCGAAAAATGGCAAATGCCGTTTAACTTGGGTAAATGCAAAGTGATGCACATTGGCTACGCCAATCCCAAGTCGGACTACTCGATGTTGGGCAGTAATATCGAGGTGACTGATTTAGAAAAGGACTGGGTGTGCTAATTAGCAGCGACCTTAAGTTTACGAAACAGTGTGTAGAGGTGGAAAAGAAAGCCCAGAACTATTGGGTTATATCAGGAGGCAATTTCAGTTTCGGAACAAGGAGATTGTGCTCTCACTGTACAATTCCCTTGTTCGGCCGTACCTGGAGTATGCTGTGCAGTTCTGGTCGCCCACCCTCAGGAAAGATATTGAGAGGCTGGAGCGAGTGCAGGCGAGGGCCACAAAGTTGATCCCTTCCGTTAGGCATATGGCTACAATCGACGGTTACGTGCCCTGAACTTGTTTTCGCTTGAAACTCGGAGGCTGCGCGGTCAACTGATCGAGGTTTTCAAGCTCTTACGAGGGTTCAACGATGTCGATTTTAGAAGTATGTTTAGTTTAAATGATAACCCAACTCGCAACAATGGTTGGAAGTTGGATTTGAAACGGTTTAGGACTAGTGTGTGTGGGAATTACGTTACGTATAAGATCTGTGACACATGGAACAGGTTACCTTCGGAAGTTGTGAACAGTTCCTCTGTGGATCAGTTCAAGAAAAGGTTAGACGAAATCTTGCACACTATTTGAGTGTGTAAAGACATTTAGGACCTCAGTCTGCGGAAATTTATTTTCCTATAAAATAGTTAATATCTGGAACCAACTGCAGGAGTTCGCTTGCTCGGTCTCTGTGAGCAAGCTAAATATAGAGCTATTTATATATTCTCCACTTTCCTGTAAAATTTCCTTGGCTACTTTTCCAGGGTCAAGGTATTTTCTTCAACCTTTTACCGTACCTGCCTCTGGCAGGGAGGGAGCGGAGGGTGGGGAGAGAGCCTTCTACTACTGCTAGCATAGTTGAAAGAAAAATAAACTTTCACAAAATTTTCCCTGGCACCCGTTGCCATTGGTACCTCCTCGGTATGGGCCGCGAGCTCTCTCTCTCTCTCTCTCTCCCTCCATCACTTACAACCATTAAATGTAAAAAAAGAGAGACACTTCGCTGCGTTGAAGATGATACGAGTGTTTGCCTCTCATACATACGCCCGAACATTGATGAAATAATAAAAAAACACCAAGCTCAAGTATCTCATTAATAGTGAATAATTAAATAAGGTAATTTAAAAGTTAGTTATAGGGATTTTAAAATAATATTTTACATCTTGTACTAGTATTTTTCTATATATATTTTAAGTACCGTGCGCGCAATATTTTTCGCTTCAAAAGTGTTCCGCGAACATCAAAAAGGTTCAGAACCACTAGAATAGAGGAATACATTTATATAGTTTAATACTAATTTATTAAATATTTACAATAATATCGGTTTCCATCAACAATACTGGAAGCAATGTTCACCAGTCAATAGGCTAGTAGAATTGTCATCAGTAGAATCAGCGTCATCGTCGTCCGCTAAGCTGACCACTTGTACATTTTCCTCATCGTCGTCAGCGCCGAGGACACTATCGGACAGAATGTCTACCAACTTCTGTGGCAGGAAGTCACCATCAGTTCAGTCATACTCAATATTTCCATTCTCGTCAACCTTCCATCGACGTCCAGCTGGGGTGAGGATGTCTCGATGTGCAAGATGCATATTTTTCCATTTACAAGTTTGGTAGTTCGCCCTCAGAACGTGTGCATCTTCAGTGACGATCGATATGGTGACAACAGACTGGGGTCAATTCCATCATAGCTGGAAAGTGGTGGACCAGATCCTATGTGGAATTTCTGCGCAATTTGTTGACATCTGTTTATGATGGTACAAAATAGAGACGGCAAACAAACTTCTGCAGCTCAGTCTGATCACTTCCATGAACGCCGTCTGTGTCGCCAAGTGTTCTGCAAACGTCTATGAACACAGGGTGCTTTTCCAAGGTCGTCTTCGCTCTGGTCTTTTCCTTGCGAATGAAGGCGTTGAGTCACACCCAGAAAAGACATGCAGTGCAGGCATTGCTGAACACCGATGCACCATGTTTACCGAGGAGGCATTTTGTGTGTGTCGGCTTCTACCGAGACGAGGCGTGTGCTGGGACGAGCGAGCTTTCTACTGAGACGCCATCAGTTGATGTCAAGGAGGTACAGCTATCCCCCCTAGACAGAAGGTCTGACGACCCTGGAGATTTGCGGCATACTATTACTTTTGCCATTCTATAGAAGCAGCTTGATCAAATTACTTTTGTCATTATTTGAGGAGGGGGAATTTTCATTCCTTTGGCAGGATCATTGATGGATCTTTTATCAAGTATGCACCCGAAGATCCTCCGAGACATGTAGTACACGCTGAGCCGTGAAATTCGCTGTAATAGACGAGTTAACAGGAGCTATATAGTCCACTTTGGATGGTCTCAACGACAGTGTGTTCCCAGTGCAGGTACTCTCCCTGGCCAGTCTGGAAGTGATGTTACCCATCTTGTAGTTCGGCTCGACAGAAGACCCAGTTGTAGTTAGATACGCACGCTTCACTACTTCTGGTACAGCTATGGTTGTCTGAACAATGGTCAGTTGTGGTTGAACATGCTGTTTCACGAAGCATGGCTCCAATCCTCGAGACTTGTATTCGACAGCTCGTCTGTCTTTGGGAAGAGTGGCTTTATTGGAGTAGAAGAGCGATCTTCGTGCGTGTCCTGTACTACGATACCATGTGTTGTTCCGGCCCCAGATGATTCCTTATTCAGATCAAAATTGTCCAACTAGAATTGTATCACAGAATTGTGATACAGATCAATCGTTATGGGTAGCAGGTCACTCTCAACAATGGTGTTGCACAATCCTGAGCTATGAATCTGACGAGTGTGTGTCTCCTGTTAGATGTATTCCTGACGGCAGTGTCAGGTAACATGCACGTCAAAAATGTTATCGGTATATCTGGCGGTCTGCTGTTCTCAGACAAAAGTAAATTAGTATAGAATAGAATAACCTTTATTAATAATAATAAAATAAACACTTTTTTCAATTTACAATGACATGAATAATTTTGAAGCTCGACTATTTATTTTATTTAATTTGGCCCTTAAGCTTCAGGCTTTACTGGGCTCTTATTAAAATAAGCAGCTAGTTGTTATTAATTAATAGTAATAAATAAGTAAATAAGTAAGTATTATTAATAGTTAAAACATGTATTACAATGTTAAACAATATTAGTGGACATTAATCCTAGATTTTTGTTAGTATGCCATTATTAATCGGATTTCAACTTGGTTTTAAACAAATTTACATTCACAATATTTTTTATATCGGCATGCAAGTCATTCCATAGTTTCAATCCAATGAAAATGGGTAGTTTTTGAGATGAAGACAATCTAAATTGAGGTATAACAAGCTTTGATCTATTTCTGGTCTGATCGAGTGGATTGCTTGAGTTACAAAATATCTATCTATTTACCAGGGATGGGGTCAAATACGTATTTGTATTTACAAATACACAAAAATGGATATTTGCATTTGTATTTGAGAATTTAAGAAGCTGCATATTTGTATTTGAATTTGAGCCTTTTATTTGCCGTATTTGCTTCAAATACAGTCAAATACACTAATGTAATTTAAGTTAAATGTTTTAAATCCATTGTACAGACTACAGACTATATAACTACAAATTGATATGAACAGTAAAAATCAAACATTGAGAAATATGAATTTATTTTCTTTAATTATGCAAAAGTGCAGAAATATCAAGAAGTATGAAATAATTTTCTCTAATAAAAATAATAAACAAGAGGAATTTGTTACTTTTCTTGCCTTGGTGTGAAAATGAAGTCTACTTTGATAAGAGCCAAAGTATTGCAATGTTAAGTTTTATACAATAAGTACTATACCAGTATTGTCTTACTTGAGGGGTAGCCGAAGTCAAGTAAATATTATCCGTTTATATTTAGGATGAAATTGGTACGAAATTTGCAAATACAGTAAAAATTGTATTTGCATTTTATTTGTATTTGAAGCTTCATATTTGTATTTATATTTGTATTTGGGGATTTATAAATTCGAATATTTGTATCTATTTGAATTTGGCCGTAAAAAAATTAGTGTATTTGTATCTATATTTGTATTTGGGCAATTGTATTTGACCCCATCCCTGCTATTTACCCATTGCAAATTAATGATTTGGTTCTTACACTTGTAAATAAAAAGTGCCAATTTGGTTATATCGTTGAGCTTCAGTAGGTTTAGCTCTTTAAATAATGCACTAGTGATATCAAGGAAACAGCATCAGATAACCTTATTGCTCGTTTTTGGATGACAAAGATACCATTTAATGCGTTGTTAGCGGAGTTTCCCCAAACAAGGGTGCAGTATGTTATATAAGGCAGAACAAGAGTATGATAAAGAGTCAATAAAACTTGTTTAGGGACTACATTTCTAAGTTTAAACATGATTTCAAGGAGCGTTGCTATATTTTTCGCGATATAATTTACATGATCACTCCATTGCAAATTCTTATCTAGCATTACACCAAGATATTTTATTAGAGTACACTCCTTTATGGCGATTTCATTAATATATTAAGTTCATCAAGATATACATTTCTTTATTAGTAAAAATCACGAAATTTGTTTAATCGGTATTTAGGAAGAGTTTATTGGTGGTCAACCATTTCATTACACTGATGAATTCTGAATGAAATATATTCTTAGCTGTATTAACATCTTTGCAAGAAAGAGAGAGAGTTGTATCGTCTGCAAACATTATGAAGTTCAGTATATCAGATGAACGTGGAAGGTCATTTATATATAATAAAAATAACAGTAGACCCAGAACTGAGCACTGTGGCACACCATGTTTGACAAGCGCTTTAGTTGAGCAAACCTTATTTACTGATACAAAATGATATCTATTGGACCATGGCATTTCCACGGAATCTCTGTAGGCATCTATAATGCAGCGAGGCAAAATGATAGCTGCTTCCTTCAGTCGCTTCTCTTCGAAGAGGTAGATTCAAACGCTGCTTCCCCAGCCTGTCCAGTTGATACCTTATTGGAATACACCAAGTCACTTGATTCTGTGACCAAAGTGTGTTTTCAACACGTCTTTCAGCTTGTCGGTCTTGTACTGTGGGTTATAGAACTTCGGAGAATGTTTACATAAACAAACAGCATCATTCATACACCGCTGTCATACGTTCAACCTGCAAACTTCTAATAATGTTCGTTAACAATCACATACATACTCGAGGATTTTTTACGAGCATTGATCTGTACAGAACTGTCACCCTTCTCGTCGGCTTTGGGGTTCCTGTCATCTTTTCGGGTATAGTCATACCGACAGCTGTTGTCGTAATGTCTGTCAACCAGATCGACACAGGCACAGGCGATGTGGCGCAGTAAATCGTCATCCTGTTTCGCGTCAGTAACACCTTTCATTGACGTCTCTGCAGTTTTGGTCACATATTTGGTCTGTTTTTCCCGTCTACCTTTTTCTTATCCAGAAATCCACTCGTACTGTTGTCCACAAAGCATGCACTCATCTGACGGATTAAGCTTTTGCAGGGCCCTGGGGCACTTAACTAGTGGGAGGCCCCTCATATGGTGTCTATCTCAAATGTTCAATGTTTATTCCCCCAGACCCCTACTATAAAGGCGAAATTGGTACAGTGAATGTGCGCGCGCGTTGTATATTACGAAAAAAAATACGCACAATTAAAAGTATTACGAGTAAAATGACAACGTGAAGTAAAATGATATTGAAATAAAGTGGTGAGCATAAAACATTATGAAGTTAAAATACAATATACATTGTAAATCATATGGGTCGCCGTGGGGCACGTGCCCCAAGTGCCCCGTGGTCAATCTGCCCCTGCTGGTCTCCTCAACGGGATGTAGAGTCTTTCTGATATACCTATCTGATATTTGTAAACGTCTAGCATGGAATCTGGCAAGAATATGTCGAGTATGTAGTCTGAAACAAAATTTAGAGTACCTTCCATTATAGGGTTCAGTCATGACGTAATTCCTGCATAACTATACGTAAACTGTAAGGCCATGAGGTAGATAGAGTATTCAAAGACCTTTCCATTGATACCGCGTGTGATATATAGTGCGGCAGAACCGTGTTGATAAAATGGACTATCTATCCATCCTTATCTCCAGCTTTACTTTCAAGCATTGTTAATGACACGTTATATTAAGTCGCCAAAAATCGAACCAAACCAGTAATTCAGAGATGTCAAACAAATAAATTTTACATTTGTATGTAATAAGCTTCTTAAAGAACATTGTGGCGTAAATTTCCTGGGGGGGGGGGGGAGGTTGAAGGTTTCCCCTATCTGGTTCCCGGACTGCAAGTTACGATAATGTTAAAGAATGGGAAGCAGAAAACCTAAAATTACAGTAAGTGGAAGAGGCCTTTCTACGCAATATAGTCCTTATGTCATCTGATACTGTGGGTGAATATTGGGAACACTTAAAATATTATATTGTTTTAATCTAAAGAAAATTTGAATCTATGCTTGGAAATTATAATTAGACTCGTGAATGAAATTCCCATTTTGGTAATTCGGCATATTCGCATAGGGGTCGCTACGGACTGATTTTAATATGGAATGTTGTAAATGAAAGCGGGGCTTACGGAACCTACTTGGATTATATTAGACTATGGTATCATAAAAGAATTAGAAAGTGGTAGTCAACTGCCTTCTCTCGATATTGTTGCGAAATCTCCCTCCAATAACCTTTCTTTTTTTTAAATGTTTTGGAAAGCCACGCGTATGGACGCTTATGTTCTTCGTTCCGCTCACATTCAACAGATATAACGAGGTGTTCTGATGGGCTTGTTTTTACGCAATTACAGACTTTGTTGCTTTCACTTTCTGGATGAATTAGTCAAACATGCCAAGAAAATCTTGATAAATTTTGGATACGTCAGAAGTTTTATAAATAAAGCTGCATCAGGTTAAAAAGAAGCAATATAGGATAATTATTCTGATTACGCGGGCCAAGAAACGAACAACACTTTTTAAGGCTAAATGGACAAAATTCAAGCTAGGCACACGGCAACTGCGCGCGGACGCAGACTCGAGCCGAGAGCTTGAATCTGTGGGTGATATGTAGTGCGAGGTGAATGGTGTTATATGTAGTATCATTATTTTTTCAAGTCTATTATATATTTAATTATTAGGTTTTATTTACGGGTCGATATGTTCTACTACAGTGTAATATTACTCCGATATTTTAGGTAAGAGTCGTATATCTGGGGGAAGGGGGTCTTCAAAAACCAAACCTATTTTTTCTCGCAACATCTTTAACACGAGATAACGCGGACCGCGATACTGCGGCAGTCTCAACGTAACCTGGCGTAATCAGCGTATTGGGTGGGCGGAAAGTAGCTCCCTAATTTAAATTACATATAAATTATGTATAAATTGTGATTGTATTGTTATAGTGTGTTCTCTAAAGTGGTACAATTGTAACGGTAATCTTTTTTCTCTAAAGTGTTCTCTTTGTGTTCTCTAAAGTGGTACAATTGTAACGTTCATTTTTTTTTTTTCATTTCAGATTGAAGGGTAACATGGCTGAGCGTTTAACACTGCAGGAGCGTGCCCAGTTGGCGGCACGGTACGAAGTTTGGCAATCTGTCGTTCGAGTTCAAAGATGGTGGCGGGCCATTCACGGACCACGTGCCCAAGTGGACCCGAAAACAATCAAGAACTGCCACTCGAAGCTCATGACCACGGGGTCTGTGGCAGATGTTCGAAGATGTGGTCGCCCTTCGACATCCAGGGCCCAGGAGACGGTGCAGGCAGTTCAGGAAATGTTCGCACGGAGTCCACGAAAGTCAACTCGCCAGGCAGCTCGGGAAAGTGGACTCTCCCGCTACTCAGTGCGAACTGTGCTGAAGAAGGAGCTGAACTGGCGTGCGTGGAAGCCGCATTACTGCCAATCTCTCTCGGACGAGGACTGCGACATTCGCATGGAGTTCGGGGAAATCATGCTGGCTTGGCATGAAGACTGGCCCCATCTCTTCCGCAACATCCTCTGGAGCGACGAGGCGGTGTTCCACGTCGGAGGCTTTGTAAACCGCCACAATTGCCACTACTGGGCAGGAGAGGATCCCATGGTTACCGCTGAAAAACGGCAGAATCGGTTCAGTGTAACGGTGTGGTGTGGTATGACCTCAGATCAGGTTGTGGGCCCGTTCCTTCTGCGCAACACCATGAATGCTGAGCGGTACCTTGCTATGTTGCGAAACGAGGTCTGGCCGGTTGTCAGCACATGGGAGAACATCGACGATCTGATATTTATGCAAGATGGCGCCCCTCCGCACTTCGCTCTTGTTGTCCGTGAGTGGCTGGATGCCCACTTCCCTGGGCGTTGGATGGGTCGTCGTGGTCCACATCAATGGCCAGCCAGGAGCCCCGACTTGACACCGTGCGACTTCTTTCTTTGGGGGTGGGTAAAGGAAGAAGTCTACCGCACCAAACCGAGGACATTGGAAGAACTGGAGGACCGAATTCGGGAAGTCATGTCCTCCATCCCGCCGGAGTTCCTGCTAAAGTCAGTGGACGCCATTCCTGGGCGGCTCCAGAAGCTGGTGGAAAGAGTTGGAGCCCACATTGAATTTTAGAGAAAACCTACCATGTATGCCTACCTTTTCATATTATTTCTTCTGAAATAAATGGATAATATACGTATTTTTTTACCAATCCAAAATAGGGAGCTACTTTCCGCCCACCCTGTAGTTTGAAAAAACCACCCCAAAATAAAAAATAAAAAATTAATAAAATAATAAATATTGGTTGCTCCTTGGTATAGCTATTGCAGATGGGTGTCTGTTCCAGTGATTTTCCAGAGTATTTAGTTCTTTTCGGTATTGTTGCAAGATATTGGACAATTTATGATAATCATCAGGTAACCAATCTAGAATGGTGCAATGCAGCTGTCTCGAATATACTAATATACTATATTTGCTTTCGGGGTGACTTTTTTAATTCTGAAGAATTAGGCCCTTTTTTATTGTTTTCAAGCAAAGGTTCATCGATTGATGATACAGGAAACAATATTTATGACAAAAAATTAAAAAGTCATAACCCTAATGGACACACGACAGGGTGTCAAAGAATCAAAGGCATTGGCTTTTCCCTTTGAAGTTTGATGATGATCCATGAGCAAAGGAGTTAAAGCGCAACTAAGTTTCATTTAATTTTTGAAGAAAATTACAAGGATTAAAATAACTACTGTACCTACAAAACATAGCCAAGTAAATCATGCTTAAATAAGAGAAAGAAAACTTACGCAGGGGGATAAATCAAACCGCCATAACAGCCTATTATTTCGATCCTTACACACACGCACACATTCTTCTTTGTCCACAAATTAATGATACCATAGGAGAGATGATATAAAAAACTCGTAAATTTTTGTATACATTCCCTGTATAAAATACGAGGCAACAGTGTTGAGAATAAACAACTCGAGAGTCCGTCCAACATTTAAAAAAAAAACCACGCGAGTACAGAAATAAGATTTCATCTATTTTTGTGAATATTTTAGCAGCAGCTGACATTTCTCGAACCGAATTTTATTTTGCACACACACTCTGTCATCGTTTTGCATCCAAAGTCTGAAATTTATATAGCGGGAAGAAATAATACATAACAATGAATTTCACAATTTCCTACAAAGTTACTTTGTTTATATTACATAAAATTATGCATTTTGGTCTCGAACAAAGTATATGTTGCGTGTGAGATGCAGGAAAGGTATTGCTCCGAGTTTACGTTGGGCGCGTGTGCTTTATACACATACACAGTGGTGTAGTGCTGTGGGAACGCTTGGGAACGGCGTTCCCTTACTTTTTTTGGTAGACGGAACGGCGTTCCCTTACTTTTTTTGGTAGACGGAACGGCGTTCCCTCACTATTTCAAATAAATCCGAACTTACAAATCTCTAACGTCATGAAATTTTAATTCCCACCCCTAGAAGAAATATGAGAAAGAATCATTACTGTTTCATTTCTTTTAGCTTCGACTGAGGCAATGCTAGCCTATAAAGATCTGGTGAAACAGTCACCACGGCGTACCAGTTAACTTTTTTTTAGTTAATCATTCCAGTTGTTAGCTATTTTTAGTGATCGTACTGATGTCGTATATCTAATGACACTGGAAATACTGCATCTTCAACCTTGGAATATATCCTAATATCCAGTGCATATGACCTCAAAATATCCCTGAAATTGGTCAGATTTCAAAAGATTTCCCGGGGGGGGCTTACAGTGCCCCCGGACCCCCAGCTGTATGGGCTCGCCGCGCTCGCCATTCTTTCCCCCGCATCTGAGTAACACTTTCAAAATGCGTTCCCTCACTTCTTTATTTAGCACTACACCACTGCACATACATATACACATACCCTAATATCTAACGTTTTATGTATATACAGTATATGTAAAACAGTATAAATATGCGTGTAGAACAACAAATAATTCTAATGCATTGTTTAACCATATGTATAGATGTGATCATAGTATAAAGTGGGACAGTTCTAAAGCACTCGTTAAAAACAGATAATTGAAAGGAATATTCTAGAATGTGCATTTATCCATTTTAAAAATAATTTCAATAACAGTGCGGGAATGTATAAAATTGAAAATATTCCGTTAAAATACCTTTTGCCTCTGATCAACTCTTGTTAATCATGTGCTAATCTTTGTTTTTCTGTCCCGTTGTATATATTTTTGTCATCTCGCCTTCTCCCTTCATTCCCTGACGAGGTGTACTTCTGAATACACGAAAGTCCTTTGAATCACTTTTTTTTCCTTGCATCATTCATTCATTCATTCATTTCACGCGTTTAATTGTTAAATTCATCCCATATAATGGAGACCACGCGTGTCCCCTTCATTGTTGCTCTTTTTACAAATACCTTTCCTTCTCCCTGGTCGATTTGTAGACGTTACCGTCCTGCTATTGCTCAAGCACATTCTATAAAGAACCAATTCAATTTCCTTAGTAAGTGTTATAGTGAAAAAGTCATCCCAAAATCCCTGCTTGGAAAATGATACCGTATGTTGAATGATAACACCGTTTGGTGACACCAAAGAATTATTTTAAAGAAACTTATTGATGTAGCCGGCATCGAAGTGAAGGACGCCTTCAGAGAATCCGAAGAAAGATTTTTTTTTTCCCACCGTTCCTCTTGCTTAGAGAAGTACACTTTTGGACGATATTTACAACTTACGGAGAAGGTGCAGAACTCGGAACAGAAAATTAAACAAAAGAGTGGACGATTTAATTCGTAATCGTTACTGGACTAAAAAAAGTGGTTTAGTAATATTGTTAACTTGTCGTTCCATGAGCTAGACTTCAATAAGAAATGTGGGTTATGTTATGGCTTAGGATTATCTGTCCCAAAAAAGCCCAGCAGTTTACCAATTGCTAAGTCTTTTATCAATTTTGAAAAACTAATATATCCGAAAGTGAGGGGACTTCACCCAAAAGTTGTGTATAGTGCTCGTAATACGAGGTATGAATCGAATTATCCTTTGAGGTTTGAAAAAGCCCTAAACACACAAAAATAACGATTCATTACATATTACTAAAGCGGACAAATCTCATTCGATCGTCATCATGGACAAAAACATTTACATTGAAAAGATGAACACTTTGTTTAGAGGTTTGTACGTATCGCCGTCACTCAATAGAGACCCACTGGAGGATGTTAAAATGTTTAACAGAAAATTAAGAGAAATATTAGAAAATAACTATAATGAGCTTTCTAAGCAGTTTCTGAGTATCAAATCGGTCACTACCATATTTGTACGGTTTAGTAAAAACAAGCAAGTTAATAATCCTATGAGGCCTATTGTTAGCTCAGTAGGCTCCGTAACCTATAAGCTATCTAAATGGTTAGTTTATTAACGCCGTTAGTTTGCTCTATTTCCAAGTCGCATTGTAAATAGCATGGATTTTATTGACAAACTGAAGTGTCCTAATGATCCTAATTTCAAACTAATAAGTTTTGATGTATGCTCGTTATTCACAAAAGTCCCTGTTGATGACCTACTTGATTTTTTAAGAGAAGATCTCTGAATATTCTTTCCCTGTTCAACACAACACTTATTGAGTTAATTAAGCTTTGCGTCAAAGATTGTAAATTTCAGTTTGAAAATAAGTTTTATACCATGTCGTTTGGATTGACGATGGGAAATCCCCTCGCCTGTATTAGCTAACTTATATGGAATTTTTTGAAAGCAGAATTTTGCCTACTATTGTTAATTTTAACCTTGTTTGGTACAGGTATATGGATGATATTTTATGCCTTTGGCCTGATAATTTGGATGTTGACTTGTTTCTTGGTAGGCTCAACAATTTAGTCCCATCTATGAAGTTCACGGTTAAAAAAGAAAATGATGGAAGCTTATCTTTTCTAATCTAAAAATTCGGAGATGTTTGAATCAGTTCAAATTTGAAGTTTTTCGTAAGCCTACTACTACTGTGCATTTTTATTCTAACCATCATCCCTCGATTAAATAATCTATTTTCTCTGCTATGTTCTTAGAGCATTGAGAGTTGTCAGTCCTGAATTTTTAGATTCCGAGTTATGTAATATGAATATTGGTACGATGTTATCCTATTGCAATTTTAGATACCTATTCTTGGCTTTCCTAAGGCAGTTATTATAATAGTGTAACTGTAAAGGAATTTGAGCGTAAAATTATCCTTAGCCTACCTTACAATGTAAATTTTCAATATCTTCCGACTTTACTTAAAACAATTGGTAGCAATGTAGTCCAAGTAAATATAATAATACTGTTAAATTACGCCTAATAAAAAATAGCCCGGATAATGTGGTTGGTTGTGTGTATTCGATCGAATGTACACAATGTGACTCAGTATATGTAGGCCAAATGGTAAAACGCTAGATATTAGGGTAAAACAGCATAAATGTGCGTGTAGAAGAGCAAATAATTCTAATGTATTGTTTAACCACATATATAGATACAATCATAGTATCAACTGGGATAATTCTAAAGCTCTCGTTAAAAACACACATGTAATCTAAAGGAATATTCTAGAATGTGCATTTATCCATTTTAAAAATTTCAACAACAGTGCGGGAATGTATAAAATTGACTATCTTTTGAAAACACCTTTTGCCTCTAATCAACTCTTGTTAATCATGTGCTAATCTTTTTGTTTTTCTGTCCCCGTTGTATATATTTTTGTCATCTCGCCTTCTCCCTTCATTCCCTGACGAAGGTGTACTTCTGAATACACGAAAGGACTTGGAATCATTTTTCTTTTTCCTCGTGGACTTGAATCATATATATATATATATTATATATTATATATATATATATTTTTTTTTTTTTTGTTTCAAAGTATGACCGCTCATGGCCACCAAAAGAAAGGTGGATAGCAGAGCGAACACAGGACGAAGACTATGAAACAGCTAACAACGGAAGTGAACAATAGACGGGGGAGGGGAAAAAAATAAAAATAAAAAAGTCAACCGGTAAAGAAGTCGGGAGCGAAGGAGGAAGGAGAACAACCCGGTTACCGAAAAGTAGGGACCTTCCGATAGAATAGCGCCAAGCCTATCACAAGGCCCGACGCTCTCCAAAAAGGGAAAATACTCTGCGCGCAGCGCAGAGTAAAGCGGACACTCCACCAGCAGGTGGGCAACTGTGAGCAAGATGTTACAATCGGGACATCGGGGCACCTGATCCCCGGCCATCAAATAGCCATGGGTCAGGTGGGTGTGGCCAATACGGAGGCGGGCCAAAGCCGCCACCTTATGGCGCGACCGATGGAAAGAAGAGGCCCAACATCCCAATTTGGGTTTAATCTTGCAGAGTTTGTTATTTGTAGCGCCATCCCAGCGACTCTGCCACCGGGAGCGCAAAAACCTACGGAAGCCAGGGATATAATCGGAAAAGGGGAGGGACACTAGTGAAACCTGTAGTCGGCACGTGGAACGGGCAGCTCGATCGGCAGCCTCATTTCCAGCCACGTTAACATGTGCAGGAACCCAGCAAAATACCACCACCTTGCCACTAGAAGCGACAAGGATATGGCACAGTAGCTGGATTCGTCGGACCAGTGGGTGGACAGGGTCAAAAACTCCAGGCCATCCAGGGCACTGCGGGAATCCGAATAGATGACAAACGACCCATCCGGATGCTCCCGCACCACCTCCAGAGCGCTCAGAATGGCATAGAGCTCCGCCGTGAAAACGGAAGCCTCATCAGGGAGACGGGTACATCGGGGAGCAAGGGCAAACGACTGGGGAACAGCCGCGGCCCCAACGCCCCCCGACGACCTCGAGCCATCTGTGAAGACCGCAACACATGCAGAGTGACACGCTGCATGCTGAAGGAACAGAGACCGAAGCAAGGCAGAGTCAGAATCGGCCCTGCGAACGGGGCGCAACGCCCTACATCACGCAACAGGGGTGCTCTCCCAAGGTGAAACACCCTCGAAAGAGACCGGTATAACGGATGGAGGAGTGCCCATACCATCGAGGAGGGAAGTCACCGTGTCGATGAAATACCAACCCCCATCCCGGCAGAACGCCCTCTCAACCACCTGGAACAGAGGAGAGGTGGGAAGACGGAGGATCCGGAGATAGTGCTTAGCAATGAGGAACGACCTCCGATCCTCCAAGGGAGGGATGTCGCACTCAACCTGCAGACTATCAACCGGAGAGGAGCGGAAGAGGCCAGATGACATGCGCAGTCCTCTAGAGAGGACCGGATCCAGTATCCGAAGGGCCGTGCGGGAGGCGGAGCCATACACCACACTCTAGCCCTGTTCAAAAATCAACTTTTTCTTATTTTCATAGGTTTCTGTACTTTTTCCCATGCTTTTTGACCTGAAAAGGCCGAAAATCACAACCATTTTGACCTAGGCTGTTGGGAAGCATTGCCGCATGGAGCTTTAATGTTTCTGCCTTGAAATCGGCCAAAAGCACCAGTTCCGGGGTCCCTTGAATCATGTTTTGCACTATAACTTTTTATCTAAACAAGATAGAGCAACAAAATAGGCACCAAATTAAAGTGTTTTTAATCCTCTTTCTAACTTATACAATTATGATAGTCTTGGAACAAGAAATGGCACATTGGTACATACAAAGATTTCAGAAATATCACAAAATTCGTTTTCTCACACTCAAGGCAGACAAGGCGCCTTATTCATGACACAAATTTGAGATTAACATTTTGTCAAGTCTAATCGGTCAAGAAGTGAAAGCATTACATGATGATTAATTTCATAATGACATTTACACAGTCAGTTGTTGAGAGTTTGTTTCTTGAAGCTGTCAAAGCGGCGTCTGTTGAACTCCACAGCTTGAAGGAGATAGTCCCTTTGCTTGGCATCTGTTGTTATGACATTTGCAAAGTCTCTCATCATCTTGACACCACGTTCAGCAATGTCATTCACCGCTTTCAGATTCTTAACATAGTCCAACGCTTTTCTGTAGTAGTCCTCATTCTGTGGCCAAGACGTGACAGGTTCCAGAAGCCACTCGGATCCAATGTTCAGTGTGTCCAGCAGGAAATGTGATTCTGGGCCAATGAGATCAACCAGGGTGGTCTTAGCTGTGACTCTCTGGAATAGAGGCTTTCCTGTTCTGAAGCTGTCTGGCTTCTCAGTGGCATGTAACTGGGCAGCAATGTCGTGCTTCAATGTGTCACTCAATCTACTGCTGAACAGGGCAAATGGCACGACTTCCTGCGTCAGGTACCATTTGTGGTTTTCCATCTTATTAAGTACTGCATCAGCAAGCTCTGGGTCAGTTTTCTTGTACTTCAACATGTCCTGGATTAGACTTAGATCATTCACGGGAGCATCTGCAGCAGACATTGACATCATCCATACAGGAGTGTAGAACAGCGCAAGGAAGGTGTTGAGTCTTTCCAGCTTTGATACAGTGTCTTCGTCGTACTCAATGATCTGCAAACATCAGCATTTTCATGGAGTACAGGTTTCTGGCCATCCATCTGGCTGATGAATGGCGCCTGGTCGACTCCAGTGAATACCTCGAGGAGGCGTTCCTCCAAGAACAAGACTGTCAGTTCAGCCATTTCCCTGTAGTCGGCTCTTGGAAGCCTTTCTGCTGTTAGAATGTCTTGGAGTATTTCTTCACTGTTCTTCTTCTTTTCCTTCAGCCATTTGCTGTTGATAGCCAGCATCTTTGGGTTTTCCTTGGACAAGTCCGTCCAAAACTCCTTCAGATGCTCAAACCAGGGATTATCTGGCCCCTTCACCTTCCCAAACAGCTTCTCCCAAACTGCTCCTACTAGGTTTCCAGGATTGATGTCGACAGGCCACATAAAACACCTTTTTGTTCAGCATTTTCTCTAGCAGTTTGGCAGCTCCTATGTGAACTCCACTGTTACTGGATGTAGTGTCAAAAACAAGGCAGTAACATTATCCGTAAGTTCCCATGTCTCCAGTAAATCCATTGAAGCCTCAGCCTGAGCTGTGCCAGAAGAATTGTCGATGACAGGTACTCCCAATAACTTTCCTTCAGTGTATGAAGGTGGACCAGACACTAGCACAGCTAAAGTCTCTGAGGTACTTCCAGGTTCACTGCCCAAGACATCTTTGAGCAACTTTCCATCCCAGTGTAAGGCAGCGTACTGTGGGGGGTTTTCACAAAACTTGGACATGTGACTCTGGCTGATATTATACCTGGACAGCATTCTGTTGCGACGTGTTGTAAGGTTGAGATGACGAAGTTATCCAGATCAGCCCCTCCAGCTTTCAAGGTGGCAGAAACCATGGCAGTAACTTGATTGTCTGATAAACCAAGACGATCAGCTGTATTGCAGATGACATCACATTCCATGACCTTCCTTGGAAACGTCAAAGTCACACTAGTCACAGTGTCTTGATGGTGAGAACATCCAGGACGAGGCTGATGGTAATCCATGTCCTCTGTGTTAGCGTCGTTGTCAGTTGAGTCACCCAGGTAATGTCATCCACATGAACAACTGCCTCTTGTTCTGCTGCAGCTGTAAAATAGTACAACATGTTAAGACAGTAATTGTTAAGTACATGCTAAATATCGCAATGGAGTAAAACTTAAAACTTTTTGTAACGTTCAAAGTAATTAGTTTTACCTTGTTCTTGTCTATGCTGCAGTCTTTCATTCCTCGCTGCTTGCTGCAGGGATCTTGTCTCAAAAATCTTGTCATGACCAGACATATGACCTTTCCTCTCAGTCTTTGGTCTTCGTAGAACCTGATATCCTCATCTTTCTTCTCTCTGGACAACAGTCTGTTGTTCTGTATTTCCTGGATTGCATCTGGAGCTCCTATATCGAACAGGCTGCCTAATTCCAGCACAAATGTCCTCTTTTCCTCCAGGTTACTTGCTCTTCCTTTGCTTTTCACCAGAGCACGATGTTTCTCATGTAGTTTCATGAAGAGCTTCATTGCGTTGTACTTGGTCATTGTCTTGATCCTAGCCATCTGCCAGAATGGGATGATAGATTCAACTGTTTCATATGCAAGGTCTTGAACCATGGCCTCCCTGCATTTTCCGGTAAATTCTGAAGATTAAGGAAATACTGGAACGCTGTCTGTTGTGGGAAGCTGGGAACCACTGATAAAAGCTGAAGGGTATCCAACCAGGAAGTTTCAGAGAGAGATCTGGTAGATGGCCCAGTTGACACCTGCCTGTGGACAGTACGTGGAGGTTCTGAGATATCAACTGTGCGCCCACGGAGCTCCCTCAGCTCCTTGCTTAATGCCATTGTGAAGTTGTAACTTGTAGATGGTTTTCTAGATTCTGATTGAGTTTCTGTTGTTTCCTGAAAAATGATAGATAATTATTATTATTATTATTATAATTATTATTTATTTATTTTTAATTATTATTATTATTATTATTATTATTTATTAATTTTATGCTCTTTCATTTGATACCTAATTTGTTGCTCTATCTTGTTTAGATCAAAAGTTAAAGTGCAAAACATAATTCAAGGGACCCCGGAATTGGCGCTTTGGCCGATTTCAAGGCAGAAAATTTAAAGCTCCATGCGGCAATGCTTCCCAACATCCTAGGTCAAAATAGTTGTGATTTCGGCTTTTTCAGGTCAAAAAGCATGGGAAAATGTACAGAAACCTATGAAAATAAGAAAAAGTTGATTTTTGAACAGGCCTAACCACACTCCCATAGTCTAATTTTGACTGTACCAGGGACACGTACAAACGGAGGAGTGTCCGCCTATCCGCGCCCCATGTAGTATGCGACAGATGTCCCAGCAAATCCAGGGTACGTCTCGCGGACTCGCGCAGCCGGCGAAGGTGGGGAACCCAGCTCAAACGGCTGTCGAAAACCATACCCAAGAAGCGTACTGATGGAACGAGGGCCAGAGGCTGACCCCCGAGTGTAAGGTTAAAGGCCGGGATGGCGCCGGATCCCCGTCTCCTCGACGGAAGGAAGGAAGGCCACACACGAAGTCTTCGGGGAAGACAGCGTAAGGCCCACCGACGACGCCCAGCGTTCAACCCGATTGACCGCGAGTTGGACTTGCCTCTCCACGAGGGGGGGACTCCTCCCCGCGGCATAGACAGCCAGATCATCTGCGTAGATGGAACAGCGCACCGAGGGCGGAAGGGCTCCCGGTAGCGCAGACATAACCAGATTGAAGGAGGAGACGCTCAAAACACACCCCTGGGGCACCCCCTCCTCCTGAACATACAGGTCAGATAGGGGCGCCCCATTACGGACGCAGAAAGTGCGACGGCAGAAGAAGTTACGAAGAAACGTGGGCAAAAAGCCCACAAAACCAAGAGACTTCAAACGGTCCATGACAACTCCCCGACGGGTCGTGTCATAGGCCTTTTGGACGTCGAAAAAGACGGCCAGAACAAGATTCCGGCGGGAAAATGCCTCCCGTACATCATGGCCAAGGAGGAGAAGGGGGTCCAGAGTACCCCGAAATCGACGAAAGCCATACTGGGTCAGGGGGTATAACCCAAGCGACTCCAGTGTAAAGGAAAGTCGGACGGCCTCCATCTTTTCAAGGAGCTTGCATAAGCAGCTCGTCAAGGCAATAGGCCGATAGCCCGCCACCTCCGCCGGATCCTTCCCCGGCTTAGGTATCGGGACCACAATCGCCTCCCTCCAACGGGAAGGGAACGACCCCTCAACCCACACCCGGTTGAAAAGATCCAGCAAGAACTGCAGGGCCATCGAGTGCAGATTCCAAATAGTCATACGGAATGTCATCAGGGCCAGGGGCGGAAGAACGACGGGTTGCCAAGGCAGCCCGAAGTTCCCGCATCGTAAAGAGACGGTTATAGGGCTCGTTCCCAGGGGGCGGGAACGTGACCTCCGATAAAGGACGATCCGCAGCTGAAGGCGAACGGGAAACCGCAGCAAAAGCACCGGCCAGCCGATCGGCCACAGCAGCAGGATCCGAAAGGAAGCCGTCCCCGTCCCGAAGGACAGGGCGACTAGCAGGGACCGGCTTCCCCTCGATACTACATACCTTCCGCCACACAGCAGCAGAAGGGGTAGATGAGGAAATGCCGGACACAAAAGCACGCCAAGAGGCCCGACGGGCCAACTTGAGAGTCCGGCGGGCGAAAGTCTTCGCCCGCCGCATCTCAATCAAGTGGTCCGGGTGCAGTGGAAGCGGCGCGTTGCCCTCTTCCTCTCGCACACCGCCTGGTGACATGGTGGAGTCCACCACGGAACGCTACGCGTCCGCGGGTTACCGGAAGATCGAGGAATACAGTCCTCCGCGACGTTCATCACCACCCGCTCGAAGAACTCCAAGCTCTCATCCACAGAGCCAAAGCTCAATACCGAACGGACAATGACGGAACGAGCTCTGAAAGATGGCCAGTCAGCCCGCGCAAGGGACCACCTCGGTCGAGACGAGACGCCCGGCTGCGGTCCGACCGGCTCAAGACAGACTGGGTAATGATCACTGCCATAAGAGTCCCCCAACACCTTCCACGAAAAGTCGAGTAAGGCATCGAGGGACACCAAGGAGAGATCAATACAGGTAGATGAACCCCTAGGTTCGCCGGAATTGAGGCACGCGAAGGAAAGGTCCTCCATTAAGGAGAGCAACATACCAGCAACATTAGTCGACCGGACATCTCCCCAAGCCGGGTCGCGACTGTTAAAGTCCCCGAAAATGAGAAACGGTCGAGGTAGTTGCAACACCAACTCGCGAACCGCGTCGCGAGAAGGAGGGTCATGAGGAGGAATATAAATCGAGCAGGCAGTGTACTGGCGATCTAAAAATAGCCGCACAGCCACAGCCTGCAAGGAAGTGCGAAGAGGCACACCTCGTGATGGTAACGAATGATGCACATAAATCGCCGCACCCCGAACGGGGGGTGGTAGGGGCCACCGACCCCGCAGCTGCTTCACCCGTAGTAAAACGAGGTGGAGAGTGGAGCAGGGAGTTCAGAGGGGGGCTCCCCTGGGGGGGGGTAGAGACGACGAGACGGGCCCAGCCGAAACACCCGACTCCCCACCAGAAGGGGGCCGGGGAGAACCAGATGTTCGAGGGCTCGTCAAACCAGACAAGCACTGACGGGGGGGAGGAAAGGTCCACCACAGGTGGGAGAGGTAGATCCAGGAGAGAGACCCGACCACTCGCAGCAGGAGCCGAAGGGAAAGAGACTCCATGAAGGGCCAGGCTCCGCTCGACCGGGTCCACCATGGGAACAGAGTCAGTAATCGAGGGTGTCATGGGGCGGTGCACCTCAACCGACACCCCGACACTGGACGGGGCACCGGGAGGTGACGCCCCACCAGCCCTCCGTATAGGAGGGGGGAGTCCCGAGCGGATCAGGAGCGGCGCGCCGCTTCCCTTCCGGTGGAGAAGGGGAAGCAGGGCGAGCAGCGGTCATGATCGGGTCTGGAGGACTCAGACTCCGACCACGGCGACGCTTCCTCCTCCCCTACCCGAGAGACGAGTAGGCAAGGATCCAGACCCCAAGGGCGGAGAGGGAGAAGGGGCACTTGTAGGCAGGGAATCAGATGGAATGTCTGAAAGTGAGGCAGAGGAACAAGAAGGACCCGCGGCGCCAGGAGGACCACCAACCCCCGGAACTTCCAGGGGGGGGCGCCACTCCGGTAGACGCCGGGGTAGCACGGGAGGGGCCCGAGGACCCGCAGGGCCAAGAGCCGCAGCATAGGACAACCCCCGCCGCGGCTCCCGGTCCCTATCGCGCGCCTCCCGCGCACTAAGGAATTCGGTAGTCCTTGAGGACCGCACCTCGAATTCAAATTTGAAAACGGGGCAGTCCCGAGAGGAGGAAGGGTGGGCCCCCCGAGCAGTTCGAGCACCGCGGGGGCCTCGTGCACGGGGTAGGGTCCGCAGGCCCACCGCAGCGGACACATAGCTTACCCTCACGGCGGCACGCAGAGCTAACATGGCCGAACCGGTTGCAGCCAAAGCAGCGAACCGGGTCAGGCACATATGGTCGCACCGAAAACTCTCACGACCGGCGATCACCCACGCCCCAGAACACCTGGGCCGGAGGCACAAGGGAGTCAAAGGTCAGGAGCAGACGAGTGGACGGGGTAAGAGCACCATCCCGGCGCGACGAAAAGCAAGCGGAAGACCTTCGTTACCCCCTGGGGGGGCAAGATCCTCCTGCAACTCGCCAACCGGGATTAACAGCAGACGGGAAGCGAAAATGGTGCCCTGACAGCTATTCAATTGCGGATGGGGAGTCACAGAAACTCTGCAACCCAAGACATCCTGCAACTGTAGAAGGGACTCAGTCACCCCTGAAGAACGGGACCTCAAAAGAAGAGACCCATATCATAACGACAGGGAACCCCCACCGCCTTAAGGCGCTGAAACACCCGTTCCGAGTTGCCCGGAAGGGAGCCAGCGGAAGGGCGGAGAACAAGGAACCTGTCCACCGGACAGAAATTGACAGCCGCGATAGGTCCATGTGTAACGGTAACCGAGAGTGGGCGAGAGAACAAGGGCAGCGAAGACCCCGCCCTACGGCCACCACGAGTCCGGCCACGAGAGCCAGACGACGCAGAGGACGAGAGGGGGCCATACGGCTTGAAGGTCAATCCAGCGGAGGCAGAGGCCGCTGAACGACCAGAAGTGCTCTGGGGATCCAAATCCAAGGGCGGGCCAGAGTCGTCAACAGGAGGGGATTGAAGTTTAGAAATTGAACCCATAAACAATAGTTTTACAAAAAAGACAGCCTCGGACCCAAGACAATGCACCATCCGCCGCTGCATCCTTCAAGGCGCAGGCCCAACGTCCCGGGTAGCCCGCCCCGCAACCTGACTGTCGTTTTAAAAACAGCAGATTGGCACTACGGAGATTTGTCCGTTAAGGGCCAAGCAAAGACCTAATTCAGACGCAGCAGCGGTCCGGGCGCCCGTACCGTCCACAGAGCACGGATCAGCCACGGAGCGATGCCCCCCGGCGGGTGCACCCGATGACCCCAAGACTGCAAAATACAAACAGAGGGGGGGGGGATACTACAATTAACAGAGGCACAAGACCGAGTCAAGACAAAAGAAATTCCGGGAAAGACGGAAAAAAAGGGGGAGCAAAAAGAAAGAAAAGGAAAAAAACGCAACTAGGTAACTCTTCGCCCACACCCCGCGAGGAGTTGAGGAAACCCCAACAACTCACGAGGTGTACGAGCCCCCTCGGCCCGGCAAGCCGGAGTACCTAATCGAGGGTGTATATATATATATATATATATATATACAGGGTGTCCCAGAATTAACTATTTCAATGAAATCGGACAAATTTTTTAAAAACACTTATTTATGTTTAGCATGTTTAATATGTTAAAAATGTATAAGTTTCTAAATTTTTTTCATAATTTTATTTTCATAATTTTTTCATTATCTGGTCCAATGAAAGACCGTCTGAAGTCATAGAATGGCAGAGACTCTCCAAACGTTAACGTGTGGCTTGGAATGACCAAATCCAAAATTTATGGCCCATTCTTCTTTGCGGAAACAACCGTAACAGTTACCGTCTACCTTGATATGCTTCAGCAGTTTCTCGAACCACAGCTTCTTGATGATGGCATTCTTGATAATGTGTTTCAACAAGATGGAGCACCATAAATTTTGGATTTGGTCATTCCAAGCCACACGTTAACTTTTGGAGTCTCTCTTTGCCATTCTATGACTTCAGACGCTTTCATTGGACCAGATAATAAAAAAATTATAAAAATAAAATTATGAAAAAAATTTAGAAATTTATACTTTTTAACACACATTAAACATGATAAACAAATAAAAGTGTTTTTAAAAAATTTGTCCGATTTCATTGAAATAGTTAATTCTGGGACACCTTGTGTGTGTATGTATGTATATATATATATATATAATAAAATACAAACATCCTTCAAGGTTTAATAGTACCTGTTCATTATTAAACTGCGTTTTCCACGCCACCAATCAATAGCCGATATATATATATATATATATATATATATATATACACACACACAGTATAATTAATGTAAAGAACGACGCTTGTGTAGAAGAGCGTTCCGCACAAGAGGACGGAGAACGAACAAATGAAAAATGAGGTACCTCCCAGGAATCGAACTCGGGATTATCCAATTGCCGGTCGGATATGCTATCCACTACACCAATGTTTTTTTTTCAATTTTCTATGAAATATTGCAAGTTTTAAATTTCAAGTTTTACATTTCAAGGGTGCAATAGAAACTATTTATGGCAATTTTTGTTTTACAATTCCAATAAGTATTCCATCATCAACTGTGACCATATTATAACGCTAGCCTATTAACCCTTTAAGGACGAGTCAGCAGCATATGCGGTCACTTTTGTTACCAGAACGTATAGGTTTTATTGTTATTCAAAACTAAATATTTTAGTAACCAGTCACTGAAATGATACACATTTTGGGTTCCTTTCCTGACAACTAAATGACATCTGTATATAAACATGTAGAAAAATTTATAGAAACGAGGCATTGTAGTACAATTTATATTATTTCTGGTGGACCTTAAGGTACCATCCGTCGTTAAAGGGTTAAGGGAGCAAAATACCCTAGATTTCAAATACTTTTAATGAATGCAAAATTCTTAATTTTAAAGTAATTAAAAGTTCTTTTGAGAAACTTTTCATTGAACTAAGAATTAATCATATAAAAAGGATCTTTCTATGCTACTTATATGATATGCTTATATGCTCCTTGTTACAAAAGAAAAAATATATTTACAATGCAAAACAAAATATCAAAACAAAAACGATTTCGGAGTAATAACATCAGTAGTATAGCCGCAAAAGGGGAGAGTGCAGGAATGTTGCAGGTTATTATGTAATGTTGCAAAGGGGGGTGGGGGTTGTTGCAAATGGGGGAAGGGGTTGTTGCAAAGGGGAAGGGGGTTGTTGCAAAGGGGGAAGGGGGTTGTTGCAAAGGGGGGTTGTTGCAAAGGGGGGGAACTTGGAGGCGGCGTTATCCACCAAGAGAAAGGAGGAGGAGAGAAAGGAGGAGAGGTGTTCACCTGGCAGGAGCCAAGTGCACACTAAGACTTCCAGCCGGGCTGGCGTTGTTTTATAGGCTCCTAATCAGCCAGAATCAGCCAGTTGGCTGAGCCAAGGGGGGAGAGACGCCTGAAGGAGAGAGAGAGACAGCTGAAGAAGAGAGAGAGATGCCTGTAGGAGGGAGAGACGCCTGAAGGAGAGAGGATAGGTACACATGCTGGAGGTACACATGCTGGAGGTACACATGCTGGAGGTACACATGCTGGAGGTACACATGCTGGAGGTACACATGCTGGAGGTACACATGCTGGAGGTACACATGCTGGAGGTACACATGCTGGAGGTACACATGCTGGAGGTACACATGCTGGAGGCAAACATGCAGGAGAGAGAGAGAGACGCCTGAAGAAGGAAGATACATGCAGAAGAGAGAGAGAGAGAGAGAGAGAGAGAGAGAGACCTGAAGGACAGAGTGGAGTTCTCCCCCAATTTATTTTCGTTTCCCTAACCTAAGAGGCCACTATGGGGTTTACCAAAGGGCCAGAAATAGAAGGAGCAGAGCTCCTTACTCGGCCGGAGCCGAGGGGGGAATGGTTCTTCACCAGCTTCGCGATCTTTTATAATCCTCTATTCTGGCTGAGTTGCCAGATAGCGCAAGGTATTCCAGATAGCGCCATGTGTCTCATTAATCGTGTAGCGATTGCACATCAATTATCATTATTATTATTATTATTTCTACAATGAAACGGGGTCGGGTCGAAGAACGGGTGAGATATCTCCCCCCCCCAATATATATATATATATATATAATATTTATAACATTTAATTTTAGTTTAGAAGCAAATTTAACATTGACTTCATTGAACTTAAAGAAACAAATAACATAGTTTACCTTCGAAAACGTCATAATAGAAACTTCATTTTACGGTAAACTATGTTATTTCGTTTACTATAATTATATTCTTTTAAACAGCTTATGATACATATATATATAAATATATATATATAATATATAGTGTTGATGAAGCCAATTAAATTCTACTTATTAATAAATAACTTTTTACACACAAACTACATCTTAACTGCAAACACCTTGCACACCTTGCAATCAATTCTTATTATCATTATTATTATTTCTACAATGAAACGGGGTCGGGCCGAAGAACGGGTGAGAGATCTCCCCCCCAATATATATATATATATATATATATATATATATATATAATAAATAACAACTCATGCACGCACGCACGCACGCACGCGCACACACACACACACACACACACACACACACACGATGAAAGGCAGAAGCTAAATCAGTTCGAATCGTCTCTCTAGGGACACGATTCGAACGAAAAAGGTCTCTTGGGACCTTTTTCGGCCCGAGGGATTATCCTTCTACAAGCTATTCGAGCAGAAATCACCACTGACTCCAGATATTAATTTTATCATTGTTATTACTTCTACAAATATTTACGCGTATTTTAAAATACAATTTGAAGCCAATTAAATTCTACTTATTAATAAATAACTTTTTACACACAAACTACATCTTAACTGCAAACACCTTGCACATCAATTCTTATTATCATTATTATTATTATTTCTACAATGAAACGGGGTCGGGTCGAAGAACGGGTGAGAGATCTCCCCCCCAATATATATATATATATATATGCTACACACACAGACCGTGCATGGAACTCTTCTGGGATAATTAAATCCACTATAGTCCGAGTAAATAATGACAAATACCGCCTCGGTGGTGTAGTGGTTAGCGTAGCGGACTACGAATCCATCGGCCCAGGGTTCGAGACCCGACGGCAGCCGGCGCGCAGCAAAACCCAGCTGTTCATCCTTCCACACAATAAAGAAAGTGGTTGGTAGATAAATGGGTACCCTAGGAGGCCTAGTGGTCAAGACGCTGGGCTAATGATGGGAATATATCCGAAAAACATCGTAATGCACGATTTTTTCTATGTAGCAATAATAATTAACTCTTTCAAATACGTGATTTAAAATAACAGGACCATTTTACCCGAGGCAGTAGTATATCCGAAAAACATCGTAATGCACGATTTTTTCTATGTAGCAATAATAATTAACTCTTTCAAATACGTGATTTAAAATAACAGGACCATTTTACCCGAGGCAGTAGTATATCCGAAAAACATCGTAATGCACGATTTTTTCTATGTAGCAATAATAATTAACTCTTTCAAATACGTGATTTAAAATAACAGGACCATTTTACCCGAGGCAGTAGTATATCCGAAAAACATCGTAATGCACGATTTTTTCTATGTAGCAATAATAATTAACTCTTCAAATACGTGATTTAAAATAACAGGACCATTTACCCGAGGCAGTAGTATATCCGAAAAACATCGTATAACCTAACTATAATTTGCAACTATAGTTTACCTTGACTTTCATATGCTTCTATCCTGTTTTATTAATAAAGATTTTTAACTTTTAATAACGTATGAATAAAGATTTTTAACATTTAATTTTATTTTAGTATTTATTCATGCCACGCCGCCTTAGACCACAGCTTAACGTTGAAACCGAATGTTCTTTTTAAAATATAATTAGGATATAATTTCTTTATTATAAAATAAGTTAACAATTATGTTAACAAACAATACTAATAATTTGTAAGTAAAAAATATAATATAAGGGACTACCATAGAAATGTAAGTGCCTATAATTCGATTTTATATATATGTTACTCGTCCGGTCTCGTTATAGCGGATTGGTACACGTCATAGCTCCACCCAGCTACATCGGCAGCCAATCACTACGAACATCTGGTCTTTTGGGCGGAGCTTGGCGAATGTGCATATAAAAGGGGATATTTTCAGTTGGGAGTAACAGTAGCTATTTTCGCATCAGTGAATAATCAACCATGGACCTGTACGTCTCCCCAGACTTGTATGAAGAACGTGATACTGCAGCATTAACCACAATTAGCCTTTTCAATGCTGCTGATTGTGGCGAACTATTTTCGACGCAAACCGTAGAAGATATTTGCAGTGACGCTCCTTACAATCCGACGCAAGGGACTACCATAGAAATGTAAGTGTCCATAATTAGAATTTTATATATATACGGAGAGTTGTAGTATTTCGTCAAATAGATACTAGTCAAAAATGTCAATCAATGTTATTTCCCCATCATGCTAAAATCGAAATTGGTAATCGAACCAAAGATATCTTCACATAATGGAGATCTGTCTGTCTGTATCTCTGTATATGTTTTCCTTTAAGGTCCGATGAGGATTTGACACGAGTTATACAATCTTTTGAAGGGAATACGGATGATATACTGATCAGTCAGCAGTGTCACACATCCTCCACCATGGACCTGTACGTCTCCCCAGACTTGTATGAAGAACGTGATACTGCAGCATTAACCACAATTAGTCTTTTCAATGCGCTGATTGTGGCGAACTATTTTCGACGCAAACCGTAGAAGATATTTGCAGTGACGCTCCTTACAATCCGACGCAAGGGACTACCATAGAAATGTAAGTGTCCATAATTCGATTTTATATATATAGGAGAGTTGTAGTATTTCGTCAAATAGATACTCGCCAAAAATGTCAATCAATGTTATTTCCCCATTATGCTAAAATCGAAATTTTTATGGCGTTCACTCCTCGAACCAAAGATATCTTCACATAATGGGGATCTGTCTGTCTGTATACTCTGTATATGTTTTCCTTTAAGGTCCGATGAGGATTTGACACGAGTTATACAATCTTTTGAAGGGAATACGGATGATATACTAATCAGTCAACAATGTCAAATAATGTAAGTGTTTTTCGATCTTTTTGGGATAAGAAGACGCAATATATTTTCATAAATTTATTAAATGAAAGAAATCAGTACAATAAACGAATATACAAATATACGAACAAAAACATTATAATATACAACGAGTACGTACAATTGGAAAACGGTTTTTTATCTGTCTGCATACCATTTCATCGTTTCGGTGAGTGTGACACGGGTCAAATAAATTTAAAAAATTTATAAATTCTTTATCATTTGACATATGCATGAGAAATGAGACACAGTACATTCCGCAAACATTAGTAAAATATCCCTGCATACGAAATGGGTTCCATACAACTTCGGGAATATGTAACTGAGCGAGAAATTTTACAATAATAGGGTCACTCCAGGGTTGAGTACCGAGTGAATCAAAATAGTACAGGCGCTGTCTATTTTTAAAATAGACAGCGATCCAGTGAATCCCTTCATTACCGATGATGTCTGTGTTCACAATAAGACTACCGCATTCTCGCGTACTTGGCAAACTCAATGTTTCATTCGCAAACACGCCGATAAATTTGGAACGTGTGACTCGCTCCATTACTTTCTGAAGTGTATTAGCATCCATTTTAAAAGTCAGTGATAACGCTTCTAAATCTATCTACTTCTATTAGGGCTTGCGATTCGAGATATACTAGTACACTAATAGGAGCGTCTATAGGCTTGGCGAATTCCAGCCGCACTGAGATGTTACCGCTCTGCTGTGGTGTTAAATGGGTATTTACGCTAGCAGATAAGTCAGGTGTAATGTCAAACGGATAAAGGTTAAATTGATCAATGAATTCTTCCTGCGTTACCCCATTACCAAGCTCATCACAATCACCTGCAATATGGGTCAGATTACTATAGGCTCTGGCACAAAGAGGTAACACAGCGTCTGATGAATAGTCCGTACCCATTGTTCCACCCAAAGCAGTGCCATTAACGTATAGAGTTATATTTTTAAGTCCGAAATTCTCGAATTTAAAGGCACTCTTTTTATATTTTCCATTCACCGAAGCGTGGTCCTGCATGCCGATTAATATCCTTTTAGGAAGATTTCCCAGGGCAATGTTTTCTATCTGCTTCGATGCCAACCCTGCAGGAACCGTATATAGTTTGATCTGCACTCTGTTAATAGGATATTTCACTGTAGCGTTTAGTAAATTTTTCTCAATTTCTAGTTGTTTTGGTGAACTTAATTTCACTCGCCGTACGCGGAGGTATGTGTCCATAATGTGAACCACAACGGACTTTGCGCCCTCTTCTTGATTCGCATCCAGATTTAAGCAGATCTCAGGACTCGTGCGGGTGAGCTTTATTTTCATATCCACCCCGTTCACAAGCAACTTCTCCTGGAAAGTGAAATCTGTGTGCAACCGTCCAAAACACTCGTATATTTTCTTTTTAGAATTTTTAAATTTGTCCTTTATACTATTTTCATCTTTAGTTTGATAATATCCCTCCGCACTTAAAAAGGTAGCCTTCGCTTCTTTGGAAAAGTTGAGGACATTTTCCAAATAGGCTCGTAGATGATAGTACCCCGTGCCTGCCGATATGTTGGTCTGATTTAAATATACGTCACACTGGTTGAATATGGCGTGCAGAAAGTTTGTTTCAGGGTATACAGCATATTTGTCATCGCAGGCCGTTCCATCAGAATGGGCTATACGTAGCTTAGCGTACATGTGCACACAGCTTGGATCAAAAAAGTAAGGACCTGAGCTGGGTATCACGAATTCTATAGGTGCACTCGGGGAACTAATTGTGTTTAAAGGGTTAATTGTAATAAAGTCACTGTGCTCAATAGAAACTTGGGTTGGCGGGAGCTCAAAAAAGGACAGCTCCGACTTACAGCATTGTGAACTACATGGGTGGATGAAGCGTGCCATGGCGAAATAGTGACTCCTCTCTCGACAAGTGGTAAACAAACTATGATTCATGAGATCAATATCCTTAGCTTATATCAGTCAAAAAAGTGGTCAACCATAGGTTTCATTCGCTTACAGCATTTCTTTTTTGATAGCCTTTTACGTTTAATACCACGTGACCCCTTCTTCTTCTTCCGGGGAGCCCTCTCTCTTCCCGCCACCACGCATTTTTCTCTTTGCATCTTTGATGATTTCGTTCCGTGTACGCTTTAAATGTTTTTTTAGGGCTTCTTTAGGTTTAGCCCCGGCCAATATGTCTTCTGCAGTGTTAAGGCCTGATTGTAGCGCTTTCCTTCCAAGGTATCTGGCACCCCTCTTCAGCAAAGGAACAGCCGTACGTAGTATGGATGAAAAAATGGATCCAAGTCCACTACCGCGCTGGTATCGCATCCCTCGATAGACGGTGAAAGGCTTTCTATCCATTATAACTCAGTGCGTCGAAAGTGTAGCTTCACTGTTAAGCTCCCGTTACCGAATGGGAAGTTTTCGCCCTCAATCGTTCTTATATATATTGTGATATTGGTTATTAAATTAGTTGCGACATTCACATAATGGGGTCTGTCATATGTAATACTCAAACTCCTTCCTCTATGGTTGGGGATGTGAGCAATGCGCAGCAGGCGTGCCTGGGTATCCCCAACAAACTGGTGCTCCACTATATTACTGTAAATATAGCACATGTCTGGGGACCTTTCAGCCAATTTCTCCATCTTCAATTGATACATTAATCTGGACAAGTTATACTGTGTCTCGTGAAATGTGTCTCTTTGGAAGGCTGCGCTATATCGGCCGTTGGTTAGAATTTTGAACTTTCTATGTTCTTTAAGACATCTGTTAGTCTTTGATTTTAGGATTAGTGTATGTGCAGGGTTGTTTACGATTTCATATACTAAATCATTCGTAAGGTTTGAGTTTCTTAAACTTACGTTTAAGCCTCTCACAACATCCTCGGCCGAACCATATTGACCCGGCCCTAGTCTTACTTCTGTACTGTAATACCGTGCAATCTTAGTCCAAGCGATGCGCATAGTTTCATCCATAGCTACCCCAGCTTTTTCACACTCGTCAATGTCTCTAAGAATCGTAAAAACGGTTTCTTCATGTTCAATATTTAAAAAGACGGTGTCCAGCTGAATTTCGCATATCCCCACCTCATACGAATCACGACCCAATTCAATGTGCCCATGGAGTTCTGTTACAAAGTTGGCTAGCGTGTTGTTAGGGTGTACAGACAGGGACGAGGAGGACGGGAGTGTGACGTAGAAATGGTTAGGAGCCATGTTGCATACTATTTAAGCTTCATTATTGCATCAGCTTTTATATAGGTGTTGAAGCTTTCTGGGTACCCTAGCCATTTCACCAGGTACATTTTTCTCCTTCCTGAACCTTTGCTTCCTAAAATTTTCTCAATTTTAAACACATTTTTTTCTAAATTAAACGCAACTTTCTGCAATTCCTCGCGGTAAAAGCCTCCTGAGATTTCTTCCCCATTCAAATCTTCAATGTAATACATCATTATCACACCTTTAGGTCTCACAGCCCTAACTTTAAAAATCTCGCGTGTCCATCCTTGCTCAAAACCCTTTGCGAATTTATTCCCCGAACGCGACAGCCTTACATAATCATTGATTTTGAAGCGCACAGAGTGTGGTGGTGGTGGTGGTGGTGGTGGTCCATCTCTTCTCGGGAGCGTACCTCTTTCTAAAACTTCGTTAGGTGTTGCCCCAATCGTGCGATGGTGTGAGCGGTTGTAGGATGATGCCAATGGTTCCAGAATGTCTAGAAATCTGTATGTGTTTTTATGTGTAAAATAACGGTGCATGCGTTCCTTTATGGTGCGCTGAACTCTTTCAGCTAAAGAAGCCTTATGTATAGAATTGGTTGTGTAATAGCTGATATTAAACTCTGTCAACATATTCTGAAAAGCACGGCCTATAAACTCCTTCCCCATATCCGTACAAAAATAGCCAGGAACCCTGTTTTCTTTTAACATTAGCGTTTTGGTGGCTTTAGCAACTGTTTCAGGTGATTTATTTTTCAGAGGAACTAGCCACAGATATCTAGAGAATACGTCTATTATGAATAGAATGTAGCGGTAACCATCGTTATACACAGAATATCTTTGCATGTCTGTTAAATCTGCTTGCCAAATAGAATCAATCGAGGAAGCCGTTGTCTTGGCTGTTTTAAACCTTTTTCTCACAGGCTTATGAAGCGTATAAGCGTCCTGCTCCCTCAAAAATCTTTCAACATCTTTTTTTCCTACTCCGTAAACGTGCAGTCTATCTACGCCGCCGTAAGAGGATGGGGTAGAAATGTCATAATAACGTTTAGTTAATACGTTAGCCATTTGCGTATTTTAGAGGCAGTGGGTAGGGTTGGTTTAACCTCTTCTTGCTCCTCTTCAAAGGTGTTACCGCAGGGGGTGACGGCGCTTCAATTGTGCACAGGCGTTGCGTGTTCCAAGTCTTTTAACCTGTTCAGATTTCCTATCAACGTTTTAGGGACATTTATTTGTTGTAGTCTTGCTTTAATATGCTTCCATCCTGATGGTGATGGCCTATCCCACTTTCTCACCAGATCATGGACAATGTCTACGATATTCGATCCCTGTACCTTTGATCCTTCCACAATGATCTCCCCTGTATCGGTCCATTGTATGGCGGGATCCTCATTCAATAGATTATAAAGACTTAAGCCTTTACTCCTCAATGTAAGTGGGAGGGTATTTTTTAATACATGTTCGATATGTTGTGTGGCTAATCTTTTTGGTTGATCAGCTGTATCGTCGGGTACAGGTCCTATGTCGCCATCGTCCCCCGTGCTGTGCCTAATAACCACAGGAATCTCCGTAGGGCTCTTATAATTTTCGTACTCGTGAAGAAATTTCTGCAGAGCTTCTTGGTATAAGATTCTTTTCTCATCAGGTGTTTTTTCACTGTTTAATAGGGCTAACAATTCGCTTTCCATTCTTTTAAGTCTGCTTTTACGGGGATCTAGATCCGTGTCTCTTTGCAGTGAAGCGTACACCTCGTGGGGAATCACTACCACTTTCTTCATTATATTAATCTAGTCAGTAAAGGGCCCAAAACTGAAAATAAGATGGGGAGAAATGACCCTCCTGTTTGCACAATAACTCGTTTTTTCTTCGCTACAGTTTGACTTTTACGAGCGAGTGTACGTATTATGTTCTTGTAGCGGCGTAGGCGAGCCTTCTGATGGGTTTTCATTGATACATTGCAATTTATAACGTTAAGACAGATTTCACAGATGCATTTTAAAAAGTCGGCGTCGATATTTTTAATAAACATCTGCTGCATTGCCCGGGGCAGTCGATGATAGATTTTTATTAATTCATGGTATTTCTTTAGTCTCTTTGTCATTCTGGAATATACACCGTTTCAGGCTCGTTTGGAAATATATTCGTTCGCAGAAGCACTCTAAACGTGTTTCGCGGATGAAGGTCGCAAAGCAAATATCCGTAACGCGTGCTTGTAGCTTCTTTATAAACTTCCAAAAACTCCTTACGCTGATTCGGGAACATTTGATTGGCTAATACCCCAATTTGTGATACATCTCTACGTTGCGCGAATAAGACTAGATATTGCGTATTTAACGACACATCGCGCATGTATCTATTTTTGAAAAATAGATTCTGATTGATGAAGAACACGCTTATGTTAAGATGGTGGGAGTATACTGTAAATGTCTCGGCAAACGTTTTATCCATCTCCAACATGAGATCGTCAATTACAATGATTGTATGTTCAGTTCCCTTTAGCGAATTAACGTCATATACACCTTTGTGGAACAAAATATCATCTTGGTACTCGTTGAACACTGATTGATACGTCGAATAGCACCATATAACTTTATGCACAAATTTCGAGAACATCTCGCCCTTTTCTTTAATGATTTTAAGCATAAACACAGTTTTACCACATCCTGTAGGTCCAGATATAATACATGTGGATGGGCTCGTGAATCTGAATTTTTCTACAGAGTCCATTTCTAACACGTCACACTCCTAAGTGGGTCATTTACAAAATATTACAAATTTTGAGTGCTGATCCTTATATTTCTTCTCCCACAGAACCGACGATGAGGTAGAGCACCCTATCATTACGGATGACGATGACAGTGTAGTTGTGATCTCCTCCCCTGAACCCTCACCAGCGATACAGGTTGCACGTCCAAAGCGGAGGTATGAGAACCCCACATCAGGTATAAAGCGGCCGAAATACGTACCTGTTGCAGCAGACCCCCAACCCTCAACCTCTTACGCAACAACCTCCCCAGCAGCAGCACCTAATATACCCCCTTATTCCGCCCCCCGTTCTGTTAAGTCTACAATAATAGATCCCCAACCCTCCTACGCAACAGGGCCCCCATCAGCAGCACCTAATATACCACTAATTCCGCCCCCCGTTCTGTTGAGGATGTTATTACGTTCGAGTTAGTGCGATCCGCAGCCCCCACCCCCGCCTTGACTAGAAATCGGTATAGAGTCAGGGTCGACCCTAGAGTCATGTATAGCAATGGATTGAGCGCGGGATACGCAGGGTAGTAAGCATATTATAAGTTTGCTCTTCAGATCGCGACGAGCGTGAGGTCAGGACGAGTCTGTCCTTTGGGTTCGGGTCAGATGACGGTGATGTAGACGATTATTGGGTGATAGTACCGTTCAGACGTTGGCTGCTGAAGATGTAGAATATATATTTAGGGCGTATAATGCAAGCCGTCCAAAGTAGTATAGCCTTCAATATGGACAACTTCACGTAAATATTGACCGTGTATTCCGTGTTGCGGTCATAGTGCCATACCGTACACTCTTAACTTCAATTCTCCAACTAAATTTACCGAAGGCATATAAACGTCGATTGGTGCGGCTTTATAGCAGTACTCTTAGCACGTATTTACTGTACAAAATACACGGACTAAAAAATTTGGCTGCCTACGATCGTTGAGCGTGCCCGTAAACTAGCTGTAGACTGTGAACTTGAATTTGACTGTAATATGGGTCCTGAAGAGCTGAGAAAGGTAGAACAGGAAATGAATGTGCGCATAGTTATATTTGGTTTGGATGATCGCCGCCGGACTGTGTATGTTTTTAAAAGCTGTGTGAGAGATCGTACAAGGCCCCTACTTATTTTAGGATTGTCAGGAACAACGTATCTCCCCATCCGTAATATAAGGGGGCTTTACGCGAGTTATGACAAAAGTCGAAAATATGGGAGACATCATGATTTGTGTAAGGGGTGCCTCGAGTTTGCGGATGATATAGTGAGACATTGTAAAGAATGTCACATGGTATGTGAGCAGTGTAAAAGCACCAAATGTGAAAGCCGTGTAGTTGAGAAGAGAGACTGTGATGTGTGTAGACGCACATTTTTCAATAATAGCTGCTTTGATCTCCATAAATCAATTGGTACGTGCAGGAAAATGAGAATCTGTGAATGTGGTATGTTTCACACAATGGATAATTGGGGAAAATTTAAGCACAAGTGCGACGTAATTCACTGTCCTACATGCCAGGAGGAATATAAGGCGGATGGAGTAAAGCATGTGTGTTATATGAAAGATGCTAAGCCTAAAAAAACCCTTGTATAACTGTGTACTACGATATAGAAACATATACGAACGCTGAAACCAAAGAGGTAATTCCACATTTACTTGTGAGCCAGACCATCTGTGATGAGTGTATGGGTATCGAATGTGACGAGTGCCCCAAATGCGGTAAACGGACAAACGTTTTTAAAACGAATGTCAGCGATAGTCCTGTGAAACTATTTGTGTCCTATATTGTCAAGTTAGCCGACAAGTTCAAAAAAATGACTGTGTATATTCTCGCCCATAACGGGGCAAAGTTTGACACGCAGTTCCTTTATAAGGAGTTGCTTGAACACGAATCCTCTGAGATATTTACAGGTGATCCATTGAAAAGAGGCAACAAATTAATACAGATGCAGATAAGAGGCAATGTACAATTTAAAGATACTTTATTATTCACACCTTGTAAATTAGCAAAGCTACCCAAGGTGATGGGAGTAGCAGCTGAAGTTTCCAAAGGATACTTCCCATACACTTTCCTCACCAGCGAGACTTTAAACTACGTAGGCCCACCACCCCCCAAACATTATTTTGACTGCATGGATGAACGTGAAGACTTTGATCGATACTACGACAGTTTTAATGAAAGTAACCCTTATAATATAGCTGATGAATGTGAGCGTTATTGCGTGAATGATGTGCGCGTGCTTAGAGTATGTTTCCAGGCCTTTAGAAGTATGTACATAGCCCGTTTCAAATGCGATCCACTGCAAGTCGCAACCACCATCGCATCATTATGTTTTACGGTGTTCAAGAATAACTTCATGCCTAAAGACACCTTAGCCATTATTCACCGAAACAACCCCGCAGTTACGGACACAAGGCTATTTACTGGCTCATACACCTGCAGCAACAAACAGGTGTATACATAAAGCACGCCCGCAACACGGGTGAAGTACCCATTAAGATTAATGGACGTGTTTTTTGGGTTGATGGGTTAAGTGAAAACCGTGTCACTGGTGTGAAGACTGTGTACTCCTTTAACGGTTGCTGGTGGCATGGATGCCCCCGTCCTGAGTGCGGAGTCACCGGAGATATCAACGGTAGGTCTCCTGCCGACTGTCTTGCATCGACCCGCACCCGCGATCAACTTATAGGATCACAGTTCACTCACAAAGTCTTGTGGGAGCATGAATATGATGCACGGATGGAGACAGACGATGTATACCGTGAGGAAATAAAAACGATCAAGCGTTCAATGGTGCTGGATCCTCTCAAATGTGGTGATAGCTTGTTTGGAGGACGTACAAATCCTTTCAGACTATACTTCCCACCTACGGAGGGCGTGAAGCTCCATTACTACGATTTCTGTTCTTTATACCCATACGTGATGAAGAGCAATCCGTACCCCGTGGGCGCTCCTGAGAAACTGGTGGGGCCTAGCCTACCATCCATCAATGAATTTTCAAAAAATTTGAATGATCATTACTTTGGGCTCTCTTTCGTAGACGTACTCCCCCCACGCAATTTATGGATGCCGATCTTACCTGTCGTTATCGACGACAAGCTCATGTTTCCCCTGTGCGTGAAGTGCGCGGAAGAGGATAACGGCGAATGTAACCATATACCCCACCAGCGTAAGATCAGAGGCGTATATACAAGTCCTGAGCTGGCCCTAGCCGTACGCCATGGTTATAGAATACTGAAGATACACGAGGTGTGGAGGTTTCAGAAGCTCCCCAACCTTTTCACACCATATATAAACGCCTTTTTGAAGGATAAGGTTGAAGCATCAGGGTATCCGCGAGGAGTTGATACCGAAGATGAAAAGTCTGCCTATATTCAACGTTACCGCGACCGCGAAGGTATACAACTTGATCGTGTCCAAATTGTAAAGAATCCTGGCAAGCGCTTTAGTGCAAATTGTGTCTAAACAGTCTATGGGGAAAATTTGCGCAGAATACCGGCAGAGGGAACATTCATTTGGCACAAAGTTATAGCGATGTCTGGGATTATGCCAATGCCCCCGATAAAGAGGTCATGGAGATCGTGAATGTAGGTAATACTTACGTAATAAAGTACAACAACACTGAATTTGCCACAGATACCTCAAGGGTTACAAACATACCTGTGGCGAGCTTCACAACAGCCTACGCCCGTATAAAACTTTGGGGTCTATTGCATTCTCTTGGGCGGAGAGTATTGTATGCCGATACAGATAGCGTGATATTCACAGAGAGGGAGGGTGATTACATGCCCGCTATTGGGGAGTTCCTCGGCGAGCTCACTGATGAGATCAAGGATGAGTATGGGGACGACGCATACGCCGACTCTTTTATCTCAACAGGACCTAAGACTTATGGGGTACGGGTCAGGGTAGGGGATGAAATGAAATATATCGTGAAGGCAAAGGGTATTACGCTCAACCATGCGAATCGGGAGGTTGTTAACTTTGAGTCGTTGAAGGATCTAGTATGTTTGGAACCTCACCAACTAATTGTAGGCACCCACAATTTTCGGGCGCAGAAGCTGGGAGGCGTGAAGGAACTTAGGGGTACGATGGTGTGCCGTAACACCTATAGGAAACGTTACCAGTTACCTGGCACCTATGATACCGTACCCTTTGGATACCAATGATGCTTCTAACTCACACGTCTTGTATATAATCGTATCTATTTGTATATATAACTTGAATATCTCGAATCGTATTTGTAAATATATGAATATCTCAATAAATCAAATAGCGTTTCACTTTCTCCTGTGTGTGTGTGTGTGTGTGTGTGTAGGTGAAAGTTCTAAGCTCCGCCCACTGCGTGAGTCATGCTACTATCTGGGAGTCCCTGCGTGGTCAGTCGACCGCAGTAAGCCCGAGAGATCAGACGTGTATTCAGATCAGACGTATATTGAAATGGCTACCTTTAATATTGCTTGCACAACGTTTATGAAATGGTATTCAGTAAAGTGTGAGGATGTGGTGGATACCGAAAAACTTCCTATTCCCCCCTCCTATGCCTCTTTTAAAGCCACATTGGATTGTGCGAAGTTCCAAGATGTACAAATACTCTACGGATGTTCTGGTGAGACTGTTGAAGGCTTTCGTTGCACAGACGATGTGCTGAAGTATGCTGCAGGGCTAAACTTTATAAAGTCTCACATACACCGTGAAGTAAAAGAAACAACGCGTGCAGAAGAGAAGCAGCAGGTATGGATAATGAGCCTTGTGGATGGGTGGTGTGACAAGCGGTATTACGTCATGCTACACCATGTCGATTACTCATACCCTACGTCTGAAAATGTGAATCTCGTGATCATGGACAATCTTAGGTGTTTTTATCACTATATTAACGTATATCATGATGAGGTTCATAGTGAGGTTGTGGCTAGTGCCATGCGTGAGTTTTTAACAGATTTTAGAGACGAGTATCGTTTGATGGGTAGAAAGGAAAAATATGAGCATATGTTCCTCTCAAATAGTGCGCCGGAGTGTGGAGATGATTAGCGCCTAGTTCTTATCCAAAGTGCGTAGGCTGGTAGTGACGAAACGGAAAAACAAATATGTGCAACAATTCGAGTCGTACGAACATGCCCATTCACGTATCATCGAGTCAGCCGCCCGTCGAACCGTTCCTGCCTGTGCCTCACACGGCTCATAGTTATCTCAGAGCTTGAACCGAGTAGACGTGCGCTCCTCGAATACGATGGAACTTCCTTTGAGCAGCATTCTCAACGCCTCGTACGATGTGTCCGTGACGAAATCGTTGCGCGTGTTCAGGCGTAATTCCGGTACCATTAGCTATGTACTGGAAACGGAATGTAGACCGACAAACAAACGGGTTTATTTAAGTATCGAGGAGATGAATAGAATCTTTGTGATAGTTGATAAGTGGTGTGAAGATCGTTATAAAATACCTGCTAACGTAGGTACAAGAAGAGAGCAGATTAGTGACGCGCCCTCATACGCCGTTGTATGTACGTTGTGTATAAATAACGATCGGCCATGCATTGATATAAGGCTGATGTGGAAGAATGCTTCTGATAATAACGCTCTTATTCCTACGCGAAACCGTTTCATCCTCGACAGAATGTTTGAAATCGTCGGATTCCGTAAACTGAAACCTATATTAGACGCGCGTGTTACGGATATGCTTTATTTTGATACAGTTCTTGAATACGCATACACTGCTCTGCTCGATGGGTTTACCGAGTGTAGGACTGGTGAGAATGGTCTAGTGCTGGATGTTTATTTAAAAAGTTTAGACTCTTTGAAATACCATGAACTTTGGTACAAAGCAATTGATCGGTACAAGGCTGAGCTCACCTACACCGTTCACCCTGAAGAACTATTTCTTTATATAACGCGCAGTTGCCGTAACGATTTAGAAGATTATTTCAATTGCCGTTATGTTGAGTGAAGAGTTCACGATTGAAAAGCTCGAGTCGGTAGAAATAAACCCTCGATTGGAAAAGCATTCTTATAAACTTGCGTTTAATAATGTAGCTAACGATGAACTCTTTGTGCGTGCTTTTGATTGTATTCTAGACGTATTTAAAGATGACTTGCCAACCGGTTGTAAAGTGGGGACAAAAATAGTACTGAACGATATGAAAGCCATTCATATCGAATACAGGTTTCCCTATACTTTAAGCGGTGAAATATTATTAAGCCGCATAGACTGCGTAATGCAGAGCAATAATGATGTAATTGTAAACTCGATTAAGACCGATTTTAGTATTTTGAAAAAAAAGTGAATTGTATATATATTTTGATTATACGCATATTTCTATTGATTTGTGTTTATATATATATATATATATTTTGCTTGATATTTCTCCTGTACTGTTATGTACATATTGAAGTGTATATGAAATGTATATTTTATTTATATATCACCATTTGTGTGTGTGTGTATTTCTGTTATGTACATATTGAAATGTATATGAAATGTATATTTATTTATATATAATTATGTGTATATATTTCTGTTATGTACATATTGAAATGTATATGAAATGTATATTTTATTTTATATATATATATATCCATAATTGTGTGTATATATTTCTGTTATACGCATATTCCTCAAATGTATATTTATATTATATATATATATATATATATATATATCCATAATTGTGTGTATATATTTCTGTTATACGCATATTCCTCAAATGTATATTTATTTTCTATATATTTATAATAAAAAGAATGATGCAATGTTGTTTATTGTTATGCCTTCTACTACCGGTATTCTGTATACAACAGGTATCTGGCAATATTTAAGCCTTCTAAGCCAACTGGCTGATTAGGAGTCTATAATAGTGTATACAATGGTATCTGGCAACTCTGTCTTCGGAATACATGGAGCTATCTGGCAACTCAGCCAACTGGCTGATTAGGCGTATATAATAATAATGTATGCAATAATACTGCTAAAAAGAGGTATCTGACAACCAGCCAACTGGCTGATTAGGAGTCTATAATAATAATGTATGCAATAATACTGCTAAAAAGAGGTATCTGACAACCAGCCAACTGGCTGATTAGGAGTCTATAATAGTGTATACAATGGAATACATGGCGCTATCTGGCAACTCAGCCAACTGGCTGATTAGGCGTATATAATAATAATGTATGCAATAATACTGCTAAAAAGAGGTATCTGACAACCAGCCAACTGGCTGATTAGGAGTCTATAATAATGTATACAATGGTATCGCGGTATCTGGCAACTCAAGCCATTTACGCCAACTGGCTGATTAGGAGCCTATAAAACAACGCCAGCCCGGCTGGAAGTCTTAATGTGCACTTGGCTCCTGCCAGGTGAACACCTCTCCTCCTTTCTCTCCTCCTCCTTTCTCTTGGGGGATAACGCCGCCTCCAAGTTTTCCCCCCACCCCCCCCCTTTGCAACATTATATAATAACCTGCAACATTCCTGCACTCCCCTTTTGCGGCTATACTACTAACATTGATTACCGTGAATGAAAATCGACAAAGCATTCAATACAAAGGCCAACATTGCATTTAGCACACTCCATACGTACTAATGAAGAGCAGCTCATGCCAGCACAACGTCTTCTTTTCTGCCGTTTGGAATCACAAAATGATCTTGCCTATCAAATCTGATATTATCTAACACTTGTGAATTCTTAGACATTGCTGGCCTTCGTAAAGCTCTTGGTGGATTTTTATATCGCAGTGAGTGAGTTTGTACAATGTGGCATCGGAATTCAAATGCGTTCCATCGTTTCCTGCATTTCTTCACAAAATCCAAGCATTGTGGACCGAAGCACAATAAATAAATCTCAATTTGTTTGAAACGATCTCGTCCAGAATTGTAAACTAATTCATTTCGGACATTTCCATTTTCCCAGTAATAGTTTTTGCCAAGAAGTTAGTTATAGCCACTGAGAATAAGAATGGCAAGAAAAACCTTCATTTCTTCTTTAGTTACTTTCGGGTCACAGCAGTTCAAAAATAAGGTATAACGTGTTGTTTCTTAAATTAGAAATTGCACATCAAAATAGGTTTGAAACATGTTAACAGGAGACTTCCCTCGAAAGCAAGAAAAATCAGGAGATGGGAAGGGGGCGACAATCATTCTGAAGAGCATTTTTTATCCATTTTCTCACTGACCTTTTACGAGTTGATTTACTGGTTGAAAGTGAACTGTCTTCCTCACAGTCATCAGTTCCCATTCGTTCATCATTTTCAAGGATAGCAACTGCTCCAGTTCTAAGTTGCCTACCACTAAGACTCAATTAGACCACCACCATCTTCAGCGAAGTCCTCATCTGAATGGACAACTGCTGCTTCAGGAGGCTCAATATGAATTTCCTGCACATTGGTTTCATCTTGTTCAATAAATGCAATTTCTTGAAACTGCACGGACCTAGAATGCAAATAAAATTTATATATATATATATATATATACAGGATGTCCGAGAATTATCTGTACAAGTTTTGGCTGTTATTAAAAGTCAACCATGAAGTGTAGAAATTCCAGTGTTGTCCCATTTTATAGAGAATCTCATTAAGTTTTTTCTGATACCAAGTTTTGACAAGTTTTTTAGAAATTCCAGTGTGTCCGAAAATTATCTGTACAATTTCATCTTTTAATAAAATTCTTGATAACACACGTAAAATTCTTAAACAAGATTTAGAATCTGTATTTTCAAAAGTTTCTTTTATTAAAGTAACGTTGTTACAAACATTCGATATGTGCACCATCAGTGATTCGCAAAACATCCAATCGATAATCCAAATGTTGCCATGTACGCTGCAGCATATCCACATCAATTCGCTCAATAGCAGCTGTGATTCTTGCTTTTAAATCATTAATGTGTCACCCGCGTACAAAAAAGAAAAACTTGTCAAAACTTGTTATCAGAAAAAACTTAATGAGTTTCTCTGTAAAATGGGACAACACTGGAATTTCTACACTTCATGGTTGACTTTTAATAACAGCCAAAAATTGTACAGATAATTCTCGGACACCCGATAGATAGATATAGATAGATATAGATATATATAACTGCAATGACCACGCAGTATATTAATGTATAGAAACGACGTAAGTATAGAGGAGCGTTCTGCACACGAGGAAGAGAAATAACGAACAAATGAAAAATGAGGTACCCGCCCGAGAATCGAACCCAGGATCTTCCAATTGCCGGTCAGATATACTATCCACTACACCACAGGCCTCGATCAGTCAGAAGTCGTAATTCTCCTACATAGGGCAGAAACCAATGCCCTAAGAGGGCACCCTCGCAAATCGTGAATATGTACATTTAACTGCAATGACCACGCAGTATATTAATTTATAGAAACGACGTAAGTATAGAGGAGCGTTCGTTATTTCTCTTCCTCGTGTGCAGAACGCTCCTCTATACTTACGTCGTTTCTATATATATATATATATATATATATATGTGTGTGTGTGTGTGTGTATTTTTTCAATATGGGCATTGAATAAAAGAAATTATAGTTACAATTAATAAACTGACTACATGAAGACTAGCGTTACCATTTGGTAACACTGACCATTTACTTTACATAAATCCTATATTATAATTTATTTTGTCAATTTTTTTTAATTACAGTAAAACACTCGTATCAAATTAAGTTAAAATGGCGAAACGAAAATTTTTAATTTACATAAAAAATATGAAGCACTTACTTTCGTTGATATAGTCCATTTTCGATGCATTTGTGGGAGGAGAGAGAAAAACTAAAATGAGTAACTATAATCTTGTCCCAACGAGTAATGTACCAAATTTGGTTTAAAACCCGGTTTCATATATTTTATAATTTTTTAGTAGTAAATTTTCTGTTACCATATGGTAACGCTAGTCTTTGGAGGGTTACGAAAAACAATTTTAGCAATAGTTTTGAGGGTGGCATTGGCACTCCTTAAGGCATAAAACTTATTACTCTTTATGTACCCTCAATCACTACAGAGCGATTATTCTGCCGTGATTTAAGTGGATAACGAAAAATCTTTCCAATTAATTTGTAGTAACTACAAAAATTTAATGTAGACGCTTTTCGTACGCCTCGAACATAAAATAATGTTGACACTTAAAATATAATTACTGCGTAGGCCAACTGATGACGTAACTAAGATGTGTACAGTTGATTCAAAAAGCTCGGTCCTAGAACTCTACATTTCTAACCGATAAATATTGGTAAAATAAACACCAAGTTTGAGGATAGGACTCAAACTACAAATACAAGAAAATTCAGCATCAAGGCCAGACACGAAGTGATACGTTTCTAAAAAAATGTGTAGAGTATATGAAAACATGTATATTTAAAGTGAAAATTACTAAACAGAGCAAATCCTACTCCTATTAAAGAATAAGAACATTGTTGAAAGAGCACAAAGCAACTATCCGCAATCGATATGGACCGTGACTTATTTTTCGTTGGCAAGGTACTAGTATTGATGGATACCGTAATGAAATTGACTGGATTCTTTGGATCTGATATATTTGCATGTCCGTTATAAATAGATATAGAGTGTAACATATTTGTTGATAGTCGTCTATTATGACTTGATCCTCTGGATCCAGAGATTTTATCTTTAGTTTTAAATCGATAATTAATTAGTTTTTAATTGATAATTATTTAGTTTTGCAAAAATTGGTCGTTGCGAATGTACAAGCAGTTGTTACATAAATTTCTTTTGTTCTTGTGGTTCGGAACCCACGTAAAATTGTAGGTCCCCTCCGCCACCACGGAGGACATACACAATTACGAACACAGTTAGATAGACCAGCCATGAGTGGATCCTAGGGTCTTTGTTGGTCTGAAACATCATTATAATAAATCACGTGAAATGAGGTGGTATGCTACAGGTGGGGGGGGGGGGGGGGGTCAAAGAATGTTGGAAAACTATATTATATATATACATCCTCGCTAATACGACTTAATGCGATGGTCGGAGGATTGGAATGCCGAAAGATCGGAATAATGGGAGCTCTCCCCTGAGCTATCACGAGTTCATTTTATTACGAAAATGTTTTCAACGCTTTGTATAAAGTTAGATATTTTGATTAAAATAATATTCCCGTTACTATTATAATAAAAATATATACAAAATAAGTATATTACATGTAAATGACCAGATATCCGTAGTCAGTCAGTCTTGCAACGATCAAGGGATTGGCATGTTGGCAGTGCTTAATTACAGTACCGTACGTATATACATTAATTTTTTTTTATGAGAGATAAACGCGCCATCAATCACCACCACTGCAGTCGGAATAAGGCAGCGGCGGAATACTATGGGGTCGGATTACTGGGGACGCACGCACATACATACATACATACATACATAGTGTCCGGGCTTAAATGGCAATAAAATAAAACATTATAAGTGTATTTTAGAGTATATGAAAACATATTTAAAATAAGATATATATTAATCAAGGCCTAAGACGCTTGTACTTACAGCTAAAGTGGAAACAAGATAAAAAGTTGAACATTTTTTTTCGATGCTTCACTAGTATCGAAAATGATTTATTTGAGTGAGCCACATAGCATCCCTATACAAGTGTGATAGCTTAAGGTTGAATATTTTTTTTAATATTGAAAAACAAGGTGATCGTTCGTTTTACCGTATAACTACCGAAACCGAGTACCGGTACTGGGAAGAATGCCCGAAGGTCTTTGTCAACATCCCTGGAACAACTTCACACTGTAGCTTATGTTTATCCCCATCAACAAACTGAAAACTTTGAATTTTTTTCCTGATAATGTAGAATCATTACCGAAACGTGTTCCTGAAATGCCCTATGGCCATTATAGATACTAAAAAAATTTCAAACCTTTCCTACTTTACAATATCACATTAAAGAATTTACCCGCGAGGAACGGACTCAAATTCCTACCTTATATTTAAAAAGTCCCCCTCTCGCCTTTCCTGGGGCTAATGGCACTCTTTCCCCTTCTGACTATAAATCGTTTACCAATAAATTAATAGCCTTAAAACCCGCAATACAATACTTTGGTAAAAAACAATCTTGTTGGGGGAAGGAAAAAAATTAAAAACTTGCTCTAACTTCTTATTTAGAGTTATTTGCCACATTTAAATTCAATTTAAATCAAACTGATTATTCGCTCGTAAGAAATAAACCTGTTGTTGATGCCAGGTACGAGGTTGGGGGTTATAATAATAGCAAGCTCTTATGTTCATACCAGAAAGTTTTAATTTGAAATTTATTTACACGATAAAAATTCAAACTTAATCAAAATTCTCCGAAGGTTAATAATTCACTGGTCAACAAAGATTTTTCATCAGAGTAAAATTTGTGGTGGCTGGATAGCATTTTTCACGCTGATTCCAAAACTGCATTCAAATTTTTTCTAGCACGTATAGTTTTCAAGATGAAGGCATATATATAACTACACAGATTTAACCATTTTAAATAGGCAAAATACTAATATTTCAACATTTGATTGTGTTTATTTTATTGTGTTTTTTTAGTTTATTCATCTTATTTATTTAAATTATCTTAATTATACATCTTACGTATTTCAGGTGTGAGCTTTTACGTCTAGCAGCATTGTGATTCAGGCAACAACGCCGTGCTTTGTGTCTCAAAAGATCAGTCCAGTCCAAGAACTTGTTGTGTCAAGTTCGTGTACATTTTTTTTGAATTTATAGTTTGCTCAGGTCAGTCAACATGCCTCGACAATGTAAGAATGACCCCGACAAGTTCTGTTTCGTATGCGGCCAGTTGACAACTAAAACACAGCGACGAAGTATTACAACCGACATTAAGAAAATATACAAGCTATACTTTGGTTGCCATCTAGATGACCAAGATAAACCATGGGCGCCACAACAAATCTGTTCTGGCTGTTCAAATGGATTACGTGATTGGCTTAACAAAAAGAAAGCTTCAATGCCATTTGCCATACCCATGATATGGAGGGAGCCGAGAGATCATCATGAAGACTGTTATTTTTGTAGTGTGAACTTAATGGGGTTTTCTGCCAAGAACAACTACCAGATTGTATATCCAAACTTGGATTCAGCACGTAGACCAGTAAAACATGATGAAACATTGCCCATTCCAATTCCCCCAAGTGATAGAATCTAGCCTATCATAGATGACATGGAAAGTGATGAAGGTGCAACTGGCGTTTCCGGACCATCTACAGAACCAGAGTACACTTTTGAAGGTAGACATTTAGAGCCTAAAAAGTTAACCCAAGGACAGTTGAATGATCTTGTTAGAGACTTATCGCTGTCTAAAGAGAAATCAGAGCTTCTCGCCTCAAGACTAAAGGAGAACAATTTACTTTAGAACAATGTTCGTATTAGTTACTACCGAAAGCGGAATTTTGAATTAACAGCATTCTTTTCAGTAGACGGTCCTCTCTGTTATTGCCATGACATCAATGGACTATTTACAGCCATATCTCAGACGTATGTGGCATCTGAGTGGCGCCTCTTTATTGATTCGTCGCAGAGAAGCCTGAAAGCAGTCTTTTGCATAATGGATATAATGCCATCCATCCCCATTGCCCATTCCGTCCATCTAAAAGAGACATATGACAATATGGATATACTACTTAAGGCAATCAAATACGACAGTCATCAATGGAATGTTTGTGGAGATCTAAAAGTTATAGGAATGCTTATGCAGTCAGGATTTACAAAATTTTTTTGTTTCCTTTGCCTGTGGGACAGTCGCGCCACTATAGAACATTACACCAAAAGTGACTGGCCACTTAGGTATACATATGTCCCAGGGATAAGCAATGTCCAGTCTGTCCCTTTAGTGGATCCCCAAAAGATCTATCTGCCACCTCTTCACATTAAACTTGGCTTAATGAAGAATTTTGTTAAAGCAATGGGTAAAGTCAATTCTGAAGGGTTCCAATACCTTTCAAGGAAATTTCCGAAGGTTACTGCAGCAAAATTGAAGGAAGGAATTTTTGTTGGGCCACAAATAAGGGAGGTTTTGAATGACACTGAATTTGAAAAAGTCCTAAGTCCGCTGGAATTGAAGGCTTGGCTGGCGTTCAAATGGATATGTGAAAACTTTCTTGGAAGCAACAAGTCACCTGCGTATAAGGATGGAGTCAAGAACCTCCTTGATGCCTTCAAAGAAATGGAGTGTCGAATGTCGTTAAAAATTCACTTCCTGCATTCCCACTTAGATTTCTTTCCTGAAAACCTTGGTGCAGTGAGTGACGAGCAAGGAGAGCGCTTCCATCAAGATATTCAGATGATGGAGAAGCGCTACCAAGGATATTGGAATGAAAGCATGATGGCGGACCATTGTTGGATGCTGTATCGTGACAATCCAGGCCAAATTTACAAAAGGAAATCACACTCACAGCGCTTTTAATAAAATAATGTGTATATATTCTTTATTTATAAGTACATTGAATAAGGTATATGATGTATTGTTGTTTAGCATTCCTAAGTGTGATCTATACATCCATAAATTTTCTTATAGCAATATCAAAAACTTAAAAATATCAAAACCAGTGTATCTATATAACTATACGTGCTAGAAAAAAAATAAAACCAGATTCGGAATCAGCGCGAAACATGCATTAAGAAAAGTATGATCATGTTTGTGATGAGAAAAAAAAGTTTCATTTTGTTGGCCAGTGCAACATTAGGGTGAGAAGCCATCGAGTCAATCTTTTCATTTAAATTATAATTTAAATGAAAAGATTGACTCGATGGCTTCTCACCCTAATGTTGCGCCTGAGCCTTCTGAACCCCCAAACCTTCCTTCATTTACTTCCCCTGCTGGCACTGAGCCTGATAAATTTGATAAGCTTTAATCTGAAATTAAAATTACTGATGATGTTAAGACTTAAAGAACAGGTTCAAGCGTTAAAATCGAACAACCGTAACTAACTTTTGTACGGAATGATGAACAGCTGGGTGAGCTGAGCGCCGCTATCGACTCAACATGGACAAACTTTGCGCGTAAACTCAAAACGAAGCAAACATTTCAAGACTACACCTCAAAGGGAAATACCCATTACCCACCCGCCTACAACAAAAAATACTCAACCCAAAATAAAAATCTACAGTAAATCTCTTCGTACCTTATCATTTATTTCTCTCTATTCCGTAGTTACGACTTTAGATTAGAAAGTACACTGGAGAAATATTAATGTACAGTAGTTCTCCAGTCATTATTATTGTAATCATTTAGTTTTACAACATTATATACAGGGTGTACATAAAGTCAGGATCTATTTTTGTGAAGCACTTGGAAATTATATGGAATTCAATCATAAAATGATAAAGTGGTAACATTTATTAAATAATTAAGAGTAGGATTCGACGTGACGCCCATCAGTATCCCTGCACAGCTCAAATCGTTCCGCAGCATTTCTAAACACATTCTGGAGCATTTGCGGGGTTATGTTATCTGCAGCAGTTCGTATACGTGTATGTAAGTTTAAGACTCGTAATCTTCGTCTGATAGACGTGCGATTTGATAAAGCCCCATGCAAAGAAATCTAAACGGGTTAAATCTGGTGATCTCGCTGTCCAAGGTCTGTTGCTTCCGCGTCCGATCCAGCGATTTGGAAAACGTCCATTTAGATAATCCTGAACAATTTTGGCATAGTGACAAGGAGCACCATCATGTTGATAGACGACGGGGATAGGATTGTTAGTACGTCGTCTATCAACATGGTGCTCCTTGTCACTATGCCAAAATTGTTCAGGATTATCTAAATGGACGTTTTCCAAATCGCTGGATCGGACGCGGAAGCAACCAAAGACCTTGGCCAGCGAGATCACCAGATTTAACCCCTTTAGATTTCTTTGCATGGGGCTTTATCAAATTGCACGTCTATCAGACGAAGATTACGAGTTTTGAAAACTTACGTACACGTATACGAACTGCTGCAGATAAAACAACCCCGCAAATGCTCCAGAATGTGTTTAGAAATGCTGCGGAACGATTTGAGCTGTGCAGGGATACTGATGGGCGTTACGTCGAATCCTACTCTTAATTACTTAATAAATGTTACCACTATCATTTTATGATTGAATTCCATATAATTTCCAAGTGCTTCACAAAAATAGATCCTGACTTTATGTACACCCTGTATATATATTACTCTGTTTTCTGTAACTTAGGAGCGGGCTATGATCACGGATAACCCGATTTCACGGTTAACTCCGACTCGGAGTTAACCGTGAAATAATTTTCTGACGCGTACTCTGTCTCTATACCAGGGGTTTTCAAACTGTGTTCCGCGAAGCATGTCATGACTCATGAGAGAGAGGCAAGATAAAATCATAACTGGCATGGATGAATTTACGATATATATTCTGCGAATTCAGTGATTGCGTTTTAAAAGGCGTAAGCAGAGAGAGAGGGCGAGAGAAAATTTTAATTCAAACTGAGATATCCAGAATAAGTATTGCTCTCTTGCAGCCACAGTAAGAAACAGGAGCTCATTTTGTAAACAAAACACAGCTGATGACCACAAGCACTAGTCTGATTGATTTGGCGAGTATTTCTATGTTTTTAGGTTTAGTTCTCTCAGTTCACGGAAGTTATGATCACAGTAATGTTATTAAATGCAGTGTAAATGTGTGTTAGCTTTCACAATGCGTATTATACAAATATATATGATATTTTATATTTATAAAGATCTTTGCTAACGAAAATGCAAGTTCGTCAGTAGTAGGCTACAAATAATGATTCCATTTTTTTATGTTACCCGTGGTAAATTATGATAATATCAATATACTGTATAACAAAATACATTGGTACTTGAAGATATTTTTGTCAAAATATTTGTAGCAAAATTTTTTTCGTTAATGGGTGAATGAATCATTTTTAACTCACTGTTCTCCGTGTGGCGCCAGATTATGATTGTAATTCACCGACTCGGTATGATATGCAGCGCACATGATTATTATCTTTCACACTACATAATGTAATGAAATATAAAAATACTTTTGATAACGTTTTCTAAGAGTTTTTTTTAAGAGGCTATGAGGGTGTTAGTATTAGGCTAAGAGTGAAGTATCGGTTTTCTAAGCATAAATTGCGTTTTATTACCATTTGTCTTATAGGCTTATATCATTAAAACTTTACCTGTTGGTCAAGGTTCCGTGAATTTTTTTTTTTTTTTAAATAAAGGTTCCGTGGCTTCAAAAGTTTGAAAACCTCTACTCTGTACAACTACCTAACCAAATGATAACACGTCTATACATGAATGAATGCAATGCATAGATTTAAGGGAACAATATGAATAAGGCATTGAAATAAAGTAAGAGAAGGATATCAATAATATAAATTTAAATCTAATAAACAAATAAAATTTACCATGAAAGATTCGAGGAAACCAAAAGCAAAGTTCAGTCACTTAAGGATGGGTTTTTTTTTTCTGCTTTTTGTTGTTCTTGTTACTTTCATGTGCAAGTTTCGATGTTTCACCTTCATTTCGCGACTGTTCACTTCGTTCAAGTATAGCATTTGCTGCATTGGCTTTATTAATGTCACTCACACTTGCATGCTGCTTGTAGCATCGCCAGTCCTCCTTATTTCAATTTCTCAGCCTGTCATAACAGCTTTTTTCCCTTTGTCACATTATACAACCATTTTGTCACACATTTCAGATAATTTGCGTTTTGTCACATTTTGAACTCGGTATACCCCTCCGGTGAGTGGGTAGCGCAGCCGTTGCTGCCCGCCAGCACCGAGTAGCCCACCACCTCGCACACCACCACACGCAGTATTATCATGTGTACTCTATGAAACACGGTGAGACACTGACCGAGGTGCGTTGTGGTGGGCTGACGGGATGCGAACCGCGGATGTAAGCACCACGCCAAATCATGGCTAACTCAATGTCATGGATCACGAATAAGTGCACAACGGTCAACATTAGTAAATCATAGTTAACGCCATTCACGGTGAGTGAATCAGTTAACCGCCTAAGTAATATACAGTGTCCCCCGTAAATCTGGAACCATAGGGCAAAAATGATAAAAACGTCAATAAAAACGCCGAAGAGACTTTTGGGGACTTTGTGAAATAAGCAAGGATGGTAGCGGCTGTGTCATCGTCGGTGGATGTCCTAGGAGGTCCACTGCGTGGTTTATCTCCTATGGATCCTGTTTCCCTGAACTTTGCTACAAGTTTGCCGACATAGCTGTGTGTTATCGGCGCGCGGTCCGGATGCAATCTGTTAAATTCCTCAGCGACCTCCCTCTGACTCCGATTTCCTACAAACAGAATTACCTGGATGCGTTCTTCCTTACTCAAAGACATCATGGGCACTTGCATAAACGGAAAAACATGAATTACTTATTTTACCCTATGGTTCCAGACTTATGAGACACCCTGTGTGTGTATATATATATATATATATATATATATATATATATATATATATCAAGGTTATAAAAATTCAAAATAATAGGTTTAAAGTGTACTCACTAAAGGCTCATCAGACAGCACTTGATATCATCCGCAGATGGTAGCTGTGATGTTGCTTGAAGACGCGTATTTTGTGATCACATCGTAATTAATCTGTCAAAAATTAAATAAAATTAATGACTTACGCGATGTAAATAACTCCCTTTAGGCTATTTATGGCTCTCAATCTGGACCTATACCCATCGGATCAACAAGAACGTCGACACTAAAAAACTAATCTAACCTACAATATACTTGTCGATAAAATGTAAAGTCGATCAGATGTCATTCCGCTCAATCTTTGGTTTCAGTGGGTATGGTAAAAAAAAAAAAATAAACCCTTTTCCTCGTGATCACTGAAGTGCAAACATATACGCAAAGTTTTGAAACGAACTGAAGAGGTGGTGGAGCAGCTCTTGTATTAGTGGTTACCTAACCAGGTGTCAATAATAATTCATCAGGATTTAATAATGTCCTGACCGGGTATCATTATTTAAATTGACAACAGTTATAATGGTCGAAACAGTTTAATCTTCTTCGCAACGGCAACTTTGAGGTAGGGTTGGCCAAAACCCAGTTGTTTTTTTTTTGAAAAACCCAAACCTGGGTTGTGGGTTTTTTTTTTGTTTTTTTTCCGATTTAATTTTTTTGGGGGGAACTAATTAATTTCTGATAACTCCAAACTATATAACTTGAATTTATAATTTTAACTATATTTTAATTGCGCTTCATTCATTCACTATTTTCAGTAAAAATTGAAAATTAAAAGTTAGGTTAAAGGGTTCAGTGCTTTGGCCTGGTCCTTCACACACACACGTGTGTGTGTGTGTGTGTGTAAACTATAGAAACAAGGTACACACTTCATGACTACAATCCTAAACTAAAAGCTACTTTTCTAAAACAAGTAAATTAGCGTGTGGAACGTTAGTGAGGCTAGTTACGAATCAGAACTAAAGTTACCCCAAACTTACTCATTTTCTGTAAATTTTTGTTTGATTATTTACACAGACCACTATAAGGCAGGAAGCCAAGTTAACCATAGTAGTAGTTCAGGGTAGAAGGGTACACACCATTATTCATTATGAAATGGAATTTAAATGGTTAACTATTTAGAATTAAGTTGCGAGTAACAAATTATTTTTATATTTCAAACACAAATGAATAGTTTTCGTTCGTATTCCTTTAAATTGATACCATCAGCAGTAATAATAATAGTGACGGGTTGTTTAACCTCCTTCGCAACATTTACACATTTACGGCCATATGACGGAAGGGATCTCCAGCTTTACGTAATTCGAATCACGGGTCGCTATCAGCAGTAAAATAATAATAAAACCGGAAAACCTTAAATTTTATTTTTTACATTTAACATCGATTGGTTTGATGGGTCCATATGGGTTGGGCATTTTATTGCCAACCGTGCTATGACGGAACGAAGCTTCACGTGAAATCCGAACCATCCGAGGGTCGCTACATCATCGAAACGCGGAGGACGATCACCATCCAACTACTGAAGAGACTCAATGTTGCTTAACTTTGCTGATCGAACTAGAAGTGGTATTGCAATGTGGCCACGACGCAGCATATTTACAGTGAACTAATACGAGTGGTTACGAACGAAATAGGAAACGCTAAACTGTAATTTAAGAATGGGAATGATTCTCTCGGGGAGTGATTCATTTAAAATGAAAATAAACGGGTCTCGAAGCGAGAAGAAACTATAAAGTACTAAAATCGAATATCCTTCTATTTGAAGTATAAAACCAGCAAACAATCTTTTGCCCCCCACTTACATCAACCTCATCCCCAAGACACCAAACTACTCCTCAACACCTAGTTTTCTACCCACGCCTGCATTGCCTTCCGGGTGTCCGAGTGATTCAGTCTCAAGAAGTGGCGTTAAAGTGCTCGGGATCGTATCCAATCCTTCTCCTCCCTTCGATTAGAGAACGTCTCATGGACAACGTGGGGAAAGCAAATGGGGGATGCCATACTGTGAGCCTGCGTTCCGCCGCGCCATCTGTTGACGGTCGGCAGAGTTGTACTTGCAACAAATGCTGCGGGTACCCGTTAACCTTTGTTTTTCCTCTACATTTCGTTCAATTTAGTATTACCTTAAAAACACGCCGGAGAAATAAATGGTAAAATGTATACTAGGAACAGTAACTCCTGAACTGTAATTTCAAAAATCATAACTGCTCAGTGGTGGTAAATAAAGTTAGTCATCAAACTAGAATCTGAACTGCGACTTCTGTACCTTAATAATGCCCTACCCCTTCCCTCTCCTTTGGGTTTTGTTCCTCTCAAATGTAACGGCAAAAGTTACATCAAAAGCACAGAAACAGACCTACACTGGGGAAATGCAGGAAAGTTAGATACCAAACTATTATTATAGGCCATATTTTATAGTAACCTATATACTTCATATATAGCGATTATAGCTAATTACAATGACCAGTTGTAATTACTGTAAATCCAGTTTAACAAATTTTACTTGAAAGAGTCTTTTAATTAAGGAACACTAAGGATCATCATCATTTTCCTCTCCATAAAAGTTAAGTTTCCTCTCTGGGTATGAATTTTTCAGTTTTCTTTTAACGAGTTTTATTTCTTTGTATGACTTCTATCTTAACCATACGGATTGCTCCAGTCTTGAAACTGATAAAAAAATTAATCAATGCACACTGTCTTTACTTTGATGAATTTTTTTTTTAGAAGTTATTCAGCGAATCATTTTGTATTTTTACAGCTTCATACGATGTTAAAACAGGATCCAATAAGTCACTTATTCACCAACAAGAAATATTCAAGGTTTTTTTTTAACATTTGAAGCCTTTGTTCAAATTCAACGAGGTAAATTTTTATTTTAGCGAGAGGTTTTTGCTAGTGGTTTTTTATATGGGAATTTATTGCTACGTTATATAAATATGATAAAGTTAATGGTTCATTTATTGTTTATTTTTAACATTTAACTAAAACAAGAGTCACGATAAAAATGACTTCATTGCATCTCACGTAAGCAATATAATTTAATAAAAATTAATGAAATGGAAAATTTTACATTATGAAACTTAAACAACAGGTTGTAACAAATTCTGCTCGATTAGAAAACGGACGATAGATAATAGAATAACCAAGATAATGTGAAGTAGTTTTAGAAATGTTGCAAAATACACGCGGCGACATGTTCGCACAAATTTTATCACGATACAGAATGATTAGGCTAGTGTAGGCTTAGTCTAATGAATATTTTCTATGTGTTTTTCATACAGTTACAACGCTACCCCTACGATATTACAGTAATTGAAAAAAAAAAAAAAAACATGGAGCCCACGAAAGAGCATATTCGACATGTGATGCTGTATGAGTTCCATAAAGGATCTAACGTTAATGAATCCGCAACAAACATTCAGTGTTTTGATGGAAATAATAATGTGAGCGAATGGATGTGTAGGAGATGGTTTGAGAAGTTCAGAAATGGAGACTTCAGTCTGAAAGATTATCAACGAACAGGACGACCAAATGAGTCAGATGAGTTGCTGAAAGCAACAGTGGAGGAAAACCCAACGGTAACTAAGAGAACTTGGCCGGCAACTCGGCGTTAGCCATATAACCATTCATCGTCATTTGAAGCTGTTAGGAAAAGTAGTGAAGGTTGGAAAATTGGTTCCGCACGATTTGTCACAAGCGAATCTTCAACATCGAATCGATATTTGCACATCACTGCATTCTCAGCCTGCAGGCACCGTTTTTGAATCGGATCGTCACTGGGGATGAAAAATGGGTCCTCTATAATAATATTAAGCGTTGACATCAGTGGCTTAGCCGTGAAACAAAGCTTGAACCTCAGCCAAGGTATGGACCCCATCCAAAGAAAGTTTTGCTATGCATTTGGTGGGATATGCAAGGAATTATTCATTTTGAGCTTCTGCCAGATAACCAAACAATCACAACCTAAGTCTACTGACAACAACTCCAACGATTGAAGATTGCATTACAAGAAAAACGTCCTGCATTAATCAATCGCAGAGGTGTTCTATTCCACCAGGATAACGCGCGCCCTCACACTGCTCGAATCACCATTGCCCAATTGGAGGCATTTGATTGGGAAAAAATGCCTCATTCACCTTATTCTCCAGACATCGCACCTTCAGACTACCATTTATTCAAAAGTCTGTACCACCACCTAGATGGACAAAAGTTGCAATCCAGGGAAGCTATCTAAAACGAAGTGATCGCTTTTTTTCAACTCTAAACCAAGGGATTTCTTCGAATGTGGCATAAACATTTTTTTCTACAGGTGGGAGGTGGTTATAGAAAAAGAAGGGAATTATATTGATGATTAATTTGTCAATGAGTAGTTCAATTTTTGTTCTGAATGAACTAAAAAATCGAGCAGAATATATGTTACAACCTTATAGTTTGGTTCCCAATTACATATCAAAATAAATTAAGGCAAGGTGTCTCCCAGAAATGGGTTCCGAATTCGGAGCAGCATAGATGGCTAATCGGGGACTTACTGGCACATTTTTTTTAACACTATACCAAAAACGGAACCTATACAGTTCCTTAGGAACCCTTTATTACTTTAGCAGCTGACAAAGAAGCTTCTAACAGTGGCTGTATCCTCCAGCACGGGACAAGTCAACGCGAAGAGGAGGCGACGTCAAACCAAAACATCAACGCGCTGGTGGCAATCTTCCTCAAATTGCCTGCTCCCCGGACTACTCTTACTCTCCTGCGACATCAAGACTAAACCAGGCCCCACTACAACTTACACATGTCACCATACACACACACACAGACAGACAATAGCACCATGAGACACATACAGAAGTATATTACCATATTAACAGTACAACGTAGATGGCCTCTCAAACAAAATCATGCAGCTTAGGGAATTCGTACACAAAAAAACATTCACACAGCACTTATACAAGAAAAAATTAAAACGCACACACAAAACACCAACCATCCCTAACTTCACGGCGATCCGTCAAGATCGTATTGGGGGTCACGGGGGTGGACTCAACATTTACATACGTAAAAGCATTAGCTACACTGATGCCACCCAAAACATTACAAACACAATCCAAGCAGATAACACGATAGAAATATAGGCAGTTAACATTAAAACAAGCGCAAAACAACACTAATCAACATTTACATCCCACCAGATAGTTCAACTCAGGTGCCAGCCAATTACAATCCAGTTACACAATCTGGCCTCTCTCACTAATGTTATCTTAAGAGGAGACTTCAACGCTAAAGACTAGTTGGTACCTGCACAACCAAAGCAACACCAGAGGCGCCAACATAGCCACACAACTAAACAGCCTCTCCATTCTTAATACAGAACATACACACACACCACATCAAGCAGGATACTCAAATTCCTCCCCAGACAACGTTCTGTCCACACACGAGAACAGAAAAACTCATCAGACGACCTGCTCATCATCATTACAACACGTTCTACACACTGCCCCAAAAGCCTTAGGCACACTTACAGAAATTACAAGAAAGCTGATTGGGAACAGTTCAAAATACAGACCGAGGAACAATTCACCACATTAAACAGCACACCCATCATAAATATCAATACAACACGCAAGACATTTAATCAGATCATCAATAATGCAAACAAATACATACCCAAGGGCAACATTAGGAAATAACCCAAATTACACTAGTGAAATAGCCCACCTCATAAGGAAACGTAACCTCAAACATAACACAAACACCACACAAGAAGCCATAAAACAGCAGATAACAGCTCAACACAGAAAAACAAAAACATTTAGGGAATTCATAACACTAAACCACTCCACATATACATCCAGGCTATACAAGACTAAACAGCATTACTCACTAACAGCGGCATTCACCTCAGCGCGGCTATCTGTCGCAGCCAAAATAATATCCCAACATATACACAAGCTAACATTCTAGTTAATCACTACGCAAAGATCAGTCACTTAAACAGAGACAACAACCAGAAACACGCAGACAGACAAACAGCCAGACACAAGAAAACCTACAGACTCGACACGACCATTACATCCTTCAATACAGACCAGACCATCAAGATCATCAAAAGCATTAAGAATTCGAAGGCGACTGGACCATACAACATATCTAACATACACCTTAAACACTTGGGCCCACAGAGAATACTAGCTCTCACAAATATCAGCACATTTTCATACCAACACTATTATTCCTGACATATGGAAACAAGGTAAAATTATTATACTACTCAAACCAAACAAAAATCCAACAGAACCAGCTTCCTATAGACTCATTACTTTATTATGCACACCTTCCAAAGTAACAGACTAATCTTACAAATCACCAACCCACACATACCACTATCGCCGACTCAACATGGATTCAGACCTCACCACTCAACCACGACATTACTCACTAACCTCACGCAGCACATGATGGATGGCATCAACTCCAACCGACCAGCTCAACATACACTATTAGCAACAATAGACATTAGTAAAGCATTTGATGCTATCCCACGCTTCCCTCAAACAAAATACTCAACACAAACATGCATACCACCACCAAACGGTGGCTGAGCAACTATCTTTCAGGAAGATATTCACATGTCACATTTAATGGCAAGTCATCCAAAAATAAGCTTTTTCCGAACGGGGTCCCTCAAGGCTCTGTTCTCTCACCAACACACTTCAACTTACACAGGCATGACATTCCAACACTCAGATAACAAGCTTACCTTATCATATGCAGATGACATCACTAACATCCACCCACAACAACATCGACACCGCTACAAATAACATACAAACAATATACAAAACTGGGGTACTAACAGGCACAAACTTTGGACACCAGCAGGAAACAACACTCGTATACAAACAATATATTCGCTCAGTTATGGACTATGCTAGCCCATGCTGGGCACCCATTATCTCAAACACACACAAACACCTTACAGACAATACAAATACAATATGCACTCAAACTACCACCAATAGAACACCTGCACACAAACAAAAATACTGAAAGTTAAGGAACATTTAGACATGAGGGAAACACAATTCATGGCAGCAACGACAACTAACCCACAACACCCTTGCTACTACATGTACAATCATGCACCGACACCTCGCACCATTAAGGTAACACCAGACACACATTATAACCAAATACTCCATTCCATACCACGCCCCACAGACATCACGCAGTACAGAAAAACACACACACAAAGCACTGACACGACCCGGTCCGATTGCGGTCTTTGGTGCGAAGCCGCCACCCATTAACAGGTCAGAGATCAGCCTGAGCAGATCGGATCGAGTTAACTTAGCACGATTTCGATGTGGACATCACCCCGACTTACGGACATATAAACACAGACTACACAACTCCACAGACGACACCTGCCACCTGTGCCAGGACACCACAAACAATTGAACACATTATGACAGACTGTGCCACTCTAGCACAATATAGAATTCAACACATCACTAGTGCGCTGAACCTCTGGTCCACTCCGGAGGGGGCGATCGGTTACCTGCGTGCCGCCGGCTTGTTCGATCAGGGTGGGCTGATCGACTAAACAACAACAACCCTTTATTACTTGAAACGAAGTTACAAAAAAAATTATTTACTTTTACTCGAATACTTTATGAACTCTCCTGTTTACAGTGGACTTAGTTCACATTGTATAAAGCATTTTTAGTAACGTATATTAAAACCAAGGAACCATCTTCAATCGACGTTCAGATATCCGGAAAATATTCAAAATTTACGAATAAGAAAAAGCACCAAGAATAATATATCAGGTGAACACTATTAAATCGCTGTTTACAGATGCCTGAAAGCGGTCTCGTGTAAACGCCTTTTTTTAGGAGTTTGAAAGCAGGTGGTTGAGGGAAAGCCATATATTAGTGCCTGACGAGGGAGTACTGAATGACGTCGATTGGTTGGGACGGATCACATGGCCAGTCGAATCAAAACATGGCGAAACGTAAGTGGGAACGTGAGCATGTTGCTTTCCTGTTTTCAGGAACTGCAAACACACACGACTTTTTCCTAGCCTGTTTTCAGGCGCTGAATTTAGGCATAGTGTAAATAGTGACGTTGTTAATGAAATGAAAATGTTTATTGGCAGACTATATAGTCCATATGACAAATATTATTAATACAATGACAGTTCATACACTAAGGATAGAAATATATACAATTGATTAGAAATAATACTGCACTGTCGAAATTAAGTGGAGCTACAGACAGACGTTTTCGTACCAAGAAGTCCATAGCTTAGAGCAGTGGTTCCCAACCTGGGGTCCCCGGACCCCTGGGGGTCCGCGAAGGTAGTACTGGGGGTGCGTGAGCTTTCAATATTTCGAGAGGTTCCAATGGAAATCGTACATTTACTCAGGCTAAAATTTCAAGTTTCCTTGCTCTTGGCTGGAATTTATTAATACTTTTTTAATACGCTGTATTTTAATTGCATACCCACTTATATGTCCTATATTTGATAGTGAAAAATGAGAAAACGAGTTAATTACTAGTTAATAAAAACAGTTTGTTTGGTAGACGGAATCTTTCAAAAACATGGGGTCCGTGGGAAAAAATAAAAATAAAAGGGGTCCTCTGTGGTGAAAAGGTTGGGAACCACTGGCTTAGAGGATAAATAAATGGCAAGACTGATGGATAGCTTGGATGATCGGGTTGGTTGATTTTTTAATTCTTTGCATTAGACTGTGTTGAGCACGTCTTGTTACCTCCGGGAAGCTCGGGACATTGCGGGTAGCAAACATTTGCGAAGCTGAGCATCTCGGGGGTAATTTATGTAAGAGTCTAAAAGACCTGTTGTACAGCAAATTTAGGGTTCTGCCAGAACCTTTTTTATAATTCACCCAGAGTTCTTGTCTGTATATATTACTGCAGAAAGTACGAAAGAGTGTGTCTTTAGTTTCACTTGTACAGAACCGAAAGTTCCTTACAGTCATTCACTTTAGCACAAAGACTTCGAGATTATGACTCAGATATAAGAAAATAGTCATAGTTTGACCCAAATACTTAAACTCTTGTACTTCCTCAATTACTTCACCTCTCATTTTAAACCTAATATCAGCTGGCTGATTACAGCTTTTAGGATGAAATTGCATAACCTTAGTTTTTGTAACATTAAAAATATGTTTCTGCGAGTACACTTCGCAGACTTTTAGTAGCTGATCCAGACCTTTAACAGAGGGACTTATTAACACCATATCGGCATAAACTAAGTTATTTATCCTTGTGTTATCTATACAACATCCTACTGTTGCCTCATTAAGTGAAGCAATTAATCCGTCAATATACACATTAAACAGCATAGGGGAGAGCAAGGAGCCTTGTCTCACCCCGCAAGAGGAGCCAACACACTCGGATAGTACATTGCCCCACCTAACAGTGAAAGATTGGTGGGAATACCAAAATTTCAATAAATTTAATATGTACATGGGAACCTTCCTGTCTTCTAGTTTTGCAAATAAAATAGTGGTTCACCCTATCATATGCCTTACTTATATCAAGGAAACAGCTATAAATGGTTGAATTACTGTCAATGTATTTAGATATTGTTTCTTTAAGTACATAGATACACAGGTCAGTTGAGTGGGACCTTTTAAAGCCAAACTGATTAGGCGATGTCCATAGGTAATCATTTAATCGGAGTAAAGATTTTTTTCTAGTAGTTTCGAGAAGCAAGAAGCGACAGCAATAGGCCTGTAATTATTGCTGGACAGAATGTCTCCGTACTTATTTTTGACCAGGGGCAAGATATATACCCTCATAAATGGGTTTTCCTTTCAATAGCCCCAACTCTTTGCGAGGTCGTGAATCTGAAGGATGCACCATTACTGATTTAATATATACCTACTTAACTAGCTATTAAACTATTTAAAACCCTGCCATTTACTTGTTTACATCTAAGTATAGCCTACCTACTTTTCCATTTTCTTTATGAAAAGAAGGGGGATGGAATTTACTGTGTAGTTTGTATTGTATATAGTCTGACTTAATTATCATCTACTGTTGACAATATCAAAATTTTACTACTACTGTGATAGGATGTTATGGTCAAACACGAATAAAAATAAGATGGGTCCTTATTTTTATTCCAGTGTTTGACCATAACATCCTACCACAGTAATATTACAATTTTGGGTGCTCTTCCAATATGTGCTCTACCTTAAAATTTACATTCCAATACGTGATCTACCTTGATTATTCGGATTAGCAGCAGGTACGTTAGTTAGCCTTATAAGGCTAACTAACGAAAATATCACGATTAACCTAACCAATCGTCAAGGGCGTATAGTTGACCTAACGATTGGTTAGGTTAAGTCATGATATTTTCGTTAGTTAGCCTTATAAGCTAGTTTCACGGTAGAGCACGTATTGGAATATGGTAGATCACATTTCGCGGTAGGCACATATTGGAAGAGCAACCCAATTTTGATAGCGTCAACAGTAGATAAGTACGTCAGACTTAAAATAATGTATACCGAGGGAAATGAGCTGTACATTGTAATCATAGGACAAACGTGATTCTATATCAAAACTAATTTTCATAAATTCTTGGGAGGGGGGATATTAAGCGGAAAAGCTATGTATACATCCTACATACAGGATTCGTGTAAAAATTAGTTAACCTATTAAATCATCCTAAGCTTAAGTTAAGAATTAGGTACTTGTGGGTTATCTGTCGCCACTTTTTAATATTTTTTTATTTTTATATATTAAGAGAAGAGGATTCTTTATACTGTACGGCATTGACGATTGGTTAGGTTAAGTCGTGCTAGTTTTTAAAAAAAAACTAATATTTTTTTATTTAGTTATTTTTATATATTAAGAGAAGAGGATTCTTTATACTGTACGGCATTGACGATTGGTTAGGTTAAGTCGTGCTAGTTTGGTTAAATAAAACGGTATTTAACCAAACTAGCACGACTTAACCTAACCAATCGTCAATGCCGTACAGTATAAAGAATCCTCTTCTCTTAATATATAAAAATAAATAAATAAATAAAAAAAATATTAAAAAGTGGCGACAGATAACCCACAAGTACCAAGAATTATATATTAGAAGGTGCAAAAATAAGTAAATATACCAATGTGACAAGATCTGCAATGCACCACATCCTGTCGGATATTCGACACAGTGAACGTTTGTGGTATGCCATCAGCAAGTTTAACGTTGTATCCCAATGCAACTAAAGCGTATCAGTGCCCCCTAACAGCAACTAAGGTTTTCTTCACTGCGCTCTCCCTCCCTATCATCATATGAGCATATCTATCAACTGTTGCTAGTAGTCTTCAGTGTATCGTTTCGATTAACGAACTAACGGTTGTTGTTGTTTTTTTTTTTTGGGGGGGGGGGCATTTTTGCGAAAGCTCGTCCCTGGCTCCCCTTCTTACATGAAAAAATTATGGTAATTATAAAAAAATATATAGGCCTATATAGAAATACGAGAGAGAGAGAGTTACAAGGAAAAGAAGTACCTCAAAAGGCCTTGCGGCCCATACCGAGGAGGTACCAATGGCAACGGGTGCCAGGGAAAATTTTGTCTTTCAACTATGCTAGCAGTAGTAGAAAACTGGATAGAAAAGTAGAAGGCTCTCTCCCCACCCTCCGCTCCCTCCCTGCCAGAGGCAGGTACGGAAAAAGGTTGAAGAAAATACCTTGACCCTGGAAAAGTAGCCAAGGAAATTTTACAGGAAAGTGGAGAATATATAAATAGCTCTATATTTAGCTTGCTCACAGAGACCGAGCAAGCGAACTCCTGCAGAGTTTTCTGAGGTTTTAATCTTAAACTATGAGTGTGTTCAGTACTTTGTCTAGCCTATTTTTAAACAGATTTACACTTTGACTGGAAACAACCTCTGAGGGAAGTTGGTTCCAGATATTAACTATTTTATAGGAAAAGAAATTTCCGCAGACTGAGGTCCTAAATGTCTTTACACACTCAAATAGTGTGCAAGATTTCGTCTAACCTTTTCTTGAACTGATCCACAGAGGAACTGTTCACAACTTCCGAAGGTAACCTGTTCCATGTGTCACAGATCTTATACGTAACGTAATTCCCACACACACTAGTCCTAAACCGTTTCAAATCCAACTTCCAACCATTGTTGCGAGTTGGGTTATCATTTAAACTAAACATACTTCTAAAATCGACATCGTTGATCCCTCGTAAGAGCTTGAAAACCTCGATCAGTTGACCGCGCAGCCTCCGAGTTTCAAGCGAAAACAAGTTCAGGGCGCGTAACCGTCGATTGTAGCCCATATGCCTAACGGAAGGGATCAACTTTGTGGCCCTCGCCTGCACTCGCTCCTGCCTCTCAATATCTTTCCTGAGGGTGGGCGACCAGAACTGCACAGCATACTCCAGGTACGGCCGAACAAGGGAATTGTACAGTGAGAGCACAATCTCCTTGTTCCGAAACTGAAATTGCCTTCTGATATAACCCAATAGTTTCTGGGCTTTCTTTTCCACCTCTACACACTGTTTCGTAAACTTAAGGTCGCTGCTAATTAGCACACCCAAGTCCTTTTCTAAATCAGTCACCTCGATATTACTGCCCAACATCGAGTAGTCCGACTTGGGATTGGCGTAGCCAATGTGCATCACTTTGCATTTACCAAGTTAAACGGCATTTGCCATTTTTCGGACCACTCTCCTATCCTACCTAGGTCCGCACGCAGTTCCTCGATCGCTTCAGGCGTCCCAACATTGGCCCCAAGCTTGGTGTCATCAGCGAATTTGGCGATCCGACTGACGATGCCACCGTCGATATCATTTATGTAAATGGTAAACAACAGTGGCCCCAAACGGAACCCTGAGGAACCCCACTAGTGACCGAGGCCCAACCCGAACTAGCCCCTTTAATTACCACCCTCTGCCGCCTATTCCTCAGCCAGTTTTCAATCCACCTACCTATTTCCCCACCAATACCCAGCGCGCGCACTTTCGCCATTAGCCGGCGGTGAGGTACCTTATCAAAGGCTTTCTGAAAGTCGAGATAAAGTATATCAATCGCCCTACTCTTATCGTACTCACTCAACATGACGTGGAAAAACTCGAGCAAGTTGGTGAGACACGACCTATGCCGTCTAAACCCATGTTGGAGTCCCCAAGCAGCTTGTAGGAATCCAAATGGTCAATGATTCTATCAGCTATTATCCTTTCTAATAATTTACCTACAACTGAAGTGAGACTAATAGGACGATAGTTCCCTGGACTTTCGTGATCCCCTTTCTTAAAGATAGGGGTCACGTTGGCCTCCCTCCAGTCACCAGGCACCTGGCCCATCACCAACGATTTGTTGAAGACTGTAGCCAGGTGGGGAGCCACCTGGTCGCGCACTTCTCGCAAAACGAGAGAGAGAGAGAGAGAGAGAGAGAGAGAGAGAGAGAGAGAGAGAGAGAGAGAGAGAGAGAGAGAGAGAGAGAGAGAGAGAGAGAGAGATTGCGTATTTGAATCCAATCGCGAATGACCTTGGATAATCTCGTGTATTTGAGAATGGTTTGAGGGGAAACCTTTCAAATAACTGGGGTTCTTCATACAGCATATATTCAGAATGGTTGGATTCTTATTTTCGACATGGATAACCTAGAAAAGCCCTGGTGGCTTTCAGTTCTTTATTTATTTTATGTTCTCAATTCAGTTCAAAATTACAGTATTCTAACTCTGTAAAATTCCAGAATCCGGACAATTACTAAGCTATTATGAATTCTATCTCAAAGTGTGTGGATTCTGGAAATTCCTTAAATCTTTTCTGTCCAAATCAAAACCCGTTCTCTTATTTTCAATTCATACAATAGTCCCTTCATCTATTACTCGAAATCCATAGCTCTTGAATCTAAATTTGAAGCCATGTTTGCTCAGCTGTAAGATAGATAAAAGATCTTTTAATTTCCAAGTTTTATCTACAAATTCAAACCATTTCACGGTTCATATATTGATTATCTAAAATTTTTAATATTCCAGCAAAATATTTTAAACTATTTTAAAACATTTCCGTTACAGTTAAAATTACTGCTAAAAAAGTATAATTTAAGAAACTTCAAACTTGAAAACAGAAGTTATATTTCTACCTTTTGCAGTTTTTATGCTTTTCGAATATTTTTCATAACTTTTATGCGAATAACTAATTATAAACTTTATAATTACTTGTAAACAAAAAGCACTAAATGTTTAGAGCATAAAGTTATATTCAAACTGCTATAAGTTTAATTATAGGCGATTACAATTAAAATTCCGAAAGTATTATGGGTTTAGAATGGCTTTCTGATCGTGAAAAGCTGAATTTTTTTAAGAGTTTGAGAACTAAGCTCGAAATTCGTCAACTTGAAAAATTATTAGATTTCGGAACGAGGTATAATAGATCAGTTTTGTGTTTACAAGCACTTGTGTAACTCCTCGCCCACCTCTTGTTTTATTTTTTGTTTTCCCCAAGAGCTTTGAGGTGTGCATTTTACATCCAAAACATTATATTTCATTAGCTAGTTATGCCTCGTACAAACTCCTTTCGTGAGAATGTTTAACACGTTCAGATAATTTAGACTTGGGTTTAGGGAGAACTGAGCATATGTTCACCCCATCTATTACACAAATTATTATCGATAAATTTAGAGAAAACCCCGGGGTAATGATTTTTTGGTAATTATTCGTTTTAGTGCTTTTCCTCCTTTCTGAACCAAAACACATTTTCCTGGTGTTTTGTGGTGTGATTTGTTCAAATCTGAACTTCGTTTCTTTGGGAAATGAGCCGTTTTTGAGAAATTTTAAAATTGAAAATTTCTCAAAAACGGCTCATTTCCCAAAGAAACGAAGTTCAGATTTGAGCAAATCACACCAAAAAACACCAGAAAAATGTGTTTTGGTTCAGACCTAACCTAACCTAAACAGACCTAACCTAACCTAACCTAAACTGATTGGGTTTTGTTGCCAGACCGTAATATCCAGCTCTTCACGTCTTTCCAACAACACTCAATATTTTGAATGTGAACGGTGTCTTCCACGAACCGCTGTGATGGTTGACTGTCCGGTGAATGTAGCCTAGATTTCCAAGTTGAGAATACGCACGCCACTCGTCGGAATAGATTGTAGTCCCAGGCCTAATATGTTGCTGGATCAGGCGAACAAGAGTTGTTGCGTCTCTCTGAGGAACCGCAAACAACAGTAGTTTTTTGGAACTGCGTTCCAAGGTACCAAAAACCCAGGCAATCACAACCTCCGCAAACCAAAATGAAAACCAGACTGAAAAAGCATTCTTAAATGAGTATGCATTATGAGAGATTCAAAATGTACGTCTCTGATTGGTCGGATAAGGTCATGTGAAACAAAAAACGATTTTTAATTGGTTGTTTTGACCTATGTTTCCTAATTTTGCCACGAGATGTCCCCCATAAAACTGGAGAGGGCGAAGTTCGTTAAAATTTTAACAGCGTTAAAAGCTAAATACTCGGTCAATGGCCTATAATGGCTGCTTTTTACGTCTAAATTTTTTTTAATTTTTTTTTTTTCCATAAAAAATAATTATTACATTTCCTTGATTTTTATCAGTTTCCCTGAGGTTTCAAGGTGTCCTGAATATGAATTTATGTTAAATTGTCATAGAATGTCTCCTCCTATCGAAAACGAACAAAGCATTAAAACGAATATTAACTGATTTTTTAATAAGAAGGTATTTCTAGAGGTACTTTGGATCACCTGAAGATCAGAGCCCCCAGCCTTCTTTAGTTAGGCTTATAAGGCTAACTAACGAAAATATCACGACCTAACTTAACCAATCGTTAGGTCAACTGTACGCCCTTGACGATTGGTTAGGTTAGGTCAGGTCATGATATTTTCATTAGTTAGTTAAAAAGCTAACTAAAGAAAGCTGGGGGCCCTGATCTTCAAGTGATCCGGTACTTTTGCTCCTGAATCCAGTGGTGATATTCAATTCTTGGGGAAATGGCTAGTTTTAGAGATATAGGCCGTTTCTACCCTAACAGTCTGGATCACACGAAAGTGGGCAGGGCTTTAAAGAGGGAAATTGAGGGGTAAACCGGAAAAAAAAAATAATAAGCGCACAAACTAACCTAAATCATTGTCTAAATACTGTACTTTTGAACTGTTTGAACGGACGAGATATTGCAGCCTCACACGCCATGATAAAGCAACAACTGATGCGCATCCGCCTAATCGTCAAGAAACAAATGCGCTGATTGGCTGCAGAATGCAAGCGCGTTTTTCATTGGACGTAAAATTAACAAGTGAATAACTTCAAAACTAGTCATTTCCCCCCAAAATGAATACCACCACTGGATTCAGGAGAAAATGTACCTCTAGAAATACTACTTATTAAAAAATCATTACCCCGGGGTTCTCTCTACATTAGCTAACTTATCTTCCAAAAAATGTCAGCATAAACGAAATATTTAATACATTTTACACAAGAAAAGTTTACGATAGCAACGACGACTCAAAACCTATATTGTTCTTTCTGATCTTTTATCGTCTCAAAACTTGATGGCAGATAATGAAAACTATGTGAACGTTGCTTTGAAACGGCAGGCAACCACGTAACAACAGTATTCTCGCCTAGCATTGGCTAAGTCCCAGAGTTCATTGCAGTTTTCCCTTTTACTATGTCGACATGTTTGTTTCATAATTTTCTCATTTACCATACTGATATCCAGACAAAATTACATCGAACAATGTATTAACTTACCTTCATCTGTATGGTACTCAAATCAGCAACCTGCAAAGCAAAAGCACAATCACATCACTAAATCTCACTTACAAATAAATTCATATAAATAATTAAACAAAAAGGAAGCCATACAGATCACATTCATCTCGTACTTCATAAAAGTGTGAACGTGACTTTATGGCAATCTGAAATGGATCGGACTCGTTGGTTGATTGTTTCAGAGTTTGTTGGTCGTTTTATTCCATTGTTTTTTTAACAACTGCCGCGGTGGATCATTGATACGGTTTCTTTATTTCATAAATAAATATGTTTCTCATTGAACTTGGTTAGTTCCTTCTTTTATAATTCAATAAGGAAAACTGATGCTCATGGCTAGGGCCGGATTAAGGCTGTAAGGGGCTAAGGCTAATAAGAGGGAAGGGCCTATATATGTACTATATATTACTACTATAATTTAGCAAATGTGTGCCTGTCTGTCCGCAGAAAAAACTTTTACGTTTCTGAACCGATTTCGACCACCACCAATTACTGGGCTCGAAGGCCCCAGCACCGCGATAAAAACTATAGAAAAGAACGCAACCATGAAAATCTTGCGCTTCACATTGTCAAGATTTGTGAAGCTTAAGATTTCATGACTATAGTTCTATTGACCAAATATTTGAACCCCAATTACTGTCGGTTCAATTATTCGGTCAATAAAACTATAGAAAAGAACACAGTCCTGAAAATCTTAAGCTTCACATTGCCGCTCCTAATAATAATGAAAAAAAAAAAGAAAATTTGTTGCTACAGTCTTTCATCATTCATAGTCAAGGATAATGGAACGTAAAAGGAAGCCAATTACCTGAAGACTAAAGCCCTTAACTTTCTCCATCTAAAGAATAGAGCCCCCATTTTTATAGGTGAAAACAAGTCTTATTTAATAATTTATTATTATATTTGGTACTGTAAAGCAATACGAGTACAAAAGTTTTCAACAGCATTTTGTAAATATCCATCATGCCACATATTATATTGCTTCACAATACCAAATATAATTCTTGTTTTTTGCTTTTCAGTACAAAATATAATAATAAATTATTAAACTGTACCCCCTTGGCGATTGGTTAGGTTAAGTCGTGATATTTTCGTTAGTTTTAACGAAAATATTATGACTTAACCTAACCGTATGAACCGTAAATATTTGGTTCATACATGTTCAAAATAAAATTCTACCATTAAACAAACCGTTATCATATCTGTGCTTCAGCCCCCCCAATTACTGGGCCCGAAGGCCCCAGCAGCGCATGCCTAGCTAAATGGGCCCGTAGTAGGGTGGCCACACGTCCGGCTTTAGGCGGACAGTCTTCCTTTTGAGCACTCTGTCCTTAGGGTGGCCATTTCCAAATTTCCAAAAAGGAGGACACAGCGTATGTGGCCGTATGTTAACATATATATAATATATATATGTTAACGTACGGCCACATACGCAGTGTCCTCCTTTTTAAATGGCCACCCTAGCCCGTAGGGCCCTGTTTAGTTAGTTGCATATAATTCATAAAAAATTCAAACAAATGGAAATGTATATTTATCCAAATTTAACAACTGACATTAAAAAAAACAGCAAATTCAAATAGAGCGTGATTTCTTCCTTCCTGGCTTTAAAGTGTGATATCAAACAAAACATCCCCCTTCTTCAACATGCTGAATGATCATTACGCTTGGCCCAAATTCCCAACGTCTAAAAAACAATTTCGGGAACAGATTAACCCTTTGAAGCCAATCATACAAAAATGGATGAAAATCCTACATACATATCGACAATGATACACCATCAGATATAATGACATAAAAAACCTCTTAAATAAAACTAAAAAAACTCTTATTTTCCACCTTTGACGATATAAGTATGCAGTTATATATGATATTACTTAACCAACCCTTGTGACAGAGATTAAGGTTTATGATATAAAAATTAGGGCCTAAAAAATATGAGGGCCTAAGGCTACAGCTTTATTCGCCTAATAATAATGCTTAATCCGATCCTGCTCATGACACAATCCAAAATTTGAGACACACGAAGTATTACAGATACCTATTTACATTAAAGAAAAAAATGGTGCCCATACCAAATTACTGTCAAAAAAATTATCTCCCTCGTTAACTATATCCAGGATTTACCCTATAGCCCAACTCTTGATAGACTGTAGGTTAGATTGAATTTAGTTTCTAGTTTAATAATTCAAACTTTGAAAATTTTAAGTAGAAGTAATTTTAATTATACAGATAAGCTATTATTAAGTTTCGCAGAGACCAGATTACATGAGGTTACGTGGTCGTTTTAGATTGGTTAGATATTTCTCACGTGAACAATTTCAGCCAATCAGGATCCTTGTTACAAATTTTGTTACAAATTTTGATCTATATCTTTACCTATAGATCGATAGACAGAAACTAACATTTTGAATACAAATACAATACTAATAAATTTATTTCATAGGGTTCCATAAATAGTCTTTATTTTAGGTCGCTAAAGCAAAGCCTACCAATATCTAGTCGGTCAACGCTCGCATTATAACACGCAAATAATTTTATACAAACGACTTTTTTCAATTCATATTTTTATTAGTAGTAAAATATTTGATATTTATTTATAATAATTGAAGAGTCACGAAAATGAGTCTTTGGAGCCGCAGATTCCCGACCCTTGACCTAAGCCTATTCTTGTTTATTAATATGGGTATACAGCTATATCAAATCCTAATAAAACAAATAGTCTAATATAATTACCAAGTCTTATCATAAAAGTTCATTCCATTCATAAAAACGTAAATACAAAAACTGACTCGCTTTTGGAATGGTTGGTAATTTCAGATTAAGGCCAGGATTTGTTACATATTGTGCTTTTTATGGTAGCAATAACATAGAGATCAGAGGAAATAAGACCAATATAAATTTTCATTACACTCCAAAAGATAAAAAGTTGCGTAGAGTAATTATAAATAGTAAGCGTAAGTTGTAGATTTTCATATATTCATTTCAGTATGACAGTCTAATATTATTACCGTTGTCTCCTAATTTCATTCATAAGCTATGATAAAACTTTGAGGTCAATGCAAAGCCTATCTGTATCTAGTCAGACGTCACTTAGACGGTGACGGTGACGGAGTGAAGTTAGACCCCACTTGTACAAAATTAGTACAAGCTATTGGTTGGCTTTGGTCAATGCATGTATAGAACTTTTTGTGTTAAAAAAAATTACACCAAATTTTTTCAGTATGATGCAAAGTTTCAATATTCTATTTGTACTGACATCAATATAGCTGCTATACATTTACTATAAATATATATATATATATATATATATATATATATATATATATATATATATATATATATATATATATATAGTGGGCCAATAAAACTCAAGTACGTTTTGCAATGAAATTATGTGAATGCAGTGAAAGGCAATGAATAGACTGTTTTGGGATTTAAATGGTGTATTTATTTTCGAAATTACGGCTACAATTTTAGTGGAAATGGTGATTAATTATTAACTACAAGTATACTAGCAAGTAATTAATTCACCTCGAGAAGTAAAAAAAACAAAGGAATGTCAGAAAAAATCTGCCCTGAAAATGCTCAATTCCTAGTCCTGGGGGGTCGACAGACCCCCCCCCCCCCCCCCGCCTCATACCCTGTGGGGACTGACCTGTTTGAAATTATCTCATGCACAATCCGAACAGAGGATCTGGATTTGGAGTCTATCCCTTAAGGATGTAAGACAGATGCATGTCTTTTTCTGTCGTGGTTACTCTCTTGCTGCTGCTCCCAGAGATGGAATATGGCTGCCTGTATTATGATACCTCTTCAGAGCTCGTTGCACAGCTCCCTTTGAAGTGTTAAGAGAGAACAATTTTCTTTTGAAACCGACACTGCTGTTGCAAAAAGACTATTTGACCACCAGAACTTTCACTTCACTCTTTTCCCACGCTTCTTTCACCCAGTAATGCGCAGTATTTAATAAAATTAATAATTTCGCGCTTTATTTGCAAAAAAAAAATGTAAGAGGCACTATTACTTATAAAAAGAATTGCGTATTATGTTATTTAGGCTATAATTATTTTGATTTACTCACAGAAGCTGAGAAAAGGGAAGAACATTCACAATTTTCCAAGCATAAAATCTAATACTTTATGAAGATCATATGACACTGAGGAAGTTTCTCATCGCAATGCAATACTGGGCATTTCTGTCAAATTAAGCCACAAAGAAAGATTACCTATTTCATCATAATAAATAACTTAACTTCATGTTCCGAAATTTAGCTTAAAATTCTGTTTTACTGCAATTTCGTTAATGGACTCGTAATTTTTACATATTGGCCTACGTGGTAGGCTAATAAAATCAGCACTTTTTTGCAAGCAAATTACTCGTGATTCAGTACGATATTTAAACGCGGTAAAAAACATTAAATAGACCATATTTTAGGCTTTAAAAAGATGGATTTATTTTTGAAGTTACGACTACAGTTTTAGTGGAAATAGTGATTAAATGAAAGGCTTATCGACTCGAAACCCACTTCCCAGAACTTGCGGGTGTATTTACGCTCATAGACTTTCACAATATCTACGAGAGTTCTAATACTTTTATACAATTAAAATTAAATTTTTATGACCAGAATACTGGCCACGTAATAGCCCATACCTTAATCGAGTCGATTATTTTGTTTTGAAGACAGTTTCAACAAATGGCATAGGCCAGAACAAAAATCAGAAAAGACTCACGGATTTCTGACTGTAACTTCTGGGGAGTAAGTTTTTCACAAGCTTTCATTTAAAATAAATACATTACATAACCATTGGTCCATTGTATTCACTGATCTCAAACAGTGACAGTTCAGATGTAATATGTAAGTGGAGGTAGTGCTCTCTAGTGTTTTTTAAAAAAAAGAAAAGGTGTTTAAGGGGTGATGTGATTCAATTGTATAAAATGTTTTCGGGCTTAGATAAACTAGGCATAAGACACATTTTATAATAGAAACAGGAAATGGGATAAGTTATAAATCTTAGATTATTTAATCATTTGGTGATATTTGTACAAATTCTCATTGTATCTTTTAGCACAAGAGTAAAAATTAAGAGAGCATTCTGTTCTGCCCCTTGTGGTTGTCAGAGTAGCCCTCACGAACTCTAGACATATAATTAGGCCTGCAGTTATCTGTCATATGTAATAAATATATCCCGGTACTATGACTATCATATTTATTAGTTTATTAGTGTATTGATGGTAACCAGTGTGGTTATATTGGTGGTGGTATATATTGGTTATCCTACGTAAGCAACGCATTGGCGCAATAGACGTGACTGACGCTCGTGTGATGTTCATTGAGAAATACATTGCGAGTATCGATTGCCTATCGTGATATTACAACCGGTAGGAAGCTTACTAGGCCGTAGGTACCTATATAATTATATCCATTTGTATGAAATGAGGTAAATTTAATTAATAATACCAATGTTTTTATACGTGTGTATTGTATTAAATAAATTTTCGTTTTCTTAACATTTTGTTTTTGTATACCCTACATTTAGCTTTAATTATGCGTAGAAACTAATCTCCGATCGTAATAGCGTAAGATCGCACTTATAATTTATTCATGAACCGATCGTATATACATCACAAAATATTTGTAGCGGTGTCGATGTTGTTGTGGGTGGATGTCAAAGTGATGTCATCTGCATATGATGATAAGGTAAGCTTGTTATCTATGGGTGTTGGAATGTCATGCATGTATAAGTTGAAGAGTGTTGGTGAGAGAACAGAACCTTGAGGAACCCCGTTCGGAAAAAGCTTGTTTTTGGATGACTTGCCATTAAATGTGACATGTGAGTATTTTTTGGCGTTTATGATATGAATATATACACTATTTTGGTCAATTTATCACTTTTTTTTTCTTATTTCTGGCTACTGTTTCAAGTTCTGGCTATTTTTTTCATTCTAATTGGATTCAGTTTGGTGGTGTTTGCGATAGAATTATGACGTGCCGTTCGTGTGATTTCGACTTTGAGGACCTGATTCGCCATGCAGGCCTAGATGAAGACAAAGCATTGGATGTTTTTATCAATCACGGCGTTATTCTCTCATCCTTAACTTGCCCGAAATGTGACAGTGAGTGCCTAATACGAAAAGATCAGGAGATATTTAGGTGAAATAACCAATATTAACCTGTTAGGTTAATTGAATGCCCGGCTAGGTCAACTGTACACCCTTGTTGATTGGTTAGGTTAAGTCGTGATATTTTCGTTAGTTTAAACGAAAATGACGAGAGCAAACTTTTCTGGTTAATTTTGAGGTGTTTTGCACGTTTCCTGTGGTAATGCGTCGTTTACGAGATCTCGTAACATGAACATATCCTATATGTTTATACGATATCTCAAAAACTACGCATTTGCACAGGAAACCAATGGTAGATTCGTGCAAAGCACCTCAAAATTGACCAGAAAAGTTTGCTTTCATTATAAAACCAGACTGGGAGTAAAATCCAATATTCACCAAAAGGCTTTAATATATGTTTACTATCTATATGTTTAATATATGTTACCTTTGTGGTATTTTATGCTACAAGTGCTTATGCGGAAATCAGGGTACCTTGAAAATTTTCAGGGCAAATGTTTTCCGCCCCCTCCCCCCCCCAGTAAAGTCCATACGCCTATGTCAGTCCCCATCAGTAAAACTACCGTCAGGAGGAGGTTATCCGTAGCAGGGATTTAAGTGGAAGAATTTCAATGAAGAAACCTTTTCTCGGGAGGAAAACAAAAATGAGACTGCTTTGGACGAGGAAGTAAAGGGTGATCCAGAGAAATGGGACCCAAAAGAAACCCCTGTAACTCTTAAAGTATAAGTCCTTTTATAAAATCATACGCATCATTCGAAAGAGGATAGTTACAAGTTTGTACAGGATTGTATAGGTTTTGACAATACAAGACAAGATAAGATACAAAACAAAATAAAAGTGTTAGTTAAAATTAACCCTTCAAGATGACTGCATGGACTGTGGAACAGCTGCGTTTCATAACTGAGCAATATTATGAGCATGGAAGAAGTGTAGTTTCAGCTCAAAGATCTTTCAAGACAAATTTTCAGATGTCAAAATCACCTTCTAAGAGCTGAAACTACACTTCTTCCATGCTCAGTTATGAAACGCAGCTGTTCCACAGTCCATGCAGTCATCTTGAAGGGTTAGTTTTAACTAACACTTTTATTTTGTTTTGTATCTTATCTTGTCTTGTATTGTCAAAACCTATACAATCCTGTACAAACTTGTAACTATCCTCTTTCAAATGATGCGTATGATTTTATAAAAGGACTTATACTTTAAGAGTTACAGGGGTTTCTTTTGGGTCCCATTTCTTTGGATCACCCTTACTTATAAAGAGTTTAGGAGCAAGTGTAGTTTACGTCCCCCTGAGGTGCCTAGTGTAGTTTGCGTTCCCCAACTTTGTCCGCGTATACCTAATCAAATAAAACGTTAAAACAAATATTACGACTTAACCTAACCAATCGTCTATATATATATATATATATATATATATATATATGCACCTCGGTGGTGGTGTGGTTAACGTCACTGACTACGAATCCATCGGCCCCGGGTTCGAGACGGTGACGGCAGCCGGCGCGTGGTGGGGCGTGGTTCGGATTCCACGTTAAACTGTAGGTCTAAGTTGGAGTGAAAAGCTTGACCTTCGTCAGAATGAACAATTCGGACGGAAGCTAACCAAAGGCTATATATATTGACAATTGGTTAGGTTAAGTCGTAATATTTTCGTTAGTTTTAACGTTTTATTTGATGGATTCATTTCAAAAATGTCTCCTAAAGATCTTAGTGTAGTTTGTGTTCCCTTTTGCGTCAGGGGGACGTAAACTACACTTGCTCCAGATTTTATCAGTGATGAGTGGAGAAAAGTACTTTTTACCGATGAAACAAAATAGAATCACGAGCAAAAGTGAACCAATGGGCCCATTTAGCAGACCTGCGGTGCTGGGAGTCAATAGTTTTCGGTCACTAAAACTATAGAAAAGAACGCATCCATGAAAATCTTAAGCTTCACAAATCTTGATACAATGGGTTCGGATGTGAAGTTTAAGATTTTCATTGCTGCGTTCTTTTCTATAGTTTTATTGACCGAATAATTGAACCTCAGTAATTGGGGGCTAATTGGGCGCTAGAGTAAAAAGTTGAAACAAAGCAAAGCACATTATTTTATTTCTATGTTCAGAATCGCTCAATAGTAAACACATGGTGTCGGACGGACAGAACTCCCTTTTTATAGTATAGATTTGGTACTCATAAAAGGCGGTACGTAAGGCGTAAGTTCAATGAAAAGTTGGTGGAACAATGCTTAAACCCGTTTGCAAAACATGGACACATACGGGAAATTGATTTATATTAATACCGTTTGTTTTCCCTGCTCTAGGTGACACATGGATAAGAAATTAACGAAAGATGAACGAGTGAAGTTGGTCTTGATGTACGCAAGAGAAGGAAGTATGTACCGAAGAGTCGCAGACGGATTTAATCAGCAAAGGCAAAGGAGAAAAAACACTGATTTCTCAACTGTTAGAAAAGTGATTGCACGATTCAAATCCACCAGGAGTGTTCTTAAACGACCACATACTGGTTGGCCAAGACAACATAACATTACCCGTTATAATATCATGTCTATTGAGGCAATGTTTTATCTTAGTGGACACATTGACCGCCATAACGCTCGCTACAGTTAAGACGGAAATCCTCACTGGACCGACGAGTCATGTTTAAAATGCTCCACGTGTTATGGTATGGGCAGGCATGTTAGGTGATACCTTAATAGAGCCTATTTTCATTGAAGGCCCGTGCACAAGGGAGACATACTTTTAGATGCTTCAAACAGTCGTTAAACTTTTCATTGACAACCTCTTGCCGAATCAGCGAAGGGGACTTCTTTCAACAGGACGACGCTCCACCACACTTCGCACTCAGAGTTCGTCATTATCCGAATGAATTATTTGGGCTGGATTGGACGGCGAGGTCCTGTTAAATGGCCTCCTAGGTCACCAGATCTAACACCCTTTGATTTCTTTTTTATGGGATCATTTGAAATCCATCGTTTACAGTGATCGTTCCCGGTCCTTGAAGAAACTGTAGACTCGAATAACGGCTGAATGTTTCAAAATTTTCCCTATGTTGAGACGTGTGAGGATGTCATTTAGAAGAAGAATTGGGAAGTATATCGAGGTTAATGGGTCTCAGTTTGAGCATTTATTATGAATAATCCAACATAATGCGCGAAACAGATTATTTTCCCTTATGTATCCTGACTTTTGAGCGATTCAAAATAATACAGACACGTTTTGAAGTTATTTATTTTGGGTACTAATTGCATTTAATAAACAAAACTTTACTATGTACATAGTAAGCGTGCAAAAACAACATTTAATAGGCATTTTATGTTAAATGTTCAAAATGTCCACCATTTGCACGCAAACATGGCGCAACGTCTCCAAACAGATCGGCCCACGGTAGTGTTCATATTAGTTGAGATTTTGCGTACTTCACAAACAATCGCTTCCTGTAAGTGTTGCACATCTTGAGGGTTAGTATCATACACTTTGTTCCTCAGGTACTTCCACAGATGATAAGTCCAGAGTGCAAGATATGGTGACCTTGGAGGATATTCAGTAGCGGTTCCGACGACCTATTCACAACACAGGAGACTGTACCAAGAAAAACCGCATGTTTGCGTGCAATTGGTGGACATTTTGAACATTTAACAAAAAATGACTATGAATTGTTATTTTTACATGCTAACTTATGTACGTAGTAAAGTTTTATTTATTAAGTTCAATTAATATTCAAATAAATAATTTCAAAATACATCCATATTATTTTTAATTCCCATATATATGTTACAGTCAAAGTGGGTAACCAGCCATTTCGCGTAATGGCTGAAACTTTTAGTCATTTCGCGAAATGGCTGTTTAACTTGGTCATTTCGCGAAATGACTAAAATCTTCAGCCATTACGCGAAATGGCTGAAATTCCACCTTGGTCATTTCGTGAAATGGCTAAAATAACTTTTGTCATGAATTCATAGAAATAACAAACATCACAATAAAATTGGAAACCTTTATTTAACTAACTAAATCTGCTAAAACATACATACGTCCACAGGTCTGTTCAAATAAGTGAGAAACACTCTTCAAATACACATTTGAACACATTTGAATTTTCACTATAGAGGTTTCCAAATACTAACCGAGCCTTCAATGTTATTCCGATGTCTGCCATTGAAGGCCAGGTTAGGTCAACTGTATGCCCTTGACAATTGGTTAGGTTAAGTACCAATTTTTCGATCATTTTCCATATGTAGATTATGGTATACCTCTCTCTTCTTCTTTCCAGGGAGTACAGATTTAGTTTACGTAGTCTTTCCCAGTAGTTGAGTCCTTTGCAGCCATCAATCTTGGATGTGAAATTTCTCTGCGTTTCTTCTAGTTTATTAATTTTGTCCTTTTTATATGGGGACGTCAAAACTGAGCAGTATTCAAGTTTTGGTATGATCAGTGTTCTCAGCAGGGGAATCATTAGTCCCTCCTTTTGACCGTTTTTAGTACCTGTCCCGCGACTCTTTTTGCTTTGTTTATTGCTATCTGATTTTGTGTCTCGAGTTTGGCATCATCGGTCATTATTACCCCTAAGTCGACCGCTTTCGTGTTTCTCTGAATTTCCTGTCTATCTGGAGCATAATATGCAGTCTGTTTAATTTCCTCATTTCTACCATATCTCAGGAGCTGAAATTTCTCGGTGTTAAATGTCATATTGTTGTCTTCTGACCATATGTATATTTTGTTTGTCTCTCTCTCAAGGCCTCCACTTCATTTGCATCGCTGATTTTTCTGCTGATCTTTGTATCGTCCGCAAAGGATGTTACAATACTGTTGCTGTTAACTCCACTGTCTATGTCTGTTAGCATGATAATGAACAGGAGTGGGGCCAGCACTGTACCTTGTGGTACTGAGCTGCGTACTTCTGATTCTGATGATGATACACCTTGAATTTTGACGACCTGTAGTCGTTCTCTGAGGAAGTTGTAGATCCATTTTCCCACTTTGCCTGTTATTCCCATATGTTTCATTTTATGTGCTATTATACCATGATCGCACTTTTCGAAAGCTTTACCAAAATCTGTGGATATGACATCATAGTTTTCATTGCCTTCAAGTGCATCTAGGATATTGTTATAATCCTCTAAAAGTTCTGATAGGCATGATATATATATATATATATATTATATATATATATATATTATATATATATATATATATATATATATATATATATATATATATATATATATATACAGGGCGTCCCAAAAAAATGTATACACACTTTAACAGCTGATAGCTCAATTGATGTTTCTTTTTTTCCAAGTTAAACCCATTAGAATTAATAATGGCAGTCAGACTAAGCTTTGAACAAAGGAAATTCATTCTAAAATGCTACTGGAAGTGTGAAAACGCAGTTGAAGTGCAAAGACAGTTTAGGAGGGAGTTTCAAACAGATCCACCAACGCGACTTACCATCACTCGAATTAGAGATAAGTTTGAAGCCGATGGAACTGTTCAGAATGTCCACAAGAAGCGTTCCGGAAGACCACGGACATCGACAAGCCCCACAAAGCAAGAAAGAGTACTGGAAACGTATCACCAAAGTCCAAGAAAATCTGTGCGGCAAGCGAGTCGTGAGGTAGGAATTTCAGAATCGTCTGTCCAACGCATTTTGAAGCGCTGTCAATGGAAAGTTACATTCCAAGATTAGTCCATGCTATTAATGAAGATGATGATGATGATCCGGACCGAAGAGTGGAGTATTGCGAGTGGTACTTGGCACGATGTGGATGTGGATTGGACGAAGGGGTTTCGTAGAATACCCTCCGCGTTCAACAGACCTCACACCACTAGACTTTTTTTTATGGGGATACTTAAAAGACAAAGTCTACGCTATAAAACCTGCAACAGTCGCTGAATTGAGAGCAGCCATTGAACGAGAATGCACACAAATACCAAACGAAATGTTTCGTGATGTTTGCGATTCCATTGCTTCGCGTTATCAGCAGTGCCTGGACCAGAACGGACGTCAGTTTGAAAACAGACGTTGACAAAACAATTAAATAATGTCTGTAGATTCTATTACATTTTGAAAATGAAATGTATTTTAATAAACACTGCCTTTATAATTATTTAAAGTGTGTATACATTTTTTGGGGACGCCCTGTATATACTGGGTGATCCAGATAAATGGGACCCATAAAAAAAAGCCAAATATTCTTAATATTTAATTCCTTTCATAAAAACTATATATCATTCGAAAGAGTAGAGTTACAAGTTTATTATGAAATATTTATTTTTTAAAAATGACTCCTTTCAAATGTGCTCCATTAGTTGCCAAGCATTCCAGTGTTCTCGCTTGTAAGTTCTGCATCACTTTTGCAAGAGTGTGCGGTGGTATGGCCTGTATCTCATTTGTGATGGCGGCCTTCAATTCTTGCAAGGTCGTTGGGTTATTTCTGTAGACCCTACTCTTTAAATATCCCCAGAGATAATAATCTAAGGGAGAAAAATCCGGAGACCTTGCGGGCCATTCAACGTCTCCAAATCTTGAGATTAACTCGCCTGGAAACGTTTGACGCAAAACTGACATGCAGCTCCTCGTGGTATGGCAGGTAGCTCCGTCTTGTTGGAACCAGTGGTTTTCTAGACAAAGATCTCTTAATTTAGGAATAAGGAAATCGGTCAACATTTTTTCGTAGCGATCACCATTTACAGTGACCGTGTTTCCGGTGGAATCCTCGAAAAAGTACGGCCCTATGATCTGAGATGCAGTAAGACCACACCAAACAGTTACACGCTGACTATGCAACGGGACTTCGGTAATATTCAATGGATTTTCTGTTGCCCAGAAACGACAATTTTGTTTGTTTACAGTTCCATTCAAGTGAAAATGGGCTTCGTCTGACATAATCAAAGTTGCTAGAAAATTGGTGGTGTCATTTAGCTTCTGTTGGATCCATTGACAGAATTGTCGTCTTCGTGCGAAATCTCCATCGTTTAGTTGTTGCACTGTTTGAATTTTATATGGAAAGAGCATTAAATTTTGTTTGAATATACGGTGTGTTGTTCCATATCCAACTCCTAACAGCTGAGAAGCACGTCTGATGCTTATGTTAGGATTATCCTGTACAATTTCATGAGTTCTGTTAATGATCTCGTCTATCCTTGCTGTGCGCACTCTTCCAGTTGGTTTTCTTTTTCCAATGCTGCCAGTTAGGGAAAAATTTCTGACACACCGACGGATTACTTTCTTAGGTGATTTTGACATCTGAAAATTTGTCTTGAAAGATCTTTGAGCTGAAACTACACTTCTTCCATGCTCATAATATTGTTCAGTTATGAAACGCAGCTGTTCCACAGTCCATGCAGTCATCTTGAAGGGTTAGTTTTAACTAACACTTTTATTTTGTTTTGTATCTTATCTTGTCTTGTATTGTATTGTCAAAACCTATACAATCCTGTACAAACTTGTAACTCTCCTCTTTCGAATGATGCGTATGATTTTATAAAAGGACTTATACTTTAAGAGTTACAGGGGTTTCTTTTGGGTCCCATTTCTCTGGATCACCCTTTATTTATATATATATATATATATATATATATATATATATATATATATATATATATATAATATATATATATGTGTGTGTGTGTGTGTGTGTGCTTCCCACCAAAATATTCGTTTTATCTGGAATAAAAACTTTTACATGAATACAGTGGAATACGTTGATAGCGCGGGCTACTTTTCGAGAAACAGACTGTATCGCGGTCCGTGTTATCTATTGTTAAAGATCTTATGAGAAAAATAGGTTAGGTTTCGAAGACCCAAAAAATGTGGCTTTTACTTAAAATATACGACTTTTACCTAAAATATTTGAGTAATATGGTGTAGCATATTGACCTGTAAATAATAGTTAGTAATAATTAAACCTATAGTAGACATATAAATGTAAATAAAATATAAAATATAGCAGCTCTACGTCACATTACGCGTCACTCACTCAATCTCAAGGACCTCACTCGCGTCTGCCCGCGGTTGCTGGGCTCCTGGCTCGAATTTTGGTCGTTTAACTAAAAAAAATATACTGCGTTATTCACATCTTGGTCATATAATAGAAAGTAATTGTACCATAACACTGATCAACAAAGTTTTTGTCAGAGATATTTTTACTTGAACTATATGTAATTTTTTACGTTGATTACGGAAATGAAAAGAGAATTTTTCTATCATCCGCAGTTTTAGAGTGACACACGAATTTCCATTACTTTGGATTTGAGTCAGAATAGGAAGGGGGCGGGGTCTGTTCTCGCTCCTCCTCTGCTTATAAGTTGCTGCACGTCACTGTTGACTGTCATTTGTCAGTTACTCACTTGATTTCGCTCAGTGAACATTTTAGGCGAGTTCAATAGACATTTTCTACTTTGATATTGCTTTTACGCCCATAAATTAGTCCAAATTTCATTTTCGATTCACTCAATATTGGTGGTGATAAACAAATTTTGAGGTCAGTTTTGAACTCAGCGGTAAAACCCTACAAGATCCACCCATTTTTGTTCATGTGACAAAAAAAAAAGTTCTTTTTTGTCGTCCAGTGATAATTGCTTGCCGTTTTATTCGCATACCGCATTATCAAACGCCTCGTTGTCAGCGTATTCTACTGTTATAATTTTTACCTTTATTCATTACATTACATCGTATTTCATAAAACAAATACACCCAAACGCTTACCTCCAATTTAACAACAGTTCCCTTATCAAAAAAACAGCCATTTTTGCGAAAAAATTTCAATTTGAATGCCTGAAATTAAAACGTGAAGATAAATTGATATTTCATTATCCGCAATGTCAGAATTTTAACTAAAAAAAAATCCTTGTTTATATACATGAAAATGTGAGATTAGTTCTTATTATTTAAAATCCTAACTACTTAGTAATAAATTACGAAAGAAAAAATTTATAATCTTTTCTTTACACACACACACACACACACAAAACTGTTTGTTGAATCATGCACGGAAAGAGCTTATCAGGTTGCATGAACAGATCAATTGAAATGCCTACACAATTTTTATTATTTTGTTAAACGTGAACTAAAATTTTACTGTGTGTGTGTGCGTGCGTGTGTGTGGTGTGTGTGAAATGCTTAAAATTATAGTCGAATAGTCGATAGGATAGTAATCACACTATATTGAATGCAAATGAATAGACACTTTGGATTTATTGCTGAAGAAAGCCATCGGACAAATTTATAAATATTCACAAGGGACTGACCAGAAAGTTGTAGGCCCTGAAGGCGGTGGGTCTTGCACAAACCTTTTGTATAGACAGACGTTAGTTAGTATTAGTGCAGCTGTTTTTTCTTTTATAATCATCATCATATACTGTGTATGTATTAGGGTTTCTGTCCCGGGATCCCGGGAAACCCTGCCAAAATTTGGAGTTTTATTTCCCGGGACAAAAAATCGAATCCCGGGAAAGGTTATTTTTAATAATATTCATTTATTTCAGTTATTATTATTTCATATTTTTATTTACAATTTTACATTCAGTTTAAAATCGTCGAGTAAAACTTTTTACAATGCGCAGTGACTCCAGTGAGTCGACGACTCGAGTCACTCGACGCAACCAGTCACTGACTCACTGCAGTGGTGCTGTGGCTTGTGGGCTGTGGCTTCATCACAAAACTGAGAACCAGGCTCAGTGATCAAAGCATTAATTGCCTCACCTTCTTGAAGGGATATTTTAGAAAATCTGATTAAATACCAGTCATATTATTCAATATGTCGTATATTATTGTTATTCTTTTATTTTTGATTTACTTTGAAAGTTTGAATTATTTTATTATATTTGCTACCTAATTGTAGGGTAAAGGAATTTTATTTTCTTTATTAAAGTGGAGTATAATGGGTATTGTTATTATAGTATTGATATCAAATAAAAATATTTGAAATTTGTTTTATTTACGAAGTAAATACGTCAGATAATAAATAAGAAGTCGTATAAATCTTGTCATTATAATATTAAATAAATGTTAAAAAATTTCCCGGGAAATCCCGGGATCGAGTTCAATTTGTCCCGCTATCCCGGGACAGAAAGAAACACCCGAAACCAGAAACCCTAGTATATATATATATATATATATATATATATATATATATATATATTAGTGATGGATCGAATAACCGCAACCGCAACCGCAACCGCACTACAACCGCACAAAAATTCACAACCGCAACCGTAACCGCAACCGCCGTTCCATAAGTGCTGTTGCGGTTGTAAAAGCTTAGTTAATTTTAATTTTAGGTTAATTAGAAATATTTCTTTTTTTAAAAAGAAAATGATGGGTCTCCTTATGCGTGCTTAAACGTGACGTCATACGGCTGCCGTAGTAAAATTGGTTTAAACGATGATCCTCTTCAGTGGTGGAAAGATAACGAACTAAAATACAAAGAACTTGGCTGTATTGCAAGAACATATCTTGCTTGCCCTTCAAGTAGCATTCCAAGCGAGCAGCTCTTCAGTGGAGCGGGAACGTTGTACGATGAGAGGCGTTGCCGCTTGAAAGGTGAAAATGCAGCAAAAATATTATTCTTGAAATTCACACTGCCTGTCATTAAGTTTGACATCAGTTTTTCAAATGAATAATAATCCATAACTTTCCAATGGGTGGAGGCTGGGGAAAGTGGTAGGTGGGATGAACAGTGCGATGGGTCCTCGTCCCTCATCCTGGTAACACACTTAGTTCAAAATATGGTTTTAATTAATTTGACCTATTCTTTCATAATAGCTATATAAGTTTAGAATATACTTCATTTAAATAGTATTTATTTAGTAAATACCTTATGTTGAACACAAGTTTTGCAACACACAAATAGCGGTAGCGGTGTATTGCAAAACTTGTGTTCAACATAAGGTATTTACTAAATAAATACTATTTAGTATATATTATGTACCAAGTGTGGCTAAATCGCACTATAGTGGCTAAATCCAGTTAATAATTACGCATTTTTCCTAGTATATGATAACCGCAACCGCAACCGCGGTTGGAAAAAATTCGACAACCGCAAACACAACCGCAACCGCGGTTGTGAAAAACCGACCACTCGATCCATCACTAAATTATATATATATATATATATATAGAAACGACGTAAGTATGGAGGAGTGTTCTGCACACGAGGAAGAGAAATAACGAACAAATGAAAAATGAGGTGACCGCCCGGGAATCGAACCCAGGATCTTCCGATTGTCGGTCAGATATGCTACCACTACACCACGGGCATTATAACAAGACTTCATATATTTCTTAGAACGCTTACTACTTCATTCCCAAAGTTAAGTTAAAAAAACATGAAACCGCTACCAACTTAGTCAACACCGCTATCTCGGAACATGTTCTAAGTCTCATCATATTTAATATGCAAAAACGTGTCATAAGCAGTAAGCTTTTTAACTGATTTTGGGTCTACGTTTTACGTGAAAGATGTGCGAAGACACGAATTTGTAGAGCGTAGAATTCAGTGATGGCTACTACTCTTATGGCTCGTTTTGGATCTACAGGGTGTCCATAAATGTTTGCCCTGAAAACAGTATGCTCTCACGTTTTAATGACGAATCTTACATCCGTGTTCTTTTTACGGGTGATCTCGTACATGCATAGAGTTTCTGTGCTGGTGTGTTTCGTCTACCGCATTCGCCGCTAGGAGCGCTGTAGTAGCTGTTCAGTTAAGATGGCGTCTGTGACAGAGAAGGCACAATGTGTTGTGTGGCTTGCAGAAACAAAATCTCCTGTCAGTGTTCAGCGAAGGTTCAGAACAAAGTATGGAAAGAATCCACCTGATGTGAAGTTAATTAGGTCGTGGATGAAAAAAATTCTTGGAAACTGGAAACGTGGAAAAGGGAAAGAGCAGTGGTAGACCATCACTTTCCGATGGGACGGTGGAAAACATTCAAACTGCTTTCACATGGTCATCAAGGAAATCGGTGAGACAAGCTTCATGCCAACTAAAGATACCGAAGTCTACGGTGCGCAAGGTGTTACACAAACGTTTGAAGTAACACGCCTACAAGGTACAAATTGTTCAAGAACTGAAGCCTGATGACCGTCCAAAACGTGAACAATTCGCTATTGACATTTTGAACAGCATTGACGAGGATAATGACTTCTTGTTACGTGTCTGCTTTTCAGACGAGGCTACGTTTCATCTTAGTGGTAGAGTCAACAGACACAATGTGCGTATTTGGGGATCGGAAAACCCACGTGCCGTAAGGGAGCATATTCGGGGCAGTCCGAAGATCAATGTCTGGTGTGGACTAATGCATGACCAGATAATTGGTCCTTTCTTCTTCGCTGAGAACACTGTTTCCGCAACTGTGTACCTGGATATGCTCACCAATTACGCCATCCCCCAGCTGCAGGACAGGCAGCCAACTGTCATCTTCCAACAAGATGGGGCACCCCCTTGTAGTGAATACTCTTATTTTAGTTTCAAGATAAATGTTAATTTTACCGTCTTGAATTTCGGAATAGCTATAAATTCATTTTAAATTAGTTACCCATCATAATTCAATTGTAAACCACATTAATACTAATTTTATGTATACTGTATTATTTTATTGTATGTAAACATAATTAATTATATATCACAATTGTCAGTTAATTATTTATATTCAAATAATTATTTTAATCTAATACCATGTCCATTTTGCAAATAAATAATAGAAATCCAAGGGTTATATTTTCCATCCTTGGTACTGTCGCAGTTTCGCCTAACGGACTCAATACGGCTAGTGAGATAATCACTGGTTGGCACTTAACCAGCGGCAGTGCTTATGGCTACATCATCCAGGTTAACCTATACCGGATAGATGCGCTACGGTCCCAAGCCGTAGCTTGCCTAGGCCCAACGACGACGACGACGAAAACCAACAATTGGTGACCCCGGAGTTGGATTCCCCCCTTTTACCCGAACGACTAGGACTAGACTGTAACGTCGTTCGTGCCCATCACCCCCTTCACCCGAGCGACTAGGACCAGACTGTAACGTCGCTCGTGCCCTCTGCCCCTCACCCCTGCCCGTGCGCTCTGTGCCTGCGCTCGTCTCAACCTCCACTCCTTCGTTGGTAACTTGTCGTCTTGCTTGTACGTCAGCAAGCATAGGAGAAGATGCCTGACGACGCTGGTGCCATCTCCCACTTGAGCGTAAAGCTCCCCGTCTTCTGGCCGGGTGATCCATTTATTTGGTTCCACCAAGTGGAATCACAATTCAACTTGGGAAGGATCACCGCTAGCAGGACAAAATACGATCATGTTTTGTCCTCTCTACCAGCGAGCATCATCTCTGAAGTCCGTGACGTCATCGTGTCTACTTCCACGAGTGAGGACCCATACAACGATCTGAAGTCTGCCATCCTGTGCCGCACCACTGTCTCCGAGCGTGAGAAACTACATCAGTTAATCTCAAAAGAAGAACTTGGAGACCGTAAGCCCACTCAAATGCTGAGGGCTATGCAGTGCGCTCTAGGCGAACGCGCACAAACCTTCGATAAGGACATCTTTAGACAGTTGTTCTTGCAGAAACTTCCTCCATCAGCTCAGCGTGTCTTGGCCACTATGGATCCTGCTACTCCAGTTGATAAACTAGCAGAAACTGCCGACAAAGTAGTGGAGATTGACACAGCTCCGGTCAACAACGTGAACACAATCGGAACTGGAGTTGAAAGTGGAAGAGTTAAGTCAACAACTCAACCACGTTTGTTCTCTGCTACAAAATCAACGGCAAAGAAGCCATTCTCGGTCAAGATTTACGAAGAGGCATCGTTCGAGTTCCGGGAAGATCTGCTTCTACCACTCTAAATTTGGAAAGAAGGCTAGGAAGTGCATCTCCCCTTGCAATTTTTCGTCGGAAAACCCCAGCAGCGAGTCCTAATGGCGTCTAGTACTCGCACTGCCAACCTGTTATTCATAAAGGACAGGAACTCTGGTGTCAATTTCTTGGTCGATACCGAAGCGTCAGTCAGTGTATTCCCTCAAAAATCTGGTCATACGCACTCGGAATCTCCGCCTCTATACGCTGCTAACGGTTCACGCATACCCACGTACGGTACTCAGTCGCGTGAACTAAACTTGGGCCTTCACCGATCCTTCAAGTGGATTTTCATCTGTGCTCAAGTGCAGCATCCCATAATCGGCGCTGACTTCCTCCAGCATTTCAAACTCCTGGTGGATCTTGACAAGCGACGCTTATGCGACCAGGCCACACTGCTTTCTGTTCTTGCCAAACAGGTTGCCCTTCCGGACGCCTCGAACTCTGCACTTTCCCTCGTTCCCCCTAATTCCATGTACCAGTGCCTTTTCCAGCGATATCCAGGAATTCTTCAACCGATGCAGATGGGTGATACCATTAAGCACACCATTACCCATCACATTACAACAAAAGGTCCCCCTGTGTTTGCAAAACCCAGACGTCTTGCCCCGGACAAACTGAAAGCTGCCAAATCGGAATTCCAGCTTATGATAGATCTTGGGATAATAAGACCTTCCAAAAGCAGTTGGTCCTCTCCCCTACACCTGGTCCAGAAGAAGTCAGGAGACTGGAGACCATGTGGGGATTACCGGTTTTTGAATTCGACAACCATCCCGGACCGATATCCGGTACCAAATGTCCAAGACTTTACTTCTATTCTCCACGGCAAATCTATCTTCAGTAAAATAGACCTCGTTAAGGCTTTCCACCACATTCCCGTAGAGCCTTCGGATATTCCCAAGACTGCAGTTTGTACACCATTTGGGTTATTCGAATTTGTGAAGATGCCGTTCGGGCTACGGAATGCTGCGCAAACCTTTCAGAGGTTTATAGATGAGGTCACCAGAGGCTTAGACTTTGTTTATGCCTACATCGATGATTTGCTTGTGGCCAGCTCAACGGAAGAGGAACATAAGGAACATCTTTCACTCCTCTTTCAACGCTTAGAACAATACGGTGTTACTATTAATGCATCTAAGTGTGTGTTTGCACAGCCAACCTTGGAATTAATTTCTTGGTCACACGATTTCGCAGCACGGAATTACCCCCCTTCAGGACAAGTGTGAAGTGATAAAAAATTACCCTATGCCAAATAATCAGCGTGAGTTACGTCGGTTTCTAGGTTTGGTAAATTATTACCACAAGTTCATTAAAAACTGTGCCAGTGTTCTTGCTCCTCTACACGCTATGATCACACACAAACGCAAGGTAACGAAATTGGTATGGTGTAGCGATAGTTTACAGGCGTTCGACAATGCCAAAAATGCTATCAATAGTGCATTGTCTCTGTCATTTCCTATCAGTGATGCCCCCTAACTCTGACGGTCGATGCATCAGATGTTGCGAGGTGGGGTGTTGGAACAAACCATTAACGGTCAACAAGCACCCATCGCGTTTTACTCGAAAAAGCTGCAGCCAGCCCAAACGCGTTATAGTGCTTTCGGACGTGAACTTCTTGCTATTTACTTAAACGTGAAGCATTTTCAACATTTCCTTGAAGGCCGAGATTTTGTGTTTTTACCGACCACAAACCTTTGGTCACTGTCTTCAAAAAAACAGCTGTAACCACTCTCCCAGAGTCATCAGGCAACTCGATTATATCTCGCAATTTACCACAGATATCCGCCACATCAAAGGTGTCTTGAACACTCCAGCGGATGCACTTTCAAGAATAGAGATTACTTCTGTTACCCTCAGCTCTACACTGTGGAATGCTATTGCACAGGATCAAGATAAGGATACGGAACTACAAGACCTGCTCAGAGAAGACTCCACTCACTCACTTTCCCTCAAGAAAATGAGTATGCCAGGATTGTCTGTGCCCCTCTATTGCGACGTATCAACAGCTGCTATTCGCCCTTATGTCCCTCCATGTCACAGACAAGCAGTGTTCACGGATCTTCATAAGCCCTCCCATCCTGGTATCGGTGCTTCGCAACACCTGGTTACCTCTCGCTTTGTTTGTCCCTCGATGCGGAAGGATGTCAAACATTGGACCAAAACGTGCCTTGCCTGCCAGCGTGCCAAAGTCCAAAGGCACACCAGGTCCCCCTTTGACGCATTTCCGCCCCCATCCCAGCGATTTGAGGTAATTCATGTAGACATTGTTGGCCCTCTTCCAGTGATTCAAGGCCAACGTTATCTGCTCACCTGTCTCGACCGCTTTTCCAGATGGCCTGAAGCCATCCCACTTCCTGATATCCAAGCGGACACTGTTGCAAGAGCCTTTCTTCATGGATGGGTATCAAGATTTGGATTGCCGACAAAGTCATCACTGACCAAGGTCGCCAATTTGAGTCTTCGCTTTGGAAGAAGTTTACCAGCTTGTTGGGTACAGTACATGCGCATACCTGTGCGTATCATCCGCAAGCTAACGGCCTCGTCGAACGCTTCCATCGCCAGCTGAAGTCATCCCTTATGTGTCACGAAGACTCCCATTGGATGGATAAGCTTCCACTCGTGTTGCTTGGTATTCGCTCTGCATTTAAGAGTGATCTGAAGACTACAGCGGCTGAACTAGTCTATGGAACAACACTGCGGCTACCATGTGGCTACTTCACTGCAGGGGATAAGTCATGTGATCCTACGGAATTCGCTCAAACACTTTCCTCTCACATGCAGTCCCTTCAGCCTGTTCCCCCTCGATTGACTAGCCAACAGAACATCTTTGTTTCCCCAGCCCTCCAGTCTTGCACCCACGTTTTCTTCGTTCGTGTACCTGTCCCAAAACGGCCTCTCCAATGTCCATATGACGGGCCCTATGAAGTTCTCCGACGTACGCGCAAATCATTTCTCATCCAGCGCGGTTCCAAGGTCGACAAGGTTTCTATCGATCGTCTTAAGCCTGCGTTTTTGGAATCAACCTTAAGCGAGGTACATGTAGCTACCAAAAAGGTCCAGGGGAAATCTGTGTCGTTCGGAACTCTTTGAACTTCCTCTCTGGTGGGGGAGTGTGTAGTGAATACTCTTATTTTAGTTTCAAGATAATGTTAATTTTACCGTCTTGAATTTCGGAATAGCTATAAATTCATTTTAAATTAGTTACCCATCATAATTCAATTGTAAACCACATTAATACTAATTTTAGGTATACTGTATTATTTTATTGTATGTAAACATAATTAATTATATATCACAATTGTCAGTTAATTATTTATATTCATATAATTATTTTAATCTAATACCATGTCCATTTTGCAAATAAATAATAGAAATCCAAGGGTTATATTTTCCATCCTTGGTACTGTCGCAGTTTCGCCTAACGGACTCAATACGGCTAGTGAGATAATCACTGGTTGGCACTTAACCAGCGGCAGTGCTTATGGCTACATCATCCAGGTTAACCTATACCGGATAGATGCGCTACGGTCCCAAGCCGTAGCTTGCCTAGGCCCAACGACGACGACGACGAAAACCAACACCCTCATTGGGCGCATGTTGTTCGTGAAACTCTCGACGCAACATTTCCAAATCGATGGATTAGCAGGGACGGGCTAATTCCATGGCCCCCAAGATCACCAGACATTACCCCGCTGGATTTCTTTCTCTGGGGTCATGTTAAAGATTTGGTTTATGCAACAGTTGTTCCAGATATCAGGACATTGCGAGAACGCATTACGGATGCAATTGCAACAGTTAACCCACAAATGTTGGAAAATGTGTGGCGTGAGTGTGAATACCGTTTAGACATTTTACGTGCCACTAGGGGTGCACATGTGGAAGCTTATTAAGTTCAATAACTATGATCAAAACTTTGTATGTTTATCTACTTATGATTAAAATTGTTTGAATACGAGTGTTTATTTAAAAGTTATAGCATGCTTAATCAGGGTAATCACTTATGGACACCCTGTACATTTCAGCGTATTCTCGGCAGTTACCCGAAACCAGAGCTACCAAAGGCTACATAAAGTCAGTCCACGCTCGTATTATCTATAAATGTAATTAATTTCATATAAACGATTTTGAAATCTTTTTTTTTTCAGTCGGTAAAATTTTAAAATTTTTGTTTTTTAACTTACAAGACACTTCGATTTTAAATGAAGTTAAAAAAATGTTGACTCACTGGCTTCGAATACTGAGCTAAAAATTTTGATGCTGCTATTTCGTAAATTTATTGACCGGTTGGCTGCTTTGGATTCCAAAAAATATTTACGAAGTTCTACAGATGCTTGCTCTGACGAGTTATTAATTTTTCAGATCCCATTAATGAGGGTCCCACTGTCGAAAATCGAAACTGTTTTTCTTTAAAAAAATCAACTTTCTGCATGTACGCCTTAATTTGTCCACACACACACACACACACACACACACACACAGTTTCTGTTTAATCCCCTTTACGCGTACTAATCTTTAATTTATAATGAAGGCTGTAAGCAGGGGATTTCTCCATGCTCCATGTTCATTCTAGTCCAGTTTATGGAAATTATGTAAAGTTGCTCGTTGTGAGTAAGTGACGATCTTCAGTTCTTACGTGTAGATTGAACCTCATCCAGCAAACCAGAGATTCTGATGACCGTCCTGGTGGAAGTTTAGTTAATTTGTCATTATCCCAATTGGAAGACCAGTATTTTGAGATATTTAGTTGTGGAAATAAATTCGCCTAAAAAATAAAAAAAATAAAATACTAATTAGAAACTTTTTTATTAACAGGATAAAATTTACAAAACAAAACTTAAAAAATCATAACTGTGGCAGGCTTCCTTGAAATTTTGTTTTTACGGTGAATTTATTCTGCAGCTGTAAGTACAGTTATATATCACGAACACCAACTGTATAGGTCAGCTTTCACGATCTATAGGCTCTTTGTTACAAACAGATCGAGTCCTGCATCTAAATACAGGGCTTAAATATTTTATTTTATTTTATTTATATATATATATATATGATCTATTATATATATATATATATACTTTTCAACCTTTCAATGTTCCGTGCGATGATTCCTCATTTCACGAAGGTCAAGTTTGTCGCCCCTCCTCTCGAGTTGGCCTGGTGAAGTGGAGTTTGGTTTCTTGTACTCTCCACCTCACATAACCAGGTACGCCTGGCTCATCGGGGATTGTTCTGAGCCAGGCGTCTAAACTTCTTTTGAAGATGTCCACTGCAACACCATTCGTGTTCCTTAGGTCTGTGGGCAGCTGATCAAACAGCTTTAGTCTTCTCGCAACAAAACCATTTTCTTTCAGGGTTAACGATGTTACCTGTCTAGCCTTTAATTTGGGAACACGACACAGTCTTCCTTTTCTACTTTCCACTGTTTGTTTGGGGAGTTACAGGGTTCAGAGTAAGATTAGGGACTAGTTTCTCCCTATATATAGATATATATATATATAATATATATATATATATAACGTAAAGAACGACGCTTGTATAGGAGACATTCCGCGCAAGATGAGGAGGGAGAACGAACAAATGAAAAATGAGGTAACCACCCGGGAATCGAACCCGGGATCTTCCTATTGCCGGTCAGATATGATAACCACTACACCATGGTCCTCACTCGATCAGAAGTCGTAATTCTCCTACATACTCGCAGAAACCAATGCCCCGAGGGGGGCACCTCCCGCATGCCGCACCTATATATACATTTCAACTGCAAAGAACACGCAGTATAATTAACGTAAAGAACGACGCTTGTATAGGAGACATTCCGCGCAAGATGAGGAGGGAGAACGAACAAATTAAAAAATGAGGTAACCACCCACCCGGGAATCGAACCCGGGATCTTCCGATTGCCGGTCAGATATGATAACCACTACACCATGGGCCTCACTCGATCAAATGCCGTAATTCTTCTACATACGCGCAGAAACCAATGCCCCCAAGGGGGCACCTCCCGCATGCCGTACATTATATACATTTAACTGCAAACACGCAGTATAATTAACGTAAAGAACGACGCTTGTACAGGAGAATATTCCGCGCAAGATGAGAGAGAGAGAGAACGAAACAAATGAAAAAATGAGGTAACCACCAGGGAATCGAACCCGGGATCTTCCGATTGCCGGTCAGATATGATAACCATTACACCATGGGCCTCACTCGATCACGTTAATTATACTGCGTGTTTGCAGTTAAAATGTATATAATGTACGGCATGCGAGGGGTGCCCCCTTGGGGCATTGGTTTCTGCGCGTATGTAGAAGAATTACGGCATTTGATCGAGTGAGGCCCATGGTGTAATGGTTATCATATCTGACCGGCAATTGGAAGATCCCGGGTGGTTACCTCATTTTTTCATTTGTTTCGTTCTCTCTCTCTCATCTTGCGCGGAATATTCTCCTATACAAGCGTCGTTCTTTACGTTGAAATATATATATATATATACACATTTAACTACAATGATCGCGCAGTATATTAACGTATAGAAACGACGTAAGTATAGAGGAGTGTTCTGCACACGAGGAAGAGAAATAACAAACAAATGAAAAATAAGGCACCCGCCCGGGAATCGAACCCAGGATCTTCCGATTGCCGGTCAGACGTGCTAACCACTACACTACGGAGCCACGATAGTCAGAAGTTGTAATTCTCCTACATAGGGCAGAAACCAATGCTCCTCTATACTTACGTCGTTTCTATACGTTAATATACTGCGCGGTCATTGCAGTTAAATGTACATATTCACGATTTGCGAGGGTGCCCTCTCAAGGCATTGGTTTCTGCCCTATGTAGGAGAATTACAACTTCTGACTATTGTGGCTCCGTAGTGTAGTGGTTAGCACGTCTGACCGGCAATCGGAAGATCCTGGGTTCGATTCCCGGGCGGGTGCCTTATTTTTCATTTGTTTGTTATTTCTCTTCCTCGTGTGCAGAACATCCTCTATACTTACGTCGTTTCTATACGTTAATATACTGCGCGGTCATTGCAGTTAAATGTACATATTCACGATTTGCGAGGGTGCCCTCTCAAGGCATTGGTTTCTGCCCTATGTAGGAGAATTACAACTTCTGACTATCGTGGCTCCGTAGTGTAGTGGTTAGCACGTCTGACCGGCAATCGGAAGATCCTGGGTTCGATTCCCGGGCGGGTGCCTTATTTTTCATTTGTTTGTTATTTCTCTTGCTCGTGTGCAGAACACTCCTCTATACTTACGTCGTTTCTATACGTTAAATACTGCGCGGTCATTGCAGTTAAATGTACATATTCACGATTTGCGAGGGTGCCCTCTCAAGGCATTGGTTTCTGCCCTATGTAGGAGAATTACAACTTCTGACTATCGTGGCTCCGTAGTGTAGTGGTTAGCACGTCTGACCGGCAATCGGAAGATCCTGGGTTCGATTCCCGGGCGGGTGCCTTATTTTTCATTTGTTTGTTATTTCTCTTCCTCGTGTGCAGAACACTCCTCTATACTTACGTCGTTTCTATACGTTAATATACTGCGCGGTCATTGCAGTTAAATGTACATATTCACGATTTGCGAGGGTGCCCTCTCAAGGCATTGGTTTCTGCCCTATGTAGGAGAATTACAACTTCTGACTATCGTGGCTCCGTAGTGTAGTGGTTAGCACGTCTGACCGCAATCGGAAGATCCTGGGTTCGATTCCCGGGCGGGTGCCTTATTTTTCATTTGTTTGTTATTTCTCTTCCTCGTGTGCAGAACACTCCTCTATACTTACGTCGTTTCTATACGTTAATACTGCGCTGTCATTGCAGTTAAAAATGTACATATTCACGATTTGCGAGGGTGCCCTCTCAAGGCATTGGTTTCTGCCCTATGTAGGAGAATTACAACTTCTGACTATCGTGGCTCCGTAGTGTAGTGGTTAGCACGTCTGACCGGCAATCGGAAGATCCTGGGTTCGATTCCCGGGCGGGTGCCTTATTTTTCATTTGTTTGTTATTTCTCTTCCTCGTGTGCAGAACACTCCTCTATACTTACGTCGTTTCTATACGTTAAAATACTGCGCGGTCATTGCAGTTAAATGTACATATTCACGATTTGCGAGGGTGCCCTCTCAAGGCATTGGTTTCTGCCCTATGTAGGAAATTACAACTTCTGACTATCGTGGCTCCGTAGTGTAGTGGTTAGCACGTCTGACCGGCAATCGGAAGATCCTGGTTCGATTCCCGGGCGGGTGCCTTATTTTTCATTTGTTTGTTATTTCTCTTCCTCGTGTGCAGAACACTCCTCTATACTTACGTCGTTTCTATATATATATATATATATATATATATACTACTAAATCTACGGGACAGTAGAGGATTCATTTATGAAGATTTGAAATAGCACGAGCAGAAGTAGTAACCAAAATTTATTAAATGCTTCCACTAACAACTTTATCATTTCCCACCGAATGACAATGAAGGGATGGGAAAATGTCCGACTTCTCAGGTATGCAATAAATGCATTTAAAAAGCTTAGCAAATATTTAATCTAAGTATTGTCATCGCTTTTGAATTTTCCAAATATTTTCAAGATTTTTTTATATATGTTAGTTCCAATAAAGGCGGTTTTTGCAAGCTGGTTTTTTTTGGGGGGGTTTTTGCTTTTCGTTTTTTTACCTTATCGTATAAAAAAAATCCGTTCACATAGAAAACAAATATATGGTTTCAATACATTATCTTGTATATGCTGTAAAAACATATAAAACGTGTATTTCAATTATATGAAAAAGACTTCATTTTAATTAAACCTACAGGCTACAGTATAGGTTTAATACATTTTTTCAGCTGCTTTTATATTTCAAACCAAAATATAGATAAGTATATAGACAATAATTGTTAAATGTTATAAAAACAGAAAAATATCTAGCTTGCGAGTAAGATTTTATATTAATTAATGTTAGGCCTAGGCCATACAACGGTGTTTCTCAACCTTTTTTTGTGTTGACAACCCATTTTCATATAAAAAATTCGCGATTTCCCCTTCCTTAACTGATGATCTGCAGCGCATACTTCAACTGAAAAAACAGCTTCGGAACCGTTTCCCATGTGACATTGGAAGGCTCGAGAAACCTATACGATAAATTGATTGAACTTTCTTCTTACAAGACCCTACAGTCGCCATTCCCGTTAGAAGAAGACTCGGGGTACATTTTGGATAACACAAAAAGTGAGTATCCAGAACTGGTGTCTCAAACGTTGAAAGTTTGAATTCCATTTGAAATTCATAATTCTGCGAATTGGGCTTCTCATCAATGGCTGTAATTAAAACAAAACACTAAAATTGCCTATGTGCTACTTTGCGTTTAGTTTATATCCAACTAAATATTAGAGATTAACAAATGGAAAGCAAGCACAGAAAAAATTGAGGGACACGCGTATTAACAGTTCAAATGATTACGACTAACAAAATAATTTTGACTGTAAAGCTGAAACATTTTTCACTTAAACAAAAAGTCTGTCTGATTTTATGTATTTTGTAATTTTTGCTGGAAAAATAAACTTTGCTTTTCCATGTAGGCTGATTATTTTGCAAAGCACCGGGACCCCCAAGGTGCTTTGCAAAAGTGAGCACTTCCCGCGACCCACAAGTCATATTGAAAATCTCAACATACCTTGATAGGATACAGTATATTAACGTACTTACTGCTAAGCAATTTTTACTATTAGCAAAGTACATACTTATTTTAGTAGTATGAGATAATATCCAAGAACCAATGCTTCAAAAATAATTAGTCATTTTTCTTATTAATCAATATGTATTCAATATATATATGGTTGTTTACATTTCCAAACTGTTCAGATTTAGAACACTTCCACATGATGACCATCATTCATCGTTACAATGTGTATTCGACGCTCAAATTTCATTAGAGCATCAGCAAGATGTTCTTGTGGAATGGATCCAATAACCTCTGATTTTTAGACGGAGTTCTGCCAGATACCTGGTTTTGTCATGACACACAAGTGTTTTAACATAACCACATAGATAAAAGTCCAGAGAGTTAAGTAAGGTGATCGTGGTGGCCTATCTAGCGCTGAAACACATCAACATGAACGGGATTCACCAAAAGTTTACCTCTGGTATGCTATCTGGTGCGTTTTCTTTGACGACTGTACGTTGACTGGAGCGAATTGCCTCAATATACTGTAGACATTTTTCTCTTTTCCAACTAAGCGATGGATAGGCCGTGGTGGACCGACAACTCAAGAAACAGAGGTCACTGGATCTATTCCACGAGAGCTAATACTCTAATGGAGTTAGAGCGTCGAATACACATTGTAGCGACAAATGATGGTCATCTTGTGAAAGTGTTCTAAGCTTCAACCGTTCGGAGGGGTAAACAAATCACGCGACTATCAGACCTTTGAAGAATAAAAATAATGCCTTTACCGATGATCTCAAAGAAGTATCTGAAATACTAAAAACTCCGTATGAATCAGTTTTCAATATTTCCAAAACTAATAAACTAATATACGACAGAACCGTGTTCTCTAAAGAGAATTAGAAAGGGAAAGTATAACTGACTGACTTTACGGCAGAATTCATAGGCGTATGAGGCGGGGGGGTCTGGGGGCGGAGCAAACAAACAAAATACCTTGACGAAACCCTGTAGAAACAATAGACAACAATGCCTTATAGGAAAAAGTTACATTTTGAAACTAAATCAATAATGACAGTTTCGAGAAGGACCGCTCACCACTGCAATTTGATACCCTTAATCTGCTTCTACATGGGCCCTCTCTAGGCTTAGGCCCCGGGCAACCACCCCATCCCCCCCATCTTAATCAGTCACTGCAAATCTCATCAACAGTGGTGCCTCTTTTGTCTGGCAAAAAGCAAGCCAAAATTGCAGGGAGGTTCTTGGGTCTATGACAAATCTACAGTAGGTTCAGAAATAGTGGCACAGCGAAACGGAATTAAAAAATACAACCCTTGATCGTAAAACATTAGAAAACTGTTAAAAATGGGAAGCTACAATCCACTCATTGACAGATTCTCATCGAACTAGAAGACCCTCAAAATTCTGAACTCCAGAAATGTCTCGCTAGTGGAACAAGATGCCAGTCAAATGGTGCCCCTTTTTGGCTCAAATGTGAGACAAAAAAATTAATCACTATGGTTTTAAATCCCATTATATTGTTGCTAGGTGGCGTGTAATCTGGAGACGGTATTTCTTTTGGCAGAGAACCAGCTTTAATGGTGGAGTGAGAGGGAAGTTTGAGAAATGAATGATGGGAGACTGACAAGATCGAAATTAACTTTATAAACAGAGCACAGAACTCAAGACTTAGCAGGAGCCACATGAAGAAATTCCCAGTAGGATGTGTAGGACAAGAAAATGTAAGCGTCAAAAGCAGACAGTGATATAAATGTAGTGGCAGTGATAGAAATCAATGAAATAGAGAAAAATTGTACAAGCAAGGCCTATTCTAATTGGAAAGTAGATAATTCAATTTGGCCTCTCTTTTATTTGATTTAATATGGATATAATTTGTTCGTTTTCTTTTAATATAGATATAATTTGTTCATTTTTCTTTACTCTCCTCCTAAAACTTTTGTTGGTTAGCTACATCTTCAGATACTTTAAACTCTTAAACTCTTAGCATTTCTAGAAAGAGACACTCAAGAACTTGTCTTTAGAGTATATTTGTTTAACCTCATTCACAGCATCTAAGGTCATATGACGGATGGGACCTACAGCTTTACGTAATCCGAATCACGGGTCGCTACAGAGTCTGGACGCAAAGGATGGTTTCCCATCCAACTACAATCCCGAACCACTGTCGCTTAACTTCGCTGATGGACGGAAAACGGTGTTACGACACTGGCCAAGACATAGCCCTCTTTAGAATTTGAATATATACTGCAATGTGCATGGGTCTAGTCTCCTCATCATAAACCAGTTTTATCTCATTTGTGATTACTCATTATAACTGGACTTCTTAAAAAAAAATTATTTACTGTCCTTACTACGATGTTCTAGAAAATAAGATTAGTTCTAGATGGAAAGATGATAACGGGTTAGTAATGTTCGTAAAAATTATGAAATTACTGTATTTCAATACCTGAACACCAAATTTTGTTATAAAAAATTATAACTAAGCCTAAATTTGGAGAGTCAAACCGTTATCTGCGGACTTGCACGATATTAATTTTTTTCATTCACTAAATTTATTTCACTTCTTGGTTTGTTTATGCTAGTTTAAACCTAAGGCGTATATACATGCGCTAAATCTGCCCCTTGGAATTCTTTACACGAGCAACGGCAAGTGCTATAGGCCAAAGTTTTAAGAAATAGGGAACTACATGATGTCTTTCTGTACCGTCCTAAGTTCAGGTGCAAAAACACCGCAATTTTTCTAATCAAACACGTACCTTCATAACTTGACCTCAAGACTGGCTAAATGCTTTGTGTAGAAAGTTTAGGTTCTCAGGATATAAAGGTCAAATATACTGTCCAAGCCTTAAAACTAGATTTGGTTCTAGTTGCGTGTCGAATTTTAAATGGACTAAGACTTTGAAGACTAGCTTTGAATATTAGCTTACAGACGCTATTTATTTATAGTCGCCGCCTTGAAGACCGAATGAATAAAAGGAAAAAAATAAAGAGAAAAAGCAAATTCCAATAATATTATCTTTCAAATGACACAAAAGCAAAGTTCCTATCTGTATATGAACAAAAGTAATTACAATTTTAAATTACAAAGCAAGCAATTTTTTAATATCTCTGTACATATCATGCTATTTAATTTGTACAAAATTTGTTTCATACAAACCTCATTCGTTTTCATATTTAATATTAATAGAAATTTCAATCTCTCTCTCTCATACATACACACACGGGGTGCGGTCAATAAATGCCCTGAATTGTTTAATTAAAAACATTTAATAAAATCTGCGCATATATACATAGTGGCGCTCATAAGTATTCGTACAGAAAAATATTTAAGTTATATTCGTCCTTATCTTTTTTACCATGCAGAGGATAGTTATGAAAAGTTTATCGTTTGCTTGGAAAAATTTAACAGATAAAAAAAATTAGTTTAACTCCAACATATAATGTAAAACATCAAAGAATTTGAGGAAAATAACAAAAAGTTAAAATGCAAAAGTTTCCGTACATTTACCTCCAAAATTATTATTTGATACTTTGCGAGTCCACCTTAGGCTTGAAATTTTTTAAAAATTTATCAGTAGTTAGCTGTTTATTGATTAGAGATTGTTGGCAATTCTGAATTCTAGAATTTTTCCTGTGAATCTTCATAGAAGACGACGACTGTACAAACCATTAGCAAGCAATGGGTCGTCGTGGTAATGAGCTTTCTACAGACATTAACCCTTTAAGGACTGACGTACAAATTGCTAACGTTTCAAATACACGCATTCATAATTTAACCCTACAAAAAATTCAGGACTTAAAGGGTTAGAGATCTGTTATTGCTGCGCACGAGTCTGGAAAGAGTTATGGGAAGATAGTCCTTCTGAGAAGAACTTCGAATTCCCATTACGACGGTCGCTGCTGTTACAAACAAATGGAAAATGTTTGGAACAATCAAAACTCTGCCAAGGTGGGGACGACCTTGCAAGAATTCAGAACTTACAGCTAGACGGATTAAAAGAATGGCTACCACGAATCTACGAGTAAAGGGAGTGATATTTGCCAAACATTAAGACTGTCTAAGATCGATGTCCATCCCTTTACTGTATGTCGTACACTGAGAAAGAATGGTCTGCATGGAAAAGTTGCACAAGGAAAACCTCTGCTACGAAAAGCGCACAAAGAAGCTCGTTTGCAGTACGCCAAGGATAACCAAAATGATGGATTTACATTCTGGAAGAGAATTTTCTGGACAGACGAGAAACTGAATCATCTTGGGACAACAAACAACGGTATGTTTGGCGAAAATCAAATACTGCATTCGTATAAAAAGACATCCTTTCTTCGGTTAAACAAGGTGGTGGTAGTTTGCTTCTTTGGAGATGCTTTAGTGCTTCTGGTCTCGGAAAGCTCGTTATCATCAATGGAATCTTGAATTCGAAAAAATATCAGGAAATTTTAGAAGAAAATGCATTACCTTCAGTTCGCGAGTTGCGAATGGGTCACAACTGGGTACTGCAACAAGATAATGATCCAAACCATAAAAATAAGAGCACCATGAAATGGCTTCAACAAAAGAATTTTAAGCTTCTCGAGTGGCTCAGTCAAAGCCCAGATCTCAATTTAACCGAGAATTTATGGTTTGATTGGTCCACGAGAGAAATCCTTCGAGTCTGAATGAATTGCAACAGCACATTTTAGAAGAATGAGCTAAAATTTCTACCGAGAGATGTCGAAACCTTGTAAAAAAAAATATCCAAAACGAATCATTGAAGTCATTCAAGCAAAAGTTGGACACACAAAGTATTAAATAACTTTGTAAATCAATGTACGAAAACTTTCGCATTTTAACGTTTATTATTTTCTTCAAATTCTTTGATGTTTTACATTATATGTTGGAGTTGAACAATTATTTTTTCATTTAAAAAATTTTCCAATCGAACAGTAAACTTTTCATGACTATCCTACGCATGGTGCAAAAGATAAGGACGAATATAACTGAAATATTTCTCTGTACGAATACTTATGAGTGCCACTATATATATATATCCCTTGGTGGTGTAGTGGTTAGTGTCACTGACTACGAATCCATCGGCCCCGGATCGAGACCCGGTGACAGCAGGCGGCGCGCAGTAAAACCCAGCTGTTCATCCTTCCACACAATAAAGAAAGTGGTTGGTAGATAAGTGGGTACCTTGGGTAGCCTAGTGGTTAAAACGCTGGGCTGCTGGTAGTGCGTAGTTCGGTTTCCACGTTAAACTGTAGGTCTAAGGTGGAGTGAAAAGCTTGATCTTCGTCAGAATGAACAATTCGGGCGAAGCAAACCAAAGGTGTGTGTGTGTGTGTATATCGACAGAGACGCCTTCAGATACTTTCGCGATTTCTACTTGACAATTCACGCTGTTCCATCTACACAACCACGACCAAGATGACGTCACATCGCGAGAATCACTCAAGGCTTTCTCTCTGCCCTGAATATCACACCTCGACCTCGTTATAAGGGACTCTCGTGCACGACCCCTCAATCGTATCACTTCTCTCCTTGAAGAAAATCTCCAGTGACACGAGAGATCTCACCATGTAACAACGTGTAACATGCCCCATTGCCTGGTGTCATTCACCTAACTTTATATAAAGACTTTCATTACCTGGTGCGTATTATAATATTTAAGTTATTAATCAAGTGCACATTTATACCATTTCAATACAACTTTCATTCAAACAACTGCAACGTTTATTTGTTTCACTTAAATCTCATTTATTTTGTTTAATAAAGGAAGAAAACGCACTCTATTAATTTCCTTCATTAATAACACCATGTGATCTGAAAAGATTAATGGTGATCCCAGACTCTAGCAACAATAATCATTAACATAATTATTAAACATAAATTATTAGTGCCAAAGAGGCACTAATATATATCTATATATATATATATTATATATAGATTATATATATATATATATATATATATCTTTGGCACTATAATAATTTTATGTTAATAATAATTATTATCGGGAAGATCATTTGTAATCACCATATATATTATATATATATATATATATATATATATTATATATATACAGGGTGGGCGGAAAGTAGCTCCCTATTTTGGATTGGTAAAAAAATACGTATATTATCCATTTATTTCAGAAGAAATAATATGAAAAGGTAGGCATACATGGTAGGTTTTCTCTAAAATTCAATGTGGGCTCCAACTCTTTCCACCAGCTTCTGGAGCCGCCCAGGAATGGCGTCCACTGACTTTAGCAGGAACTCCGGCGGGATGGAGGACATGACTTCCCGAATTCGGTCCTCCAGTTCTTCCAATGTCCTCGGTTTGGTGCGGTAGACTTCTTCCTTTACCCACCCCCAAAGAAAGAAGTCGCATGGTGTCAAGTCGGGGCTCCTGGCTGGCCATTCGCTCTTGTTGTCCGTGAGTGGCTGGATGCCCACTTCCCTGGGCGTTGGATGGGTCGTCGTGGTCCACATCAATGGCCAGCCAGGAGCCCCGACTTGACACCGTGCGACTTCTTTCTTTGGGGGTGGGTAAAGGAAGAAGTCTACCGCACCAAACCGAGGACATTGGAAGAACTGGAGGACCGAATTCGGGAAGTCATGTCCTCCATCCCGCCGGAGTTCCTGCTAAAGTCAGTGGACGCCATTCCTGGGCGGCTCCAGAAGCTGTGGAAAGAGTTGGAGCCACATTGAATTTTAGAGAAAACCTACCATGTATGCCTACCTTTTCATATTATTTCTTCTGAAATAAATGGATAATATACGTATTTTTTTACCAATCCAAAATAGGGAGCTACTTTCCGCCCACCCTGTATATATATATATATATATATAGTATATATAGGGTGATTACAAATTATCTTCCCGATTTTAAAAATTTATTACGAAAAAACTGACAAAGCTACAGCGAAAAGCAAGATATACAAATAAAGAAGAACTCAAAAAGTTTTATTTACAAGCTATTGGAATTCAATATGAACTCCTTTTGTGGCTCCTTTTAAGGTTACAATATTCCTGAATGAGCAATTGCCTGATCGTTGGATCGAGCGTGGGGGGCGGCGTTCCTTGGCCGGCTCGTTCGTTCGATCTAACCCCCCTTGACTTCTTTCTCTGGGGATATATCAAAAATGAAGTTTTTGTTCCACAATGGCAACAACTTTGGAACATTTGAAGGAAAGGATACGCGAGGTTGTTAGAAAAGTTCCGTATGATATGCTACAAAATGTATGGAGGGAAACAGAATACCGCTTTGATGTCTGCATAGCCACAAAAGGAGCTCATATTGAAAATAAAAACTCAATTATAGACTTAGCCTGACCTTTTTTTTCAATGCAGGATGCTCTTAAATAACTTTCGCATGATCGAATTAAGGTATAATATATTTGAAATTCAGGTAATTACTCTTTATGCAACTCGTCTCTTCCTTTTAAATAATGAGAAATATTGATATTTATTTGGAAATTATTATTATTATATGTCTGTGGAAGACTCATCAGTTTTTGCCTTGAATAAACTTCTGTTATCACTACTTGCAAATTTGTTGCAAATGAATTATGAATAAATTTTTCTTTTTGATAAATGGATCATATTCAGCTGAGGAGAATATTAATTTTAAAAAAATGATAATATCTTTATAATGTTTATTTTATAATTTTATTCGTATTAAATTTAAATTTCCATCATATTTTTCTCTTTGTTGTTAGTCAATTTGATTGCTCATGCTAACGAGGCTTCGGCTTAAAACTCCATGCAAGCGTCATCATAAATTTACACATTTTTGTTCTAAAATTGATGCGCCGGTTTATTTGTTAATAGCACAGGGTGATCCAGAAAAGTGTTATAAAAAAAATATAGAAATAACATATATATTTTTGAGAATACTGTGGACCTTGATTTCGGCTCTCTTTCTTCTCTGAGGGGGCATTTTTGCGGGCGTTCGTCCTTGGTTTCTCCTCTCTTTCCTACATAAATTTTTTTTTATTTCTGCAGACACCTTTTTTTTGGATCACCCTTATTATAAATTAAAGGGAAGAGAGAGAGAATGTTTAGTTCTCTCTCTTCCATGATCATCCTAACGAAATGGTAAATTTTAAAATGAGGCCTAGACGGAAGTACAATATATTATTGACTAGATTTGCATCTCCGAAAGCGATGGCTGGTTTGGTGAAAGTTATTTGCATGCTGTTATTACTTTGACATTATTGTAGTTATTTTCTGAGCACCCGGTAGCTCATTGATTACAGTGTCGGGCTCTCGGCGGTGAGGCTCTAAGTTAGCTCTCAGCTGCTGGCATCGGGTTGGGTTGAGCCGGCCACCTACTCTGTTTCTCTGCTCGGGTCCAGGTGACTCTTCGGGGTACACTCACCCACACGTCGTTGGAGAAATAAGCTTCCTGGAAGTTTTTTTTCTCATGGAATAAATAGCATTAATGACGTTTATTTCGGGGACTACGTACATTCTAAAGACTGCTTGTCTTCATTTAATTATAAAATAGCGCCCTGAGGATGAAGAACACCCACACGTAAACTTTGGAATATGTAAAAACAAACACATTTAATAATTACACCATACACGTTTACAGCACCGCCAACAACCCTCTTCAATTTACAACTTACTTGTATCAAATGACCTCAACTGTATCCTGTAACAGCAGCTTTGGAGCAAGCAAACCTCTCATGTTAAGACAACGCTTCATTTACCACACACAGACTTCGTATCAAAGTATGTATCTTATTCCATTTACATACTAAGTGTGCATGTTAAATCCTTTACTATATATATATATATATATATATAGTATATACGCGGATCGACAAGAAATAGACCAGCAAATAGACAGAAATCTTTTGCTTCCACGCTATCATCAAAGAACTTGGAAAACACACGTGGGCAAGAGTCAAACAATGGAGAGTCTGTTTCTTCCCAAAGGGCGCGAACGCAAACCTTTATCAACTAAAGGACGCGCGGACAAAGCGTCTTAAGATTTGGTGCGAAGTCCTACGTCACAGGAACTATGTATAAAAGCGAGCACCCACTCTCACTCCTCCTCACTTCGTTGGCGCTTCCATTTCGTTAGACTATGACGATATCATCTCTTCAACCGCCTTCCGGCTTCGGCCTGCTGCTTCCTTCAAGGCCTACAATTTATCATCAAGTAAGATCTACAGGCCGCCTGCAGAAGCAATCCTTCGAGGCCCAACCGGAATCGCTTCGGGCCTGCGGTTTGCCGGGTCGGCCTTCAAGTTTCTCCACATTCCTCGATATATATTCAGCACCACAGGCCTACGCCTGCAAGATCATAATGCCAGCATGCACCTCGAGAAGTAACATCACCTCAGGCCTCCACGAAGTCTACATCCATCATCTCGAGAGGCTTAACGGACAACGACAACTCGAATCTACGTTAATAGGTTCGTCTTCAACCCGCCTTCAACAGGGTTACATCGTCCTAAGATAAGTACCTCCTATTCTAAGTACTCTCGTGAAGCCTACATTAGCCTACCGCCGAACGGTATGCTATACTCCCAAAGTGTAATCAAGCGTTCCAACTGACTCTCGTGAAAGAACGCAGTAGGCCTGTCATCCAATTCAAGTGTCATTTCAATACCGTAATTCCGCGTATCATCCGTTATTATGTTCAATTCATATATTTATGTGTTAACTAAATATTCTCTTGACGTAATCACTTAACATCACATAATGGTCTTATATATAATGATATTTGTGTATTTGTCAAGCATTTCAATCCATTATTATTAGGCCGCATCAATTATTCCTTGTGCATCCATGCAATCATTTAGCCTACTTAATCAGTGTCATGTTTTCCATTCAATGTACCAAACGCACGTGCATTCTTTATACCATTTACTAGGCCCATTCAATGTTCCATGCCGCATGCCATTTACATACCATTAATGAGTACATTATTTATTACGTGTCAATTAAGCTATTAACATTTCATCTTATTAGCTAAGTCTATGTCACAAGCATAACGTAAAACTACCAATTAATTACTGTCAATTCTTTGTTATAACACTGTGAATAAATAACGGCTTTATTTTCATAATAAAATACAAAACAAACTATAAGGTGTCTTTTATAACCTTAACATTAATTTGCTTGGGTGTAAACCAAACTGGTGACCTCGCTGCCATTTCGGTCACTTCCAATAGTATGGTGGATCTACTCAAATAGCCTATCATTAATAAGCAATCAGTCATTGCCTTAATCAATCATTGCATACAATTAAATCATTATCACCTTAAACGGCTAAAACTAGGTCCACTATATATATATATATATATATATATATATATATATATATATATATATATATATGGGATGAATTTCACAGTTAAACACATGAAATGAATGAATGAATGAATGATACAAACTCACAAGGAAAAAGAAAAATGATTTCAAGGCCTTTCGTGTATTCAGAAGTACACCTCGTCAGGGAATATATATATATATGAACACGAGTAAAGTGTGAATTATTTTGAGTTTGTAACTTAAAAAATGGATTCAAGCAAATGATATTGCGACGATATTTTTACTTTAAATAATAATAATAATATTTATTATTATGATAAAACATTAATAATAATTCATAATTTTATTAAGTTAAAATGACGTGCGTTGGTACGATGGAAGACGAACGAACTTTACAAAAAGCAGTTAAAGAAGATAAAAAGAATACAAATAAAGTAAAGATAAAAGAAGAGAATATAATTAAAAGTTTTTGGATTAAAGGGGCTTTTCTGGAGCTACTTTTATTTTAATCCTAAATGAATGCAGTAAAATACAGTGATTACGCGGGGATACCTTCCGAGAGACTCCCGCGATATCGCGGTCCGCGTTTGCCGTACGTAGATTCCTGGCTTGAATTTTTTGCCAATTTAGCTTAAAACATACTTAAAACGCGCGTCTTAGCCGCCGTAATCAAACGTAATTGTCATATATATTTGTTTTTGCCGTGTTATTCGCCTATCGCATTATCGAACACCGCGTTATCAGCATTATTGTATATACTTTTATATTTCATATCATCTGGTTATACGTTTAAAATCCTCTTTGTAGAACTTTCCCAGCAAACTTAAATTCTCACGTAACGATGTTACCAGCTTTATTAATGGCTCTCCTGTCCATCCTACAGATAGTTACAGAAAGTGTGCTCTCAGTTAATGGATTCATTCCAAGTTGCGAGAACTTATATTGTAACCTGATGATCAATACCTTTTCCAAAACTTTATGGACATATTCCGTTTTTTCTTCTTCTTCTTCTCGAAGTTCATCGTATGTGAAGATTCTCTCATATGGCGTCATTGCGCATAGTTTTATTCATTTACTAAAGTAGTGGCCTTTCGGGGATATTGCGAACGTTGTTTTCTTCAATTTGATAACTTTATAATTATTATTTTCTCAAAATCTTTGAGAAGTTTTTGAGAAAATAGGTTCAAGAGATCAATATTCCTAAAAACTAATTTATTATTCAACGAATCTGGTATTGCTTTACCGGGTCTGAACACCATAATATAATAATCCATACCTACAGGGTGGCCACAAATTCCCTTTGCATAAAAAACAAGGGCAACATATGGATATGCTGTAATTTCACTGCAAAGGGACTTTGTGGCCGCTCTGTATAATGGGACAAATTTTTTTATATTTATAATATATGGTTTTAAAATTTCTAAAATTTCACTTTACTCTCACTTTGCGGGACAATTCCGAGCTATTGACAACAACAGATCGATGCGACATAAAATCGACAAGTTATTGTGGGTTAGATTATGTTAGGTTAGCGTAAGTTAGGTTACACTATGTTATTCAACTCAGAAGCGTTTTGTTTGAAATTTTGTAACATTTTGAATTTAAGTACCTATAACGTTGTCATTTGTCGTTCGCAAACATCTTCCTTCCTTCTTCCTCACGAGGTTCTCATCTCTCTTTTTTTTTTTTTAACTTTCTTTGGGAGTGAATAATGATATTCTTTTCATCTTCGCCCTCGGGTCGTTTATGATCGTCTTTCATTCGCATTTGAACGTCATCCTCTCCTTTGCATCATTCAGTGCGGCTTCTTTTTGCCATGAATTCTGAACGTTGCTTACATAGTCGTTTCCTCCTTTCTTCATCCTGAGGGTGCGTTCAGATGATGTAGCAACTTGTGGTCTGGATTCCGCGTAAAGCTTTTGGTCATATGGGGCCGTTCAAAAATTACGTAACACTATTTTTACTAAAACTTGACACCCCAGATCCCCCAGGAATTTCTGTAACGCTAGACCAGACACCACCTAAAAGATGTTATGTAACACTTCCCCCCCACCCCCCACGTTACGGAACGTTACAGGGGGGGGGGGGGGTCAGGTTTTAGCAAAAATAGTGTTATAGTAATTTTTGAACGGCGCCTGACCATGTGAATTTTTCGTTATATGACCTTTGTCGTTACGGGAGAGGTTAAACAACCTGAACATTATTATTAATATTTATGTTCTCATCTAGAAATAGAAGTTAAGCGACATTGGGTCTGGGGAGTAGTTGGATGGGAGACCATCCGCTGCGTCCAGACTATGTAGCGACCCGTGGTTCGGATCCCACGTAAAGCTGTAGGTCCCCTCCGTCACATGACCTTAGATATTGCGAAGGAGGTTAAAATATATATATATATATATTTATATACACATTTTCAACTGCAAAGAACACGCAGTATAATTAACGTAAAGAACGACGCTTGTATAGAAGACATTCCGCGCAAGATGAGGAAGGAGAACGAAAAAAAATGAGAGTAACCACCCGGGAATCGAACCCGGGATCTTCCGATTGCCGGTCAGATATGATAACCATTACACCATGGGCCTCATGGTGTATGTTATCAATCTGACCGGCAATCGGAAGATCCCGGGTTCGATTCCCGGGTGGTTACCTCATTTTTTATTTGTTCGTTCTCCCTCCTCATCTTGCGCGGAATGTCTTCTATACAAGCGTCGTTCTTTACGATATTTATATATATATATAACATACAAAGGAATTCCTTTCCCCGCCATTCTCAAACAGCATGGACTCAAAACAACCGTTACAGCTATACGTGGGCATGAAACAGGCCCACAGGAAATACAGATTCTGTGGTATTTCCTGAAGCGTCCACCGAGGACATCACCAAGACCTATAAAATGCAGCTTATTCCTCAAATCATTCTCACTTCTCGCTTGCAATTTTCTCGTCTTGGTCGTCACGTCTCATTCTCAGCATTCTTCGTCAGCAGCACCACACGTCAAGCCACCCGCTCTCCGGCCTTCACTGGAGAGCGGCCTGCTGTTCCTTCAAGGCTTTGGTCGGACCTACACGAAGTCTATCATCAAGTAAGGCTTTCTATCAACTCTCACTCCGCTCGTACGTCCCCTTCCAAATTCTACTCTCTACGCAGCCCCATCATCGACTTTAGCCGGCTACCTTCCAAGTCACACTTCAACCGTTATACCAGAACGAAGCAACACTTGAAGTACGCTACAATTCCTTCCTGCAAGAAAGAAAATCACTGCTGTAGACGTCTAGTTGGCCTCTTTACTACAACCCCTACCGGTTCTCAGCACATCAACCTCATCTAGGCCTACATTCAAGTATCTCTTCCATCTCCAGAGGTAATCAGCATTTCGGTAAGCCTACCCTTCGCTTTCGTGTTAAGCAATTCTCGTGAAGCCTACACAGTGCAATCGCAGAACCACGTTTTAGGCTATATTAAAAGTGTTTTCAATACTGTTCAAATTAACTCTCACCATCAAAACCAAGTAGGCCTATTTCAAGTGTCATTCCAATACTGTAATTTTGTATCACCCTGTTATTGTGATCATCGTACAATTTACTTGTCACGCATCCTACTGTTTGTGTGTTCGTTTAGGGATTTCATTCTTGGCGGCCTAATTCATTTACTGTACCAACCGTACGCACATTATTTCAGCTGTCGAGAGGCTTCATTTTTCATTAGGTATTCTGTGTTCCATGTCGCATATGTTATTAGTCTATGTAATCAGTGTATTACCTAAGCTATTTACAGTACCTACCGTACGTGCATAATCTGTTATCAATAGGCTTTATATTTCATGCTGCATTCCATTTGTGTATAACTCATTAGCCTATATAAAATTACTTAACAATTAAGTTGTATAACCATTTCCTTATTTGCTAACCCTCAGTCATCTTTAGCATAACATAAATGTCGTTATCTAATTGTTAATCATCGTAAATACCTTCATTGCAATGTTAATCACTATAACCACCGTTATTGCATTGTTATTCACTGTGAACAAATAACTGATTTATTTTCTTAATTAAACACAAAACAACAAGGTGATTTTTCTAACCTTATTAATATTGTTTGCTTGGGTGTAATCCAAGGTGGTGACCTCGAATTATTTATATCATTTTATTCAGTAATTATAGTAAGCCTACTCCATTAGCCACATCAAACCGGTTAACCGTAGACCACTGTAAATTGGTAACTCCAGCCTAGTCATTTAACATTCAATCATTAACCTTCGATTTTCTCGATCAATTCGTCAGCCAGACTCTGTACTGAACGGACGCATTTCTGAGCCCTCTGATATTGCTTCTACTTTTGCATATTGCTAATAACTTTACTTTTGGAAAGTTTTGAATTTTATATACTTGCGTTTATATTCACATTGTTATAGTTAAGTAATTGAATATTAGTGGTTTTTAGCGATTTAGAAGTTTTCCTAGCGTGCCAGCTTAATTTAACTTATACTTGTGACGGTTATAAACTAATTTAACTTGCGCGATGCCGTCGCAGAAAGCGTCGTGTGTTAGGTGTGGGGTAAACCGGTGGTACACGGATTTTAAAGATTATAACGGCGGTCCTATGGCGATTATCGAGAGATCAGTTTGTTTCTTTTGCGATTTAAGGGAGGAAATAGTTGACATAAAACGCAGTGTACGTGAGGTAACGGAAAGACTTGCAACGCTTGATGAGGGCAGGGGTAGGGCTACGGTTGACGAAAGCCGAACCAATACTAACGTTGAAGACGTTAGTAATTTGAAGGGTGAGGTGCGTAACCTAGTTTCTAGTTTAGGTAGCTTATCGGGAAGGTTGGATAGAGTTGAGGAAGAGATTAAGGTTGGTCCGAAATTAGTAGATGGGGAGGGATTTAGAGAAGTTAAGGGTGGAGCTAGGCCGCGTACGTTAGGCGATAGGAATCCCCCCCTATCGAGGTTTCGAACTCTTACGCCTATTTGGAAAGGGACGTGAATGAGGGGGGAAACTATTTTAATTGGGGACTCTTTAGTGCGCCATATGGACACAGAGTTCGTTGAATGGCATCCAACCAAGAGGAGGGTCTGTCTCCCAGGGGCCAGGGTTGACAGAGTTAGAGACGAAGTGGATAGGATTGACGTTGCCTCCCCTCACTCGATGTTGGTGACGATGGTAGGGGGCAACGACTCGTATAGGCCCGATACGAGAGTGCCTGACCTTTTGGAGAGATATAGGGGGTTAATTAGGTCCCTGAAGGCGAGGTCAGATATGTCTTTAGTTCTAGGTATTACCCCTAGGCACGGTTTGGGTCTTAGGATTACGTCTAAAACGATATTTTTTAATACTAAATTAGAAGAGATTTGTGCTGAGGAAATGTACCCTTCGTAAAGCTGTGGTCAGAATTCAATGATCCTAGCCTTTTTATAAAAGATGGGGGTGCATTTTAATGAAATAGGTAATGCTAGGCTAGGTAGGTTAATTGACGAAAACGTAAGAAAGCTGTATAGGTCGAAGCCTTCTTTAAACGTTGTGGGTTCGGGGAACGCGGGCCCGACGTGAAAAATAGTTTAAAACGCCGGCCCGTGGTAAAAAATAACTTAAACATCTTTTATTGTAACGCGCGTAGTATTAGAAATAAATTAAACGAATTTAGGGCGATAATTTATTCTGGCAACTACGATATAGTTGCTATCACTGAAACGTGGTTAAATACCGTGACTCGGGACTTGTTGGGGAATTTGATATACGGGTTTTAAACTCTTTACTAATGATAGGTTACATAGGGATTGGTGGCGGCGTTTTGCTGTACATTCGTAATTCCCTTAGGGCTATCGAGGTTAAAATAGATTTTCTGGGAGCAATTAATGCGATATGCGTTGAAGTTAGGGCGCGTAGTATTAGTTTTAATTTTGTTGTTGTTTATTAGACCTCCCGTTCAACCCCTCGATACCGATACTAGATTTTACTCACTTCTTGGTAACTTTATTGACAATCGGAATAGTATAATTGTCGGAGACTTTAACTGCCCTAATGTTAATTACGAGACTTTTACTGGTAATGAGGAGGGTTTGAGATTGATTGAGTTCATGGAAGATAATTTTTTACGACAGATGGTTACCGAACCAACTCGCGGTGACAATATTTTAGATTTGGTGATGACGAACGGCGAAAATATAGTCGATGGTTTAGAAGTAGGCGAGAGTTTAGGATGTACTGATCATCAAATTCTTAGGTTTAAGTTATTGATAGAAAACACTAAGGATAGTAACGCAATAGAAGTCCCTGATTTTCGTAAGGCCAATTTTGATAGTTTTGCGGAGGATGAGAGTAGTGGACTGGGATAACTTACTTATGGGTAATGACACAAATTTGCATTGGGAGGCGTTTAAAGAAAGTTCTATGAATATTGAAAGGAAGTTTATTCCTCGTAGGCCCAAGCGCGCTAGAAATCATGGTAGGCCCAAGTAGTGGACTAGGGAAGTAGGGGAGTTCATAAACGAGCGTAACAGAGCGTATAGACTTAATAAGTGCAATGGCACGGCAGCTAACTTTAATAGATATATCGAGCTTAGACGTCAGGTTAAAAGATCAATTAGGAATGCTAAGCGTAATTTAGAGATTCTTATAGCTGCGGATAGTAAACATAATCCAAAAAAGTTTTTTGAATACGTCAATAATCGCGAGCCGATAAAAGATAACATAGGCCCTCTAGTGGATGCAGTGGCGGATCTACTATGAAACTAATGAAGCTTAAGCTTCAGGGCCCCTAATCCAGGAGGGGCCCTGAAGCAACTTTTTTTTTAATGAGTGAATTTTTCAACAAAATCGATGGATTTTTTTTAAGTGTTTGTTATTAAAATAAGGCTATTTTAGTAATAGAATCATAAGCCAATGGGTTGAAGTACTTAATATTGACCTTAGAATATGCTCTAATACCCATTTCATATGGCCTCAAAATGCCCCTGTAATTGGTCAAATTTCAAAATTTTCTCGGGGGCCCTATTGTTGCTGGTTGCGAAGGGGCCCCCATAACAGTTCAAGCTTCAGGGTCCCAAAAATGTAGGTCCGCCACTGAGTGGATGTTAACGGCGCTTTAGCTTCTGACGTTCAGGCGATGGCGGGTATTTTCAATAACTTTTTTTGCGAGTTTTTACCGTAGAAGACGTAAATAATGTCCCCGACGTGGACGATATCGTTCCATTTAGTAGCGAGACTATTTTGGATGAAATAACTGTTTACGATGGTGAGATTGCGCATTATATCGATAGGCTAAAAGTTAGCAAGGCTCCAGACCCTGACACTTTTTATCTCAGACATTTGAAAGATTTGAAAGACGTTATCGTAGGCCCCTTAACGAAGATTTTTAATCAGTCACTCGAAACGGGGATTATTCCTGAAGACTTCAAATTAGCTAGCAATTATAAGCCCATTAGCTTAACGTCAGTTGTCGGTAAACCTTTGGAATCCGTAGTTAGGGATCGTATCATCGATCACTTAGAAAGTAGAGATTTGATTAATAGTAGTCAGCATGGGTTTCGACGGCATAGATCTTGTTTAACTAATTTGTTAGAATTTTATAACGAAATAGTGCGCGAATACGATAGGCATAGAGCGGCTGACGTTATTTATTTAGATTTTAAAAAGGCGTTCGATACAGTTCCGCATAGAAGATTAATTGCGAAGGTTAAAGCGCACGGTATACGCGGTCAGGTAGCTAACTGGTTAGAGGAATGGCTTCGTGCTAGGAGACAGAGGGTCTTTGTTAATGGTAGTGAATCAGGGTGGTTGGATGTAGGTAGCGGTGTCCCGCAGGGTTCAGTGTTAGGCCCATTGCTATTCGTAATTTACATTAACGACATAGATGTAGGATTGACTAGTAACGTGTCAAAATTCGCGGACAATACTAAAATAGGCGGTAAGGTTGTTAACGAGGACGATAGAAATAGGCTCCAAGACGATGTAAATAGGATTATGGAGTGGACGGATAAGTGGCAGATGCAATTTAACGTAGACAAATGTAAAGTTTTGCATATAGGTTCTCGCAACAATAATTACACGTACACGATGGATGAGAGAGAGTTAGCGAGCGTTGACGAGGAAGTAGATTTAGGCGTACGTGTATCTAAGGATTTAAAAGTTAGGAACCAGTGCCTGGAGTCTTGCGCAAAAGCTAATTTAGGATGTTAGGCTTCATACCGCGTAATTTCGAATTTAAATCGAAGGATATTATATTGCCCCTTCACAAGTCCCTAGTCAGGCCTCATTTACAATATGCCGTTCAGTTTTGGTGCCCGTATTTGCGTGAGGATATTGATAGATTAGAAAGGGCTGAGCGTCGTGCCACGAAACTAATTCCGTCATTGTGCAACAAGCCTTATGAAGATAGGATTAAGTTAGACTTGCATTCACTTGAAACTAGGAGATTTAGGGGGGGAGCTTATTAAAGTTTTCAAAATCGTTAATAACATCGATAACGTAAATTTTGACAAACTGTTCACTTTCGATAATAGCAATATTCGTAATAACGGATTTAAGTTGCGTGGCAGACGTTTCATTACTAATATCGCTAAAAACTTCTTTACGTTTAAAGTAATTGATAAATGGAATAATCTTCCCGCGCCCGTCGTGAACTCTACCAGCGTTAATATGTGCAGCAATAAAATTATTTAAAAAAAAAAAAAATTAGACTAACACGAACGTAGATGTAGCTCGTAGCGTAAACTAACCCACCTTTTGTTATACTCTACCTACTTTTTTTTTATCCTCTCTCTACTTGCATGTCTGTAGTTTGCATAGTATGCAGTGAGTTAAGACTGTGTTTGCATGGTTTGTAAGCGTTCTTATTTTACTTCTTTTCATCTTTCACCCCTTTCCTATTCTCTTCGACTATTTTTCCGACTTGTCGGCAGTGGCCGTTGGATGATGATGGGGAGTCTTTCTTTCTCTTTTTCTGAATGAATGTTAACCCACGAGTGATAGGTTTTGCTACTTACTCTCCTCTTTTAACCCCCTCCTCTTTCCTTTCTCTCGGGCTAACCCTAGAGTGGAACTTAGGATCCTTGTTAGCCTTAGCTTCTTTAGATCTGTAGAATTAACCATCATTATTATTATATGCGAACTTTACGCTAATAACCGGTACTATCAAAGTGGTTAATACTAGGCCTACTATATATATTATATATATTATATATATATATACATATATATACTTATTTTGATTAGGCTAAGACTTTTTAACCAGCTTCCAAAGGACCTCACGAACATGACAGGGGTCAAAGTTGAAGTCTTCAAAAGAAGACTAGACGCCTGGCTCAGGACAGCACCAGATGAGCCGGGTGTACCTGGCTATGTGCGGTGGAGAGCGCGAGATCAATTCGCTCCTCCATCAAGCCAGGCCCAGAGGCGGAGCCACCAGCTTGACCTTCGTGTGAAGAGAGACCAATGCACGAAACCACTGCGAGGTGTACATATATATTGTACAGTATACTGTATATTACATACATACATTATTTGAAGAAACCATAAAGTTTTAATTAGCAGCTCGGTCTTGCTTATATAAGCCGTAAAAACATGCAAAAGGGGAGCGTCTGTAAATGGAATTACAGTAATTACAATTTACAGTGTTTGGAAAAAAGGTTTGTAAATAAAATGTCGCAGAAATGCAAAAACAAGTATTATGTATATACTGTATATGTGTCACATTGGTCATAGAGTCTAATTAAAAAATAATTAAGATTTTTACATCTCCGAAACGCTTGTCGATTTTCAGCATCGTGTGGCGAACACTAAGTACGGTGACCACATACAACATAAATCTTTCCCTCTCTAATCTATAGCTGATATCGTAAACTTTACAGTTCAAAACAATGCATATTTAATAATATCAATTGTCTTTTCGTTCAACCAAGTCTCTCTGTGTCTCATTAATTTTTATGGACGGTTTCCCTGTTTATTTTTTCTCAAGATTCTTGTCCGACCATAAACTCCGACGTCTGGTAGTTTTCAACGTCAATTCTCGGGCAGAGGTTATTAAAAGTTCACCAAAGGTCATGACTAAATCGTACTCCGGCTGGTTACTCCCCATAGAAGCTCCTACTAATTAAAAGTTCAGATTTTTATATCGCTCCACCCTATGACTATTATGTCATAGGCATATAACGGATAGAACCGGCCAAATAGTTTGTTCATGAACTCTAAAATCTCCCGCTACTAATTTATATAGCCTCGAGCAAAGGCTTTTTGAGGTTTTTATCATTCCTGCGGCCATCGTACCAAGGTCGCCCGTTACCCGTTCTTGCGATTCTGTGCCCCTTCGAACAGGTGGTCCCTGTTCTTACTAATCGGTCAGCCTTTACGAAGGCCACCCCTTAAGCAACCGCCAATGAAACTGTGAAACTCCAGTGACACTCCCTCTCCCGCAAAAGTACTGTGCTTCTACAGTAACTTATTGTGAAATTGATCAAGTAATGATTGCGAGTTAATTCCGACACACTTTTATTGGACATGTTTGCTCCTCCGTATTCTCTGTATTTTTATAAAGAATATCCTATAACTATTCTTCGTGTACCAAAAGAAAAGAACAAAATAACGTTCACCTCATATCACCAAACTGTTCTATTTTATGTCATTTTAAGTGTGAAAACTATTCCACTTGATCGCAATTAATTTGTCGTTTTGTATTCGTCGTGTCGATGGATTTAATGTAAGTAAATATTAAAAAATACGCAGTTTTGTTCCATCCTGAACTATACGCATTACGCATAAGAAAGGCGAGAAAATGTGAACCAGTTATTCGACGAGTTAACTCTATTTGCAAATTACGGACTCGACGTTTCCCGCAACAATCGACTGATTGGGGCCATCAAAAATTTCCTGATTTCTTAGTGATCATCCCTATAAATATCGTGCGACAGGTAAGCGCACGTGACATACAATTAAGTCACAAGACTCGGAAAAGCTTTGTAATACAATGTAATACAATAATATTCTAACTAATACTGACATCCAACAAACAACCTAACTTTTTAAATTTAAAAACGGCACTATAATTACGTTGGTTATATACACAGACAAACATGTGTGTGTGTGTGTGTGACTACGGAGCCACGGCGCGGCTGACATGTAAAATATGGGTTCATAAATAATACCATACTATAGAAAAGCCTATTTTGATTCTTGTATTTTAAAATTATATAATTAATAACACTGGTCAACACTCATTTTATTGCCAATCATATTAGAGTGATTTTGGGGTAACTTTGTGGTGCTGATTCCGAATATGACATCGGTTTTGCTAGATTGGCTCTAATTTATGAGATAATTGGTACCCCATTGAAACACGTAAAAATGCAAAAAAATTAATGTTCAGGCGGAGCCTACTTACAAATCGCATTGAAATTGTTTCAAATCATACAAAAGTAAACACATGAAATACATAATGGCATTTTATTCGGTCTCACCATCTAGAATGTTCCGGTAGTTTCCCATATGCACGCGTTATGGTTACGTTTCCTATTAATTGAGGGTATTCATTATCTCAAGAACTAGAGCCAAATCGGAAAAACTACTTTCATTTTGGAATTCAGCAACCCCAAAATACCCTAAATTCGTACGAATTTCCTTGGCAACGAAACAAAAAAATTTTTTTGTTGAGCTGTGTAATTCATTGCAGTGCTGTAAGAAATAAATATTTGGAAAAAGTGTAATGATTTTGCTTTTGTATACAGTATGTTAATAATTTACTGTTCTACTCTTTATGGGTATATAATATATTTTCTTTACGAAACAACGCCATTTCCTTCTATAAACAGCGTGGCCGAGGAAAAATAAGCCGGCGCTTTCCTGAAACGTTTTTTAATTTAGAGTTTAAAGTATGAGTGGGGACTTTTAATTAACTGATCACCTAACAAAACTTTGATACCCAAAAGAAGGAAAAACTCCCTCTAGAATGAACCTTCAAAAAGAAGTTATAAATCCTAAATTTGGAAGGTTTTATTTTGAGTGTAATTGGTATTACGTTATCCGGCCTTTACATTTTTATGACTTTGCACTACAATTTTATTACATCTTACACCCATAACAAAAGGAAGGAATCCGAGATCTCGTCTACAAAAATGGCGGGAACTACTCCTTTGGCGTTCTCATAGGACCCTTCTATAGGCGTCCTACTATTGGTTAAAAGAGGGCTGTAACTGCAAGTTTTACTTGATTAATTCCCTTTTAAAATACTTAATTCTCCTCCCTCAAGTCGCTTTTTAAGACTAAACAGAATTTGTTTCGGTAAATAACGGTTTTAAAAAAATGATCATTCTGTCATGAAATGTCTTTAATTCTATTCACTTTTCTTTAATTTAGCGTTATCTGCACTCTTTTTACTTATTTTACAGTGATTTCTAAATTCTATAAAACGGCAGACGGAAAGACGTGGCCGGTACTCAACTGAGACATGTAGCTTGCAGCCGACAGTTTTTTGAACGAAGGAAGGGAGTGAGAATGCCGACAGTTATCACTATTTACCGGTTTATTTTAATTAGGACAGTAATAATGACGGGGGAAAGCGAGTGTGAATTCATAACTTTAACAGTGGATCGTCGAGGAAACTTAAGTTCAATAAATTTTAAATCAGAAATTACATTTTTAACACAACAACGACCTTCTTCTAAATACCCCGTGACGAGACTGGTGAACATTGAACAAGGCCTTTTTAAAAATCTCGTAGACCTACACTTGATTGGATATCTCCTTGACAACAATAACTGTTATGAGTTTGTTTGGTTCTGTTTTAAAATAGTTTATGAAATTTTTATATTAACATTCAAATAATTTTGTTTTCTTTTAAAATAATGAGTAACAATTATTATAAATCGTAAAATTCCATTTTAACATAATCATTAAAAAAAACCTATAAATTTCATGTTCAAATTCAACAGAACAAATCTATAACATTTAATTAACGGCTAATTAATATGAAACAGGTTAATAATAATATAAAATTACATTTACTACAAAGTAAATTAAGAATTATAATACGTAACGAGTCCATTATTATCCGATATTTTTGTTTTCCGTACGAGATTTTTTTAAATTGCGTGTATGAATGCCCTCCGAGCACTCAATTTTTATTTCGTACGTGAAAACTCGCAGAAAGACACACACAAAGATTTCTGCTAAAACAGCTTCCCGAGTGTCAGCAATCTTGTAACGTGAAATTACTTCAATAATGTTTTTCGTATAAAAATTTATTTGGTCATAAAAAAATGATAAAGTTTAAATTATTATTACCGTAATATTAAAAGTTATATAAAGTAAATTAACTTAAAATTCAGACTCCATCAACGTCACAAGATTTTAACAAGCCGAAATAGCATATTTTTAGTAAAAATAAATTTTAAAAAAACCTAACAAATTAGAGATCCGTTTCCAAATACAGTCGAGACGAACGTTAAAGTTATGCAACGGAATGAGACCGATATTAAAAATGAACTTCGAGTCGCGGATGTATTGACGCTTTGGAAATTGCGCAACATTTTCGAAAATATCAAAAGGAGCTTAGCTTTTTAATTAAGCTCAATACGAGATTAAAATTGAACCAAAATCTGCTCAGTTGATAGAAAAATCCGAACTGTTCATTTATTGTTCATTTGGAGTAAACCCAAAACTGTTCTTATTGGAGGAACTTAATAAAAGACCTTCGAAAAAGGGGAAATTGATTTATCGTTTACTCATGAAGAAATCAATGTTGACATCGCGAGTAACACTTGGATTGGGCGAAAGATTCCTAAAAAAACTTATCTAGTGGCAGTGGCGGATTCAGGATTTCTTCACTTGGGGGGGGCACGCGTTTACCAATCACGTAATTTGGCAAATGTTTAAGAAGATTTAGAGAAAGATTTTAGTTATCAAAATGGGATATTTTGACAAACTTCATAACGTTTTTAGTTGAACTTTGAAAAACTCAAACATTTACCGAGTTCAGAAAATTGTAAATGTAGAAATATATACTTTTCATAGTTTTTTTTTTCCATGGGGGGAGGGGCCTCGGCACCCATGGCCTCCCCCTTGAATCCGCCATTGCCTATTGGGGTCAAATTGTAAATAAAGACGGAGCCATAAAATGGGTTATAAAAATGAATGTAACTTTAGGAAAAGCATACTTTTGTGTCAGACGTAAAACAGTAAAGTTAATAGAACTTCTACGCTAATAAATAATACTTCTAACTTTCTATAAATTTATAAGTTGAAGATATATTGTTTAATAACTTATATGTATAGTTGCAATTATACGCAGTACTTAACTGCACATTCTAAGTGCATTTAATAAAAATCAGAAAACTGAAAAAAAAGAAGTTTTATAGCAATTTCACTGCACTTGTGATGTATAAAATTATCAATATAAAAGTATATAAAGTATAGAATTTGGCAGAAGAGGCATATTTAAACTGACGAATACGAAAGTGCAGAAGATTAGAATTCTTTTTATAGCGCAAGTAATTGAAGTTGGTTGCAGTCTCCTTCAGAGTAAATACTACTAAAAATAAACCTTACTGGACTACGCTCCGGAATCTGCGTCAAAGGAAACGCACCCCTAAAACATTAAAACTATAATATATTCGTATAAACGAGAGAGAGAGAGAGAGAGAGAGATTCTGTTACCATCCTCAGTGCTATAAAAAAGTACTGACGGGATTCTTTAACCCTTTCGGCGGCTACGGTTAGGTTAGGTTACGTTAGGTGCAAAATGAACACTGAATGGGTTAACCTACTTCGCGACATTTAAGATCATATGATGGAAGGGACTTACAGATTCACTTGGGATCCAAAATGAGGGGTCGCTGCATAATCTGGACGCAGAGGACTGTCTTCCATCCATTTATTCTCCAGACCCAATGTCATTTAACTTCACTGATCGACGGGAACCGATTTTACGACAATGGTCACGACGTAGCCCGCCTCCTCAGTGCTATAAAAACAACTTAATACTGAAGATCATAGTTATGAATTGTACTTAAAATATTACGCACATACTTGATCAATAAGTTACTTATCAATTATAAAACAAAAGTAAGCTAAAATTATTACATTGAACAAGTCCATGATAAAATTACAATTTTGAATATAAAGTATAAGAAGAGTTAATGAGTTTTAAAACGAGTAAAATAAATGGTAAAAATCACAGAAATGAAGCGAGTACAAAATGTCACGAGTGAATCACAAAAGGGAATAATCATCAAATCTGGGTAGCTGGTTGGTTGGAAACTTAGTTGGTTAGTGCAACTATTTTAAAATGTTAAGGTTGTTAAAGGAAGTAAATAAAGGGTGATCCAGAGAAATGGGACCCAAAAGAAACCCCTGTAACTCTTAAAGTATAAGTCCTTTTATAAAATCATACGCATCATTCGAAAGAGGATAGTTACAAGTTTGTACAGGATTGTATAGGTTTTGACAATACAAGACAAGATAAGATACAAAACAAAATAAAAGTGTTAGTTAAAACTAACCCTTCAAGATGACTGCATGGACTGTGGAACAGCTGCGTTTCATAACTGAGCAATATTATGAGCATGGAAGAAGTGTAGTTTCAGCTCAAAGATCTTTCAAGACAAATTTTCAGATGTCAAAATCACCTTCTAAGAAAGTAATCCGTCGGTGTGTCAGAAATTTTTCCCTAACTGGCAGCATTGGAAAAAGAAAACCAACTGGAAGAGTGCGCACAGCAAGGATAGACGAGATCATTAACAGTACTCATGAAATTGTACAGGATAATCCTAACATAAGCATCAGACGTGCTTCTCAGCTGTTAGGAGTTGGATATGGAACAACACACTGTATATTCAAGCAAAATTTAATGCTCTTTCCATATAAAATTCAAACAGTGCAACAACTAAACGATGGAGATTTCGCACGAAGACGACAATTCTGTCAATGGATCCAACAGAAGGTAAATGACACCACCAATTTTCTAGCAACTTTGATTATGTCAGACGAAGCCCATTTTCACTTGAATGGAACTGTAAACAAACAAAATTGTCGTTTCTGGGCAACAGAAAATCCATTGAATATTACCGAAGTCCCGTTGCATAGTCAGCGTGTAACTGTTTGGTGTGGTCTTACTGCATCTCAGATCATAGGGCCGTACTTTTTCGAGGATTCCACCGGAAACACGGTCACTGTAAATGGTGATCGCTACGAAAAAATGTTGACCGATTTCCTTATTCCTAAATTAAGAGATCTTTGTCTAGAAAACCACTGGTTCCAACAAGACGGAGCTACCTGCCATACCACGAGGAACTGCATGGCAGTTTTGCGTCAAACGTTTCCAGGCGAGTTAATCTCAAGATTTGGAGACGTTGAATGGCCCGCAAGGTCTCCGGAATTTTCTCCCTTAGATTATTATCTCTGGGGATATTTAAAGAGTAGGGTCTACAGAAATAACCCAACGACCTTGCAAGAATTGAAGGCCGCCATCACAAATGAGATACAGGCCATACCACCGCACACTCTTGCAAAAGTGATGCAGAACTTACAAGCGAGAACACTGGAATGCTTGGCAACTAATGGAGCACATTTGAAAGGAGTCATTTTTAAAAAATAAATATTTCATAATAAACTTGTAACTCTACTCTTTCGAATGATATATAGTTTTTATGAAAGGAATTAAATATTAAGAATATTTGGCTTTTTTTTATGGGTCCCATTTATCTGGATCACCCAGTATATTCATTCATATCTGGTATGTGTTTAAAAATCATTATGGTCTCTAAAAGGGAAAGATCCTATTTATTAGATTGGGCAATGATGAGGAATTAGTTAAGTTTAATAGGATGGTTACGTTTATGGGGTAGGAATGTTCACTAATATTAGAGTGTGATGGACTGGAAACTGTTTTTAATGCGACTGCACAATCCTATATGCTTATCGATTCAAAGTTGCAACTGATGAGTAGTCAGACCAACATAAGGCGATGTCACAAATGTACAGTATTTATAAATGGTCGAGGAACGAAGGTGAGCGTTTCCTGTATCTTCAATATTTCGTATGAGTTAGGAACTTTTGCGAATGGAGTGATTTGACTTAGTATAAAAATAAGTTTTTTTCTATTCGACACACGAAATTCTAAAAATTTAGAATATTCTAAAGTTTAGCTAAAGTTTCTGAGCCTTGACGAAAAGAACACGTTTGCTAAATTTCGTTTAAACTTTCGTTAGTAAACAAACAGAATGGCATATACTGTAGAAGCTCTGAACATTCGAGTATAGTATTTAATTAATTAATTAGGAAAAAAAACCTAGCCTATGCCACAGGCTAGGCTAGGCTAGGCTTTTGTGTTCTTATTTGTATTGTTTTTAAGCCTAGGCTACCAAACATAGTCTATAATTAGCCCTTAAAGTTAGGAGAATAGGCTTTTCAAAAAGCCTAGTTAAGCCTAAATCACTGTTAAAACTCTACTTATTCCTTCAAAAATTAATAATATGCATCTAATTTTATTTATACTCACAAGTGTTGTGCAGCTTGTTCCACAATTAACATTAGTTATTAATATATCTTTATAATGTTATCAATCATATACAAAAAATTATTCTACAACTTGGCCCTACGTTAGTCAGTTTGTTTGTAAACAAAAAACCTGCTAAACTTTTAGGTATATCTCTGAGCTGATTACGAAATTCTAAAAGTTTAGACAAAAAGTAAAAATTTAGACACTTTCTAACATTTCATGACGAATAAGAACGCGATATTTTGCTAAAAGTTTAGCAACTTTTTGCCGAATAGAAAACGCCCGAAGTTGGTATTGTTTCAACAGTGAGTTATGCTTGGTTGGAGTTAAGTTTATAGGAAATTTCACCATGATAAGTACATTGTAAACAACAGGCATGGGTAACCCCCGGGCCGCGGTCCAAATCCACCCCGCGAATGCTTTTAATCCGGCCCGCCTCCTTCCGATCTAAATTACTAAGGACGGTACGGCCCTCTTGATTTTTCTAATACAAAAAAATTGCAGAATTAAAATTTAATTTGAACTGCAGTGCCAATATCCGTGAGGAGCAAAATGTAAAATAGAAAATTTTATATTTCGATATGTAACATATGACTATATAATACCTTTATTATTACCTACCAAAAATAAATTAGCAATATTGCGCCCATTAGCTGGTAATTACTAAAGGCAGCGCTTGAGCAAATATTTTCCCATTTTCAATGGTACTTCTTTATATTCAAACATTCATTAGCGAATGAAAATTAAAAAAAAAAAAAATCAAGTATAACAGTGGAAACAGATGGCAAACTAAGTTAAGATTTTTAATAATACTTGTTGAAAAATATGCCTGTGGCCCGCAAAAAACTTCAACTTTCAGCTTGGCCCACCACTTAAAAAGGGTACTCATGCCTGATGTAGAACATTAAGTCATGTTTAATTAATCCTGCCAAAAAACAAAATAAATCTTTATATATAAGTTAATCAATCAAATATTATACGTATAGTACTTACTCAGTTATCCGTGATATAGGGGGCGGTCCATGATCATGGATAACCGGATTTCACAGTTAATTCTGTACACCCCGCCGGTGGGTGGGAAGTGCAGCCGCTGCTGCCCGCCACTCGTGACTGGCGTCCCACCTCGCGCGCCACCACACACAGAGTATTATTCTATTATAGTGTAATATACAATTAAGTAGTTTGTACTCAACACAAGACGTGAAGATCATCCATTCCCGAAGATTGTAACCCCTCCCTCCACGGTGTTAGCGGACGGAGAGGATACATCCCGATAAACACCGCGCCGAATCACGGATAAGTCACAACGATCACAATTAGTAAACCACGGTTAACTCGATCACGGATAACCGCATCAATACTGTACAGAATACGTGTAAAAAAAGATGTCGTACGTATACGATCACGTTAACCATTTTTTTTTAACATCAGTAATTTATTTACAGTTGGTTGACACTGTAAAAGAATTATATTAATGTACAAAAAAATGGTTAACACGATTCATTCCGTTGAAATATGCATAACGAGAAAAAGTTACATTCAGCTAAAAGAACTCGTTTTGCTCTTCTCGAACTTTCATACATACAGCACTTGATAAAACGACTAATTTTCAGCGACATATTCGTACCGCAGAAATAACTTATTATTATTATTAGAGACATTTTTTATCCGAAAAATAATCATCGATTTTTACAGTCGATAATTGAGTATTTAACATTGTACGAATCTGGTCCGCAAATGAGTGGAGCAAAACTAAATATTCATGGAAATTCCGATTTGATGCTTCTTTCACACACGCAACAACCTCTCTCTTTTTTTATATAATAATAATAATAATAATAATAATAATAATGAGAGAGAGAGAGAGAGAGAGAGAGAGAGAGAGTGTCAAAAGCAAATATACTCTTTCGGTTTTTCTATTGTTTTTGATTTGTTAATAAAAGTTAATAAATAATAACAGATTTATTGAATCAAAATATATTTAGAATAGTGTTGCTTTCCACTTTGCATCATGAAAAGTTGACTCACGTTCTCGCATTCCAGTGATGAGTTTTTTGCCATTTATTCTTAAGGACAATCATTGTGGTGTCTATTTACTTTATGAACCCTTTGTGTGTGTGTGTGTGTATATATATATATATATATATATATATATATATATATATATACTAAAACCCTGTGGAAAAGGACGAGATATTTTTTTACTCGCAAGTAAAATATAAAAAGCTAAAAATTTGAAACTGTGAAAGTAATCCCAAGTTAAAATAAATAAAAGTAATGAAGCCACTCTAGGAACGTTGGCTATCAAAACCCTGACCAAGCCGTTGAGAGAGAAAGGCGTATAGAAGGCTCATCCTCCTACATGTGGAATATGTAAATTGGTGAGATTTTTCTTAATGCGTTAAAGTTTTGGAACAAAATTTAACAAATTTGAAGAAAAATTGTTGAGACTATATGCATCCTTGTTTCCATCAAACGTTATTGAATTATTAATAAAGTAGGGCTCTAACCGATTTTTTGCTCCATACACTGTAGCTAATAGTTTAATATTATTGAAGTTATGGTTGGAAGAAGAAACGTGGTCGAAAAGTCAGCTTTCCCAAACTGTCGTACCTATGCTGATAATTGCGTCTTTTCAAATCTAGTCTTCCCAATATAACTTATCACAGTTACGTCATACCATGTAAAAAGACTCGGTTCATTATTGTTGTTATCTTTAGGGAAGGTGGGAGTAACAAGGTTTTTTTCAATACGTTTCTGCTTTCAATGACTACATTTAAATGTTTATTTTGTAATCTAATCACTGGAAATTTCCGCGAGTGTATATTTACTATCAAGAGAGAGTCAATTTCCTTACTTAGACTATTTATGATAACTATTTACTCTCTTAGGAAAAGCAAATGCATCGTGCGTTCGTTCCAATATTAAATAGAATTTAAGCATTTAAAAACTTTATATTTTTTCTCGTAAAAGCTGACAATATATATTTAATGTAGGCTTTCATAAATAAATATTTATTTTTAAGCAAATCCCCAACGTTCACTCAGATAGTTAAGGGTTTGGTGGCCTTGTGGTTAGAGCGTTTGGTCGGATTGGCTCGTTATTCTCGAGTCACTGGTTCGAATCCTAGAGCTACCCCAGGAATGAATGAATGCGAAAGAGCATGTATAAAAAACTCTCTCATCATACATTAACGTCTAGTGGCCGAGGGAATAACGTGGCGGCTCGCAAAATTCTAATATTCAATGACATCGGATCGAATCCCACCGAGGTAAAACAAATTTACTTCAAATGTATTTAATCTTAAAACTGAGGTTGCTGTTAGTATGTCGTTCTTGATTAACAAAAATAATATGCACGTAATTACGCTCGACTAATGAAAATGAAATGGAATTTATTTGACATTTCCTCCAATTGATGGCGTCACCCACTTCGATAAAATTAATTCCTTAAATGTCCTACTTTCATGAATTGGTTTAATTCGAAAAGAGCGTTCAGTGCACGTTTTCGAGAAGTTTTATTCGTTATTAATGGAGAGACAAATGAGCTCTCTCAATTTAGTTCTTTATATATACTGTATACTCTTTGAGAGTTCATTATAATCCTATTCGAGTTCACGAAATGCCCCAAAATTTACAGTGATGGAATAGGCAAATTTAATAGGCTACGGAGGTGAAATGTTTCTTTGTTTTTTTGCTGGTGCAACTTTTTAACAGAAATAAAACTTTTGCAGTATCCTAACTTTTGGAACGTCTCCAAATGTCCATTAAAAACGATTTAATTTTTTCCAAATAAATGGAATCACGGTGTTTACAAGTTCTAAGAGCAAGGCCAGTGATAACTCCTCACTTAGTGCTTTCAGAAATGGGAAGAGTAAGTGTGTAAGTAAGAGTCTGGGTGAGTCACCTTTCTATGTATAGTAAAGGAAGGTCTATCTAAAGTCCTTAGAATCATTACATATAAGAAAAGAAGCTTGTTATTTGTCTCAGCCTGGAAAGTAAATTTTATAGATGGAGAAATACTACTTATCCGCTCTTACAATTCTTCAATATTAGTATTTTTATGTATAAGCGAAAGTGTCATCCGCGTATAACCACCACTCTGCCGTGCAAAGGAAAAAACGCATGTCACAATTTGGTCAAAATTGAGTTAAGACCATGGTGGGGTCGGTAAGCCATTTCTACATCTCTATGCAAAGGAACAAGCGCACAAATCCAGTTTATATTGGTTAAATCAATGAAAACGTAAGTCCATTTCCACTAAATCCCATCTCTTCCAGTGAAAAAACACGCAAGTGCCAAATTCGCTCAATATATACGCGTATAATAAAATGATTTCTGCTGAAAACATTGTCATGAAGTTGCAATTATTATGCATTGGTAAAATTAGTGCAAAAAAATGAATTGCTGATGTTTTCAACGCTAAACTTTGAAAGACATTTTCTCAAAACTACACCCAGTGGACTTACGTGTTTCTTCTTTTTTACGGTAGCACTGTAGGCTCTTTTCCGTTCTATCCCAGCAACAAAAAATTAAATTATATATTATTTTCTAGTGTAGTTTTACTTGCTGAATTCAATAATATATATCTTATTTTGGAGAAATTAATAACAAAAGAGTTATAGTCCGTTTATTTTATTTAAAAGTAGAGATTGCATTTAAGATTTCAATAAAAATGTCCTTTCCTTTTTGTCTTCTCATCCACAGAAATTCACATAAATAAGAATCTATCATATTTCTAGATGTTCCCCACTGTCTCTTGTTCCTGTTTAGCTAAATTCCATAAGCCTTCGATGCGCTGGGTATGGGCACCAGTTAATGGATTTATGAAATTTTCGCTGTGATTCACCGTTAAATGTGTATAATTGTAACCTTCCAAATTTTCCAAATTACTATAGGCTTTCCACATATCGGATATGATGGTGGTGCCTGGCTTTATATTGAGTTTTATACAATTTTCTAATGTTGCTCGATCTCTTTTTGGTACCGCATACAAGAAACATTCCTCCGTCTCTCGGCAAATGCCACCAAAAACCCATTGTTCTTGTAGCATACGACCGCGGTTGTACTTTCTCTTCGAATAGAGAGTTTCATCCATTTCCACTGTCATATTCGGGCCACCTATGACTGCAGGATTCTTCAATAGTGAATCAGCACAAACCTGCAACATAAAATTAGTTCAAGTAGGTTGTTAAGTTAAGTTAGGTTAGGTAGTGTGTTAATTTCCTTTTAACTTCCCTCTCGCAGGTAATTATTATAATCAACTATAGTGTTGTAATTCATCTGAAGTTCCTTTTCACAGAAATGGATAGAGGTATATTCCATAGCCATGAATAAATAAATAGAACTATTTTCTTGAGTGGCAGTTGACTTCCTTCCAGCCATGTATCTTTTCGTACACCAATTTCTATTCTGCATTTACTTTTGTTGCATATCCACCTACTTCTCTCATTGTTGATATTAAGTATCATTTGATGTTTTCTCCTGCACAATTTTTCTGACGGAATTATTTCAGTGTTGAAAGAAATTAATTGCTTCTTTTTCACACGTTATTTCTTTAACTATGTTTATGAAATTCCATTTATCATCCATAACAGTATCGACAAAAGAGAAAAAAATTAATAATTATAACCATAACTAATTAAAGCACGAATACTTTCTCCAAAATAAAATATATATTATTGAATTCAGCAAGTAAAACTACACTAGAAATTGTTGCTGGGGTAGAACGGAAAAGATCCGCACTGTATACCTGAAACAAGGGAATCAAACAACAAACGTTCAAAAAAATCCATATAAAGATTTGATAAACTAGAGGGGCGGACTGGGAAGGGCTTGTGTGCTCCTGAAACCTTCCCTGGTTTTTCCCTTAATGTTTGTATTAAATTTAACTTGGTGCAGACTGCCCTACCTGTTTAGGCGTGTATAAACGAACATAGAACAGACACACATTTCCCTACATATATACTGTAAATAGAGATATATATATATATATATATATATATATATATATATATATATATGTATGCTTATGATGGCTTTGCAAATATCTTTTCAACTTTATAACTTACCGATAAACTTTACTTCTTTCGCCAGGTGATGCGTAACAGCGTGAAATATTTCCAAACTCGTGTGAAAATTTTTCTGCCTCCTACGAATGTGACAATGCATTGCTTGAGCCTCGACGGTTTCTAATCTATAATTTACCTACGCTAATTCACTGCAATGATATATACTTGCCAATATTTTGAAAAGCAAAAGCGGTAGGATTTGTAATCAAGGCCAGGTGGCCGGTGGGGTCCGGGAAATTTTTGAAAATCTAGCCTTATATGATTCACTCTAGTGCATTTCGAGCATAAAAGGTTTGATATTATTTGTAGAATAGGCAGTAGAATAGACTTCAAATCGGTAGGATTGACAAGTATACTTTATAATATATAATTTCACTTCAAGTGTAACTTGTTCTTTCTGTTTTTTCTCAGCAGAAGGTACTTTACAATCATTTTGTTTTTGCCTCATTATGAATTAATTTTATGAGTAAAATTAATGAACAATAACACAACAACAACAATTCAACACAACGAAATGGCGACGGGAGATAACTGCTAGTTCCCGTGGCAACCTCCAGGCGTACGATGAGCAATGTTGACACAAAACAGCAGTAATGCAATGCGAAACAAGGTATTAATTGGAGACCGACGTTAACACGAAACGACGTTGTGCGGGACAACGTTAAACGAGGACTTTCTGTATATATATATATATATATATATATATATATCAGTGGCGACTCCTGCACTCGGGCTTCACGGACTGAGCCTGAGAGGCAAGGGGAAGCATGAGAGATAAAATTGTGTATTTATAGATTTAAGTTTTAAAAAAAAGTTTTGAATACAAATTGTAAAAATGTGTTTTGGCTGGTAGTATGTTACTATTTTTCTGTCTAGCCTTCGTTACGCAAGCAAATTTTGAACGCATTTAGATACCCTTACTACCTATAAAAAAACTATATTGACACATTAAGTTTTCGTGTAATCTTTCAAGATTCTTTACTCGGGCGCAAGACATTACGCCCGAGAAAGTATAAGTAATATCATATATTTAAAGTTCTTTTAATGAATAATTATTTGCTCGCATACGGTTACATAATAGTCCTTCTTCTAATTCTCATTAAATAAAATACGTTTTTCCTCCTATTAATTTTTTTTATAAAGAAAAAAACATTTCAACTCGGGCTTATATCCTTCGGCCTTGTAGAGGCACAATTTTTAATTCTGGCGATACATGGTAACTTTTTACGTTTCGATAAGCGTGCCTTCAACTGCCTTGGGCGGCGGTACAGTTTGAGTTCTGTCGCAATGTGAAGTTGTTCGCTTTTCTTAAATAATCTGACTTATTTTTAATATTATAAGTATTCTGAGAAGTATAGCCCACCCATGGAGGACATAGTGTTATCATTAAAAGAAAACCACAAAGCTCATTCAGCTCCTTCTTACCATACCTGTAACTTCTGTTTCAAATGAAAGAAATTTCTCTGTTCTTGATCGAATTAGATCATATTTAAGAAACACAATGGCTCAAGAACGGCTCTCGTCCCTGGCTAGGATTTCAATTGAAAAAGAAATACTTATTGATTTAGAAAGCAAAAAGGAATTACATGACCGAATATTAAAGGAATTTGCTTTAAAACCAAGACGCTTGGACTTTATGTTCAAGTAAATAAAATCCAAATATTTTTTTACCGAGGTATGTATTTATTTATTTTATTGATAATCTTAAGTTATTGTCATGCATTTAAGTGTCAGCTCATATGTAGACTTGAAAATTTAAAAAGAGCCCGAGTAGTCTTAAAGAGCTGGAGTCGCCACTGATATATATATATATATATATATATATATATATATATATAATGCTTAGAAAATCACCGATATACACATCAGGGTTGTCTAAAAGTCACGATAGGGTTGACTTTATTCTTACAAAGCTTGTAACTTAGCAAACCCACAAATTTATGCTGTCAACGCACATGACTGAATCTAATACAAAACTTGTTGCTATTCGAGGTATGCAGTTTGAAAAGAAAATCGTTGTAAAAATCATAAAATAAATATATTCCACCCGATCATGATTTGTACACACACACACACACACACATATATAGGTTTATAAAAAATTCGAGTTTTTTGATATTTCTGGAAGCCAAAGCCTATTTCATATTTCACTGGTTTAGGAAGAGGCAAAAGAGACGCCAAAGTTAAAAAAAAAATTTGTTTACCGAAAACTTGCTCGTGGAAGAAAAAGAAAATGACAAATAATTAAATATTGAAATTAATTAATGGCTAAATATATAAATACATTACATAGTCTATGTATAGTAAATGTATATGGTGCAGGTGTAAACAAAGATGAAAAAAGTTAGGACATATACCTTCATGATATATATATATATATATATATATATATAATATATTATATATATATATATATATATAAGGGCTGTGCGGGTCTATCACTTTCGGGTCGGGTCGGGTCATTTTTCTAATTTACTTCGGGTCCTGGTCGGGTACGGGTCCGGGTCGGACCCGAAAGTTCACTTTCAGGTCCTGTCGGGTCTTTCAGTATGTGACCCGGGTCTGGGTCGGGTCCATTATTAAAAATGTAGTAATTATAATCTGGTATAGGATAGGTAATAAGACTGCTACCGTAGCTACATTAACATGTTTTCTGAAACATAGTAAGACATTATATGGCTATACGGTAGTAGCCTAACCATATATATTAATTATCCGATTTTGGAAATGTTTGAACATGCACTGCTAAGGGGCAAAGCACTGTACGATGTATGATTGCTCTCTTCAGCCCCCTTATTCTAAATTTTAATTAATTTTGTGAAAACAAATTCTATATTTTTTTGAGTGAACTCAAATGGAGATTATCATCATCTTGCATTAAAATTAAATACTTTGTTTATCTTAAAAAACAAAAATAAAACCGATAATATGAAATAATTAGTCATTTGGTAGTAATATTGTCTTTATATTTTGAGGGCAACATATTCTGTGAACTCCTTTAAAACAGATATTGATATAGCGGCATAGCCTATACTAATTTCTCCTAGAATCTAGATTGAAAGTTGTGGCAAGACAGGAGAGAGATTTCTGAAGTTTTAACTGTTTTTTTTTATTTTGAATATACACAGTATCTATATATATATAATATATATATATATATATATATATGCGCGCGCTTCTTAATTGAAATTTTTATTAGGAGTTAGGACTATTCTACACTATTTTATTTGAGAAGACTTTGTTCCCCAACACCGTTAGATCGCAAACACAATACTGAATCTAATAATGATTACGAAAGAGAATTTCTTTGCGGGTTCAGAATGAAGCTTAGAGCGGAGAACAATCTTTCAACGCTAACTTGTGTGCACGGAGAAGACAATGCTACCAAGGCTGCCTGTTTTAATTCTCCTCCCATTTCCATCCACCATTTCATGGGATATATATATATATATAGAGAGAGAGAGAGAGAGGAGAGTATATACAGGGTGGCGCAAAAGTCAGGAACCATAGGAACATTTTATTAAATTACACTGGTATGCATATGAATTTTTTTTGTCTGCTGTGAGGGTTTTTTCAACTCATATTATATAATTCGACCATGCTGAATTCGAAAATGACATTGGTTTTCCTCAATCAGGTCAGGTTTTTCTCTATTGGCCATTTATTATAAGTCCAATTTTATCCCCAAATTTATTGATTTTTTTAGCTTAAACACTGTAGATACGAGTAATATTATAAGAACATTCGTGAAAAATGAAAACATTGTGTGAATAAATACTTTTATTCATACAATGAATATGGAAAAAAGTTTATTGAGGAAGGAATGAAGTTTTTTTGGCTTTCCGTCTGTGTTTTTCTTCGGGCACGTCTCGCTTCAAACACCAGCAATAGTCCGCCAGCATATTGATATCCCAGTTTCCCTGGTACCTCTCTTCCATTATTTTGATATCTTGGTGAAATCGTTCACCCTGTTCCTCACTATAATCCCCGCAATTTTCAGGAAATAGTCCAAGTGGGACCACAAAAAGTGCATTTTTATGGACATGCGCGACCCATGAGCTTTGAAAGCTTCCATCAAATTTTCGACAACGGACTCGCTTGCCAAGAAAATCAGTGACAACTGATTTGAATGCCTGCCAGGCATTCTTCTCAGTTGGAGTCATTGCGTTTTCGAACTGAGTATCCTTGATCAAAGTTCGAATTTGAAGACCATCAAAAACCCCAGCATTTAGTTTAGCATCAGATATATGAGGAAATTTACTCTCGAGATATCGGAATGCTGAACCCTCCTTATTCATTGATTTGATGAAATTTTTCATCAAGCCCAGCCTAATATGAAATGGTGGGAGCAAAATTTTTGTTGGTGGTACAAGGGGCACTGAAACGACATTATGCGACCCAGGTTCAAAATTCTCTCTGGATGCCCATTCACGCTGTGCATAGTGCTTCTCATCCGCTCGGCTATCCCATTTGCAGAGGAAACATGGGTATTTCGTGTATCCCCCTTGCATTCCCAATACAAATGCCACAATCTGAAAAAAAATGAAAATATTTAAAGAATTTAGAGAATTTGTTCTATCAGATAAAAAAATCTATGCATTGGACTGTATCACTTCTGTGGGGAAGTTAAGTGTTCTTATACGCTCTCAAATAACCTTTGGAAAAACAACATAGTCAATAGCAATAGTTTACTTATGATATTAGTATTACCTTCAAATCTCCACAGATCCTCCAGTTATGTTGGTCGTATACGAGAGCATCCAGTAAAATTTTCATGTTATCGTAGCTCTCAGTAAGTTGTACGGAATGTGCTACAGGGACTGATGCAACCCTATTCCCAATGTTGAGAAGTACTGCTTTCAAACTTCGTTTAGACGAGTCTATAAATAGCCTCCATTCTGATGCGTTATATGGCAGGCCCAAGGATTCGATTAGCCCCTCAACATTGCAGCAGTACACTAAGGAAGAGGTATTTTCGTGCACTGCAAAAAACTTGCGGAATTCTTCCTCTCGTTTCCTATACAGGACAATGTTGTTCCCGGAGCCAGCAAGTTGTCCTCTCGAAGTCGTGAGCCCAAGATCTCGGCAGCTAATTTGGAAAGTCCTAAATCCCTGGTAAGATCATTAAGTTTGGCCTGGTTGAGAGGCCTCGGCTCATTTGAAGCGGTATTTTGAGGTATATACGACTGGGACTGGTCATTGGCATTGGTCATTGATTCATCATCAGAATCATCGAAGTCCAGGGTTTGAGGTGGGTCGGGTATTGGAATTCCAGGACCATGGTGTACAGGTCTCATAGCAGAAGGAATGTCAGGGTATACAACAATGTGTTTATTCTTCTTGTTAACTCCTGAAAATAGAAACACAGAAACATGGATACAAAACTTGCATATGAAATAGAAGAAGCATTCAGACAGTGGCGGCTCGTGAGGGAAGACTGCGGTCTGTAAGATATGAAAGAGGTCGATGGAGTCTGTATATTTTCTTTCTTTTTCATTCATATTGTCCCTTCGGGGACAATATGAATGAAAAAGAAAGAAAATATACAATCATTGTATATGTAAATGTAACTTGTATAACAATATGTATGTGCAAATGTATTTTCTATAACAATATGTATATGTAAATGTATGATTACCATTATGGTGAATATTATGATATGGTGAATATTACATTATGGTGAATATTATGTCAAGTTTCATACGAGGATTTCAAAATATTAAGAAAAATAAATTTATAAGCCCACCTTGGAGGTTTGTCATGCAGAAATAGCAATCTGTCACGTGATCCTTTCCTTCTCTCCAAATCATGGAATTCCAAAAGGCAAAGATTTCGCTCTGCCTTTGCTCCATCTTCTCAAATTTTCAATGCACGTCTTGCAGCACATATGAGGGGCGAAATTTTTGTCCTGGTCCCCTAGCTTAATTCCAAAGTTTGCTCTATACATTGTCTTCACAAATTTAGTGATTTGGGACTGGTTATTTGGCATGGTAACCGTCCCACATATGTAGCAGAATCTATTGGGATCATTTTACACGCTCTATTCATTATGAAATATTTTATCTATATGCCTGAAAAGTAAAAAAAGATATTATACAAGTGAAACAAGTGATGATAGATGTTACTGTTCCAATTCCGCTTTGACAAAATCACGAAAAATTCTATTTTACTTATGAGGCCATAGCCGGATAACCTGAGCTGATTGAGAAAAACGGATTGCAGATTCGAAATCAGCAGGAAAAACTCGATAAGGATCACTTACAAAACCCTTGACAGCAAAATTGATGCATACCAGTGTTATGACAAATGTTCGAAGTGGTGGCCTTCCACTTGGAGACACTTTCTGACGCGCTGAATGCATGATGTTTGAACATTCCTTAACACATTGGTACTGATTTTGGCACACTCAGATGTGATTTTATCCTTCAGAGAAGGACGGATTTGAAGATGACGGAGAAAGAAAATACTCGCTAACACAGTCATTCCTAGGAATTTGCGAGATAGTATCCGCGATATCGCTTACTTGAGATTAAAATTTAGCAAACTAAATGTAAAAATGGAACATCTTCCGATCACTGCCCAAGAACAGTTGATTGACATCAGGGAAGATACAAGTTTACGAACCGAATTTCAACAGAAAAACTGTGCACAACTGGTGGATTGGATTAAAAAATGAGTACCCAGACCTTACATTTGGATCTACATATCTGTGTGAGGTGTCTTTTTCTGCTATGATAGGTATTAAAACCAAGAATTGAAATAAACTGAACTTGGAACCGGACCTTCGAATCGCTGTATCACAAAGTGTCAAACCAAGATTTTCAGAAATTATGAAGCACAGTCAGCCACATTGTTCTCATTAAATTATATTGGTAAGTATATCTTCACCCTATCGTATTTCTGTTACAAGTATACTATTAACTTACTAGTAAATAATGAAAGGATGGATATATATATATATATATATATATATATATATATATATATATATATATATATATATATATATATAAATAATCTTCATGTTCATTAGGGGTGCGTGTTATTTATTTTGCCGATTAAAGGGTGGGTGATCAAAAAAGTTTGGAGACCACTGACCTAGGCGGCCATTCGACGGGCCCTCGCCGTCCGATCCACTTGCTTGGCAATGTTTCAGTTAAAGAGCTCCGGACGATGGTTGCGAAATTTGGTGGTGCACCATCCTACTGAAACCACATCTCTGCCCGTTCTGTCAATGGGCAGTATGAGTATTAGAAATGTTTGCAACATATGCAGATATGTTTCACCTGTTACATTGCCGTCGAAAAAGTACGGACTAATTAACCGATCCCCCAGAGCGCAGCCCACATCATAATTCGTGGATCGCATTGCACATGTCGTTCCTCCATCCAGTGGGGGTTCTCACTGACCCAATAGCGTGCATTATGCCTATTGACACGACCGCTGAGGTGAAATATCGCTTCGTTGCTGAACATGATCCTTCGTTGAAGCTGTCGATGTTGTAGAAACCACTGGCAGAACTCTACACGACGGTGTGTGTCGTCACCGTGCAGTTCCTGAACGAATTGGACTTTGTAGGGGGTGGAAACGATTTGTTGTAAGAATTCGTTGAATGGATCTTCTGGAGACACCCGTTTCCTGGGATAACCTTCTTAAGGACTTACGTGGGCTGTTTTCGAGGTGATTGAGTATCATTATTCATTAGTGATGTTGCTGCATCGGTTGAACTTTTTGGCCGGCCACTACGCGGCTGATCATGAACACTTCCCGTTTCTTTGAAGCGAGTGAACAGTTTTCCAACTGATGCCTGAACAACTGGCGGTCTCTCATGGTATTTGTCATTAAAAGCAGTAGCAACTAATGGGTGTGTTACCATGCCTTACACACATTAAAAGTATCTCCACCCGTTCATCTATTGTCATTTTCTGTGACATAGGTTCAACAACAAATCTGAAAAGAACAAAACACATATTAAAACACAAATTATTAAAATGTGCCTATGGTTCCTGACTTTTGCGCCACCCTGTATACTATATATATATATATATATATATATATATATATATAACCTTTGGTTAGCTTCTGCCCGAATTATTCATTCTGACGAAGGTCAGGCTTTTCACTCCACCTTAGACCTACAGTTTAACGTGGAATCTGAACCATACCCCACCAGCAGCCCAGCGTTTTAATCACTAGGCCACCACCCAGGGTACCCATTTATCTACCAACCACTTTTTTATTTTATTGTGTGAAAGGATGAACAGCTGGGTTTTGCTGCGCGCCGCCTGCCGTCACCGGGTTTCGAACCCGGGGCCGATGGATTCGTAGTCAGCGACGCTAACCACTACACCACCGAGGCGCATATATATATATATATATATATATATACCTTGCCCGACCCGTCAAAAAATGATGGGTTGGAGTTTGCAAATTCCCCCAGGTGGCCCCGCACTTCCTTCAGCGAGCTTTGTTCACCAAACTTCCCCCTTCATCATAAAAGAAAAACCAAATCAAAATACATAACAAAATACATACAAACGAAAATATGTACAAAATACCAAAACAGGCCAAAATACATCCAAATACGTTGCAAATTCATCATGCATTACTGCTTAATTTTACTGATTTTGATTCTCACTAATCAATCCAATATTTCATGATATATTACTAGGGGCACTCAATATGTTTTGCCCCTTTTTTTTTCTTAGCTAAATAATAGGCCATGGGGCCGAAATGTCTTTTGGGCCGTAAGTTTGAACTTTCTGCGCTTCACATAATCGGATTTTTCCAGTTTCAACCTCCCCTCCTTGTATAAAACCGCTTTTAAACGCCCCTGTATAAAATCGATGGTTAACCCAGTTTCGAAAATGGCGTCTGACAGTGATGTGCGTCGTAAACAGAGAGCTGTTGACGAATTCTTAGCCGCAAAGAAGGAAACAGTTGGAAATATTCACAAACGTCTACAAAGCGTTTACAAAGATGCTGTTGTTGATCGAAGCACAGTTGGACGCTGGTCTAAACGTGTGAGATCATCGGAGAGAGGGAGAGCTAGCCTCGATGATGAGCCACGCAGCGGTCGCCCGGCATCGGCTGTGACATCTCACACTGTGTAACGTGTTAACAGCATCATTCGATCAAATCGGCGCGTCACATACAAGGAGCTATCACTGGAGCTAGGAATTAGTGAAGGAAGTGTGAATACGATAATTCAGCAACTGGGATACTCAAGTGTGTTCACGGTTGTTCCTCGTCAACTGACTGAAGATCACAAAGCCTGAGTCGTTGGTTCGATACGAGACAGAAGGGGATGACTTCCTTTCACGAATTGTGACTGAGGATGAGACTTGGGTACACCACTTTGAACTTGAAACAAAACGCCAATCCATGGAGTGGCATCACGCAGACTCCCCACACAAGAAAAAGTTCAAAATGGCTCCCTCTGCAAGAAAGGTTATGGCTACCATCTTCTGGGACATGAAAGGGGTGATTCTGCTGGACATTATGAAGAAAGGACAAACAATCAACTCAGAGGCATATATTGCTATCCTACAGAGACTCGAGATGTATAAAGCGAGTTTGACTGGAGAGAAAACTGGAAGACGTCCTTCTTTTGCACGATAACGCACCACCACACAACAGTTTGCAAACAAGAGAGGCCATCACAAAAATGCGCTTGACTGCGTTACCCCACCCTCCATACAGCCCGGATCTGGCACCTTCAAACTTCCATTTGTTTAGGCCAATGAAGGATGCTATTCGTGGAAGAAAGTTTCAGTGACGATGAGGTTGTTGAGGAGGTTAAGAGGTGGATCCAGCGGAACCCAGCGGACTTTTACCAGCAAGGAATAAAGGTCTTTTTTTCTAGGTGGAGGAAAGCCGTAGGAAAGGATGGAGACTATGTGGAAAAATAAAAACTTGTGAAAAAGGTATGTAACTACTCGTGTACAAAATTTCTGGAACTTACAAGGAAACTTTTTCATCTTTTAATAAATTTCCTTGATTCTTATCCTCAAACAAATATCAAAAGCTGGAATTAATGGAAACGGTGAATAAATCACAAGGGCAAACTTCTGCCGTTTCTTTCGCCCTTCCTTCCGCTCTTTCTGCCGTCTCCATCTTAAAATGTAAATTTTAATTTAAATCATTAACTTAATTACAAAACACAGCTTTACTCTAAATATATTTTCTACTTCAAATTTTAAATAAATCTTCTACTTCACTTCTTTGAATACGAAATATAAATAGATATAAATAGAATAGATACAAATAGATCGTAGATATAAATAAATATTTTTCCTATAATGGGATATCTTTTGCTAGCGTACCACTGTGGCAAAACAATCAATAACTTTTAGAAAAAGACTTAAATTTGAATATGTAAATCTTTTTTTTTCCTTACTTTAGCAATACTTAAAATTTGTTTCTAAAAAAAACTGTCGTCACCAATCTGCTTCACGACATACGAGTCATAAATCCAGGCATTATTATCATTATTATTACCCACACTATTTTTCTAACAGGAGAAACTGTGTTACCCACTGAAGGGGTGCTAATTTAGTATACTGTATGTAAACTATCTTATATTCGGTTGGTTTGTTCCTTTTGCATGTGATTATGAACCCATACTATTATTGTTGTTAATATAATAATAATAATAATATATTACAATCCTCAAAGCTAGCATTTGCAACCTCACTTTAAAGTTACAGGCCCCCCAACCTCCCAAGTGGGCGGTTCCCCACCTTTATCCACCACCACCACTACCACCATCACCCAGAGAAATCAGGGATTATGAACCCACACTACTGCTAAGTGCTATCAAACAGCCACTGGCTTTTATTATTAAGATAAGATTTTATATATATATATATATATATATATATATATATACTAGCGGAGCGACCCGGCGTTGCCGGGGTGGATGTTGAACGTTATATATATATATATACACACGCCCGGTTAGGTAAACTGAATGGCCGGTTAGGTTAATTGAATGCCCGGTTAGGTCAACTGAATGTCCAATTAGGTTAATTGAATGTCCGGTTAGGTCAACTGAATGTCCGGTTAGGTCAACTGAATGTCCGATTAGGTTAATTAAATGCCCGGTTAGGTCAACTGAATGCCCGATTAGATTAATTGAATGCCCGGGTAGGTTAATTGTATGCCCTTGACGATTGGTTAGGTTAAGTCGTGATATTTTCGTTAAAGCTAACGAAAATATCACGACTTAACCTAACCAATCGTCAAGGGCGTACAGATGACCTAACCTAGCATTCAATGAACTTAACCGGGTATTCAATAATTTTACCATAGGTTTCAATATATATATATATATATATATATATATATATATATATATATATATATATATACGTAATGATCTTGATGACGTCATTTAATTTTTTGAAGTTAATTAATTTATTAACACCCAGGTTCACAACCTTAGGACCTAACCTAACCTAACCTAACCAATCGTCAATGGCGTATAGTTGACCTAACCGGGCATTCAATGAACCTAATCGGGTATGCAATTTTACCATAGGTTTCGATATATATATATATATATATATATATATATATATATATATATATATGTAAAAATGAACAATGAATAATCCCTTCATTTATATAATTCTGATGATACTTCGTATATTTATATAAGCCTTATATTCTTATTCATATATTCATTTTGACATATCAAGTCCAAAATCGTATGATACGAGTTTGGCTAAAAATTTTAATTTGCTTTCTATTTTATAATTGGTGAATTATTTCTTTGCAAACTACTTAATCATTTTGTATAAAACCCAAAATCGTACAACGCTGACACAAGTTTGGATACATTTTCGATTTGCTTTCTATTTTATAATTGGTTAACTATTTCTGTTTAAACAACTTATAATCACTTTCGTAGACTTAGCTTAATAATGTAATCTTGTTCATTTTCTGTATACATTCTCTCTTCGTTGTAAAAGATGAAGTCATGTCCTGCTTAACGTTTAATTTTTAATCTTAAGCCTTTAATTTTCGCCATGTGCCTGTTTGTTTGTAATTCGTGATGGGAAGGCATATTTCATTTCCATTTTTAGTTAGCTTGGCAGATCATGATAACATCAGATCTGTCAATATACGGTTTAAATAAAATATGGCTTCCTCTTGCTTAGCAGTTTACACATTGCTTCAGCAAAAATATTTGTTTTGTCTTTAAATGTTTTGTAAAGTAAATCAGCCTATTCAGGAAAAAAAAAAGATCAGCGTTAAATAATAATGATGTGAGTAGAAAGTTTAGTATAAAAGCCCATAAAAATTTTCCAATGCAATGTTCATTCTGACTAGACTGATCTAACTTAGAGGCTGAGCGTTACCTGCAACATTTTAGCAGTAAAATATAGTAAGAAATATCTTTGTCTTCTCCTTCGAGCCTTGCTCTCTTCAGAGAACTTAGTCTTAAATAGAGAAAAATAATTTCCCGATACGTTATAAGAAGAAATTGGATAGTAGTATAGAAGAAAACTACTGCGATTTCCTATATGGTATCGGCTACTCCAGAGTAACAAATCCGTTGCTGCCACCTAACCAGAACCCCTGTCAACTTCGAACCGACCAAGGCCATAGACGGAGGGGTTAACACACACACACACACACACACACATATATATATATATATCCGTAATGATCTTATCTTGATGACGTCATTTAATTTTTAAAAAATAATTATTTAATTTATTAACACACAGGTGCACAACCTCGGGACCTAATCAACATGTGTGTGAAGTTTCATGTTTGTAACTGCGTCCTTTTATTATTATACAGGGTGTCCCATAAGTCTGGAACCATAGGGTAAAGTAAGTAATTCATGTTTTTCCGTTTATGCAAGTGTCCATGATGTCTTTGAGTAAGAAAGAACGCATCCAGGTAATTTTGCTCGTAGGAAATCGGAGTCAGAGAGAGGTCGCTGAGGAATTTAACAGATTGCCCAGAACACGCGCCGATAACACACAGCTGTGTTGGCAAACTTGTAGCAAAGTTCAGGGAAACGGGATCCATAAGAGATAAACCACGCAGTGGACCTCCGAGGACATCCACTGACGATGACACAGCCGGTACCATCCTCGCTTATTTCACAAACAGTCCCCAAAAGTCTCTTCGGCGGTTGTCCGCTGAGACAGGAGTGTCGAAAAGCAGCATCCACCGCATTCTTCAAGCACACAACTGGCATCCTTACAAACTTCAAATCCTGCAGAAATTAAGCGAAGATGATTCAGACCGACGGATGGAATTTTGTGAATGGGCTATGGAACAATGTGCTCAAAATGCCAATTTCCCGTCCACCATTCTGTTCAATGATGAGGCTGTTTTTACGCAAATGGTGAGGTGAACCGACAGAACACCCGCTACTGGTCGCAAGACAACCCCTCTGGTTTACTGCTTCAAAAGAACAAGGTGTCGCTCGTGTGATGGTATGGTGTGGCATTTGGAAAGACCGTATCATAGGCCCCTTCTTTTTTGATGACGTTGTCACAGGAAACGCCTACTTGCGTATGCTCAACGAGGAAGCATTCCTCAGTGTCTTGAACACAGATGGGGATTTCCCAACATGGTTCCAGCAGGATGGTACTCCTGCCCATTACAGCATCCCGGTAAGAGAGTGGCTGCACCGACAATTCCCTGGTCATTGGATAGGACGTCGAGGGCCTGTGGAGTGGTCGGCGAGGAGCCCCGATCTCACCCTGTTGGATTTTTATCTCTGGGGTCACTTGAAGGCGTTGGTTTACGCGGAGAAAATTCAGAGTATTGCACATTTGTGGCAGCGCATCATCAACGCATGTAACACCATCACTCCTGATACCATTCGCCGTGTGTTTGCTGGCTGGATAGCTCGTCTGCATTCGTGTATCAATAATAATGGTGAACATACTGAACACGTTCTGTGAATAAAAGCCGGTTTTTTGCCCTATGGTTCCAGACTTATGGGACACCCTGTAGATTATTATTACGGGCGGCAATGTGAAGCTCAAGATTTTCATGACTGTGTTCTTTTCTATAGTTTTATTGACCAAATAATTGAACCGACAGTAATTGGGGGTTCAATTATTGGTCAGTTAAACTATAGTCATGAAAATCTTAAGCTTCAGAAATCTTGACACAATGTGAAACTCAAAATTTTCACGGATGCGTTATTTTCTGTAGTTTAATCGCGGTGCTGGTGTCTTCGGGCCCAGTAATTTTAATTATTTAATTTATAAACACCCAGATGCACAACCTAGGGACCTAATCAATATGTGTGTGTGAAGGTTCATGTTTGTAACGGCTTCCATTTTGGAGTTATGGCTGGAACAGACAAACACACACACACACACACACACATACACACACACACACACTCGTGTGGTGCTCAAGCGCTTTCGTCTGATGACATCCTCAGGAACATTAGACGAAAGCGCTTGAGCACCACTCTGTGTTTCCTTTCCTTCGTGGTTTTATTCATCATAAATATTTTTCACGTGTTACTTTCGTGAAATAATTTTCATATACAGGGTGGGCCGTAAGTTTCCATACATAGGAAAATAAACATTTTTTTATGGACAACCATTTTTATTTATATAATATGCTCTACATGGTTGCCATTGTTTTGAAAACACATTTCAATACGTGTTCCCCACTGTTGATGAACACGCATTAGCACAGTTGACGTTATGCTTGTAATGGCGTTGGTGATACGTTCCTTTAGATGATTTATGTCTCGTATCTTTTCCTGATACACCATGGCCTTCAGTGCCCCCAAAGATAGAAATCAAGGGGGGTGAGATCTGGGATCTGGGAGGCCACTCCACAGGACCACGCCGACCAATCCAAGCATCCGGAAACTGCTGATCCAAATACCGACGCACGTATTTAAATTTTCCTATGTATGGAAACTTACGGCCCACCCTGTATATATATATATATTATATATATATATATATATACTGTATATACTTCTTTGGTAAACTTGGTTTTGCTTCCTCCCGAATTATTCATTCCAACGAAGGTTGTTTCTTGCCTCACCTTAAACCACAGCTTAACGTGGAATCCGAACCACGATGCACCACGGGTGGTCAGAAATTACCTCCCGATCAGGAACCCAGCGTCGTAACCATTAGGCTACCCAGAGTACCCATTTATCTACTAACCAATTTTTATGCGTGGAAGGATAAACAGTTGGGTGAAGTGAGCACCGCCTGCCCTCGCGGAAATCGAACTCGGGGCCGGTGGATTCGTAGTCAGCGATACTAATCACTACACCACCGACTCGTGTGTGCATATACATTTATATAATATATGAGAGAGAGAGAACTAATGCAATTACAAATCATGTAATAATTTCCACCGAATCGTGTATATATATATATATATATATAAGGGCGTCCCAAAAAAATGTATACACACTTTAAATAATTATAAAGGCAGTGTTTATTAAAATACATTTCATTTTCAAAATGTAATAGAATCTACAGACATTATTTAATTGTTTTGTCAACGCCTGTTTTCAAACTGACGTCCGTTCTGGTCCAGGCACTGCTGATAACGCGAAGCAATGGAATCGCAAATATCACGAAACATTTCGTTTGGTATTTGTGTGCATTCTCGTTCAATGGCTGCTCTCAATTCAGCGACTGTTGCAGGTTTTATAGCGTAGACTTTGTCTTTTAAGTATCCCCATAAAAAAAAGTCTAGTGGTGTGTGGTCTGGTGAACGCGGAGGGTATTCTACGAAACCCCTTCGTCCAGTCCACATCCACATCGTGCCAAGTACCACTCGCAATACTCCACTCTTCGGTCCGGATCATCTTCATTAATAGCATGGACTAATCTTGGAATGTAACTTTTCCATTGACAGCGCTTCAAAATGCGTTGGACAGACGATTCTGAAATTCCTACCTCACGACTTGCTTGCCGCACAGATTTTCTTGGACTTTGGTGATACGTTTCCAGTACTCTTTCTTGCTTTGTGGGGCTTGTCGATGTCCGTGGTCTTCCGGAACGCTTCTTGTGGACATTCTGAACAGTTCCATCGGCTTCAAACTTATCTCTAATTCGAGTGATGGTAAGTCGCGTTGGTGGATCTGTTTGAAACTCCCTCCTAAACTGTCTTTGCACTTCAACTGCGTTTTCACACTTCCAGTAGCATTTTAGAATGAATTTCCTTTGTTCAAAGCTTAGTCTGACTGCCATTATTAATTCTAATGGGTTTAACTTGGAAAAAAGAAACATCAATTGAGCTATCAGCTGTTAAAGTGTGTATACATTTTTTGGGACGCCCTGTATATATATATCAAAGCTATTGACTTCTTAGGGAAACGGAGCTTACAGATGAACAGAAGGACCAACACAACGGCAAACATTTTCATTTATTTTTTGTACTTCAGACGTTTCGACAAATCTTTTGTCATCATCAGTGAATTAAGTCTTAAAACCTTAAAACAAAAGTAAAAAGTGAAAAGTGAAAATTACATCAATCCAATATTAAAACCATTAAAATTAAAACCTTAAAGCAAAATGAAAATTGCATCAATACAAAATTAAAATCATTTAAATTTCATCACTATAAAAACTAAAATTAAATTAAATTACCTCAATAGGTAAATACACAATGTTTACATCCACCTCCATACTTGGCAAAGCCTAAGAGAACACTGGATGGTCAGAGGATTAGAAAGGATATGTCTATGAGAATCGGTTGGTTAGTTAAAAGAGCTGTAATTTGTAGGATGAGCTATTATTGTTAATGGAGGGTTTGTTTCTATAGATGTACAAAGATTCTAAAATTTCGAGAGTCTGTGAGGTTATTGGATCTAGTTAAAATTTCAAACTGAGTTTTGTGAAGGGGATGGTTGTTTTCATTACTATGGTTTCTAATTGCGGATTGTGGAGGGCTACTGAGGGGACGGTTGGTACATCTATAGAAACAAACCCTCCATTAACAATAATAGCTCATCCTACAAATTACAGCTCTTTTAACTAACCAACCGATTCTCATAGACATATCCTTTCTAATCCTCTGACCATCCAGTGTTCTCTTAGCTTTGCCAAGTATGGAGGCGGATGTAAACATTGTGTATTTACCTATTGAGGTAATTTAATTTAATTTTAGTTTTTATAGTGATGAAATTTAAATGATTTTAATTTTGAATTGATGCAATTTTCATTTTGCTTTAAGGTTTTAATTTTAATGGTTTTAATATTGTATTGATGTAATTTTCACTTTTCACTTTTTACTTTTGTTTTAAGGTTTTAAGACTTAATTCACTGATGATGACAAAAGATTTGTCGAAACGTCTGAAGTACAAAAAATAAATGAAAATGTTTGCCGTTGTGTTGGTCCTTCTGTTCATATATATATATATATATATATATAATGCAAATCCGCAAGGAAAAAGAAAAATGATTTCCAAGGCCTTTCGTGTATTCAGAAGTACACCTCGTCATTCCCTGACGAGGTGTACTTCTGAATACACGAAAGGCCTTGGAATCATTTTTCTTTTTCCTTGAGGGTTTGCATCATTCATTCATTTCACGTGTCTAATTGTGAAATTCATCCCATATATATATGATGCAAACCCACAAGGAAAAAATAACATCTAAAATAAAACTTAAAAACACTTAAATAACACTTAAAAATAACGACTCATTACATATCACTGAAACAGACAAATCTAATTCGATCGTCATCATGGACAGAAACAGTTACATTGAAAAGATGAATACTTTATTGAGTGACCGCGACACGTACAAACCTCTAAACAGAGACCCACTCGGGGATGTTAATAAAATGTTTAACAGAAAATTACAAGAAATATTAAAAAATAACTGTAATGGGCTTTCTCAGCAGTTTCTTAGTATCAATCCGTCACTACCATATTTGTACGATTTAGTTAAAACACAAAGTTAATAATCCCATGAGGCCTATTATTAGCTCAGTAGGCTCCGTAACCTATAAGCTATCTAAATGGTTAGTTAGTTTATTAACGCCGTTAGTTGGCTCTATTTCCAAGTCATATATTGTTAATAGCATGGATCTTATTGACAAACTGAAGTTTCCTAATGTAAGCTTTGATGTATGCTCGTTATTCACAAAAGTCCCTGTTGATGACCTACTTGATTTTTTAAAAGATAAGATCTCCGGTTTCTTTCCCTGTTCAGCACAACACTCTTATTGAGTTAATTAAGCTTTGCGTCAAAGATTGTAAATTTCAGTTTGAAAATAAGTTTTATACTATGTCGTTTGGATTGCGATGGAAATCCCCTTTCACCTGTATTAGCTAACTTATATATGGAATTTTTTAAAGCAGAATTTTGCCTACTATTGTTAATTTTAACCTTGTTTGGTACAGGTATATAGAGATATTTTATGCCTTTGGCCTAATAATTTGGATGTTGACTTATTTATTGGTAGGCTCAACAATTTAGTCCCATCTATTAAGTTCACGGTTGAAAAAGAAAATGGAAGTTTATCTTTTCTGGATCTAAAAATTCGGAGATGCTCTAATCACTTCAAATTTGAAGTTTATCGTAAGCCTACTAATAATAACTCTTATGTGCATTTTTACTCTGACCATCATCCCTCGATTAAATCTTCTATTTTCTCTTCTATGTTTCTTAGAGCATTGAGAGTTGTCAGTCCTGGATTTTTAGATTCCGAGTTATGCAATATCATGAATATTGGTACTAAATTATGTTATCCTATTTCATTTTTAGATCACTGCCTTAGGAAAGCCAAGAACAGGTATTATAATAATGTAACTGTAAAGGAATTTGAGCGTAAAATATCCTTAGCCTACCTTACCATGTTAATTTTCAATATCTTCCGACTTTACTTAAAGCAATTGGCATCAATGTAGTCTTTAAGTATATACAGTGATGGCGAACCTATGACACGCGTGTCAGCAGTGACACGCCGCAGGGTTTCAGGTGACACGCGATGGATGTTGAAAATGTTTGGTATTCTGATGAAAAACTGCAATAAATCGTCTACGCCCTAGTACTTTCGATTAATAAGTCAGCTATCTATGATTTTGTAGTTAAATTTAAAATGCATGTATGCAAGTGACACGCCAACAATATCATTATTTAAAAAACACGAATTTTGGCACACTTGGATAAAAAGGTTCGCCATCACTGAAGTATAATAATACTGTTAAATCACGCCTAATAAAGAATAGCCCAGATAATGTGGTTGGTTGTGTGTATTCGATCGGATGTGACTCAGTATATTAGGTCAAAAGGGGAAAACTTTAGATACTTAGGGTAAAACAGCATAAATATGCTTGTAGAAGAGCAAATAATTCTAATGCATTGTTTAACCATATGTATAGATGTAATCATAGCATCAAGTGGGATAGTTCTAAAGCGCTCGTTAAAAACAGATAATTGAAAGGAATATTCTAGAATGTGCTTTTATCCATTTTAAAAATAATTTCAATAACAGTGCGGAAATGTATAAAATTGACAATATCCTGTTAAAATTCCCTCTGCCTCTCATTAACTTCTGTTAATTATGTGCTAATCTTTTTGTTTCCGTCCCGCTGTATATATTTTGGGCATCTCGCCTTCTCCCTTCATTCCCTGACGAGATGTACTTCTGAATACACGAAAGGCCTTGGAGTCATTTTTCTTTTTCCTTGTGGGTTTGCATCATTCATTCATTTCACGTGTTTAATTGTGAAATTCATCGCATATATATATATATATATAAATAAAACCTTCGTTAACCTTGGTTTTGTCTCCGCCCGAATTATTCATTCTGACGAAAGTCAATCTCATCGCTCCACCTTAGCCCTACAGTTTAACGTGGAATCCGAACCACGCCCCACCAGCAGCCCAGCGTCTTAACCACTAGGGTACCCACGATATCCATTTATCTACCAACCAATTTCTTTATTGTGTGGAAGGATGAACAGCTGGGTTTAGCTGCGCGCCGCCTGCCGTCACCGGGTCTCGATCCCGGGGCCGACGGATTCGTAATCAGCAACGTTAACCATCGAGGCGCGTATATATATATATGAGAGAGAGAGAGAGAGAGAGAGAGAACAAAGGGAATTACAAATCATGTAATAATTTCCAGCACCAAATATTAAAAATTATTTATTAGAAGTTAATATCTGTGAGAATAAAAGTCTAAATTAATAAATTTCATCTGTATCGACTTTGGTAAAAGCATATTTAATTTGCACATATTGCTGCTGTATGTGAGAAACGGAGGAAGACTGCGCAAAAGATGGATGGAAGGATGAAATTATTAAAGGCGTGAACGAAGGTGGAGTTGATATAATTGTGGCGCAAGAGTTAACGACGAGAGAGAGAGAGAGAGAGAGAGAGAGAGAGAGAGAGAGAGAGAGAGAGAGAGAGAGAGAGAGAGAGAGAGAGAGAGAGGAGGAATGGAATGGTTTGTGAGGTGTGTAAATGAAGACGTTGATTTTATGTGACGTACCACTAAGGGAGGTATACTTCCAAAGTTCCAACCTTGTCATGAGAGGTAAGGGTAACAATGTATCTCTTTGGTTAGAATGTGGTACCTTATTTCCAGCCGTAATCCCTATGTATCCTGCGTGTGGAATTGACTTAAGCTTTTTCTGTCTCAGCTCAAGTGTCGTGCGCCCACCGATGGAAAATAGGAAAATACGTTCTTAAAATAATGTTGCGTGGAAGATGAAATTTCACTGGTGTTCATCAACAAAACTGAAATTCATAATTTATACTTTTTATTCCTACAGAGAAAATCATTATTGAATTTTTAATAAACATTTATATTCTGTAGTAAAATATTACTACATTATTATTTGTAGTTAAAGAAACACTGAAGCTGGAAGCCTATTAGCGAAATGGCAGCACTTTAAGTCTCTTGAAAACTAATTTCGACCTTAGCTTTTCGCTTTATAAAGCAAGTACCAAATTTACGAATCCACTTCAGTATTTCGTAACATATGGAAAATAATATAGAAAAATATGTCATCTTCATTAATTTCTAATTTAAAGGCAAAAGGAAATAAATATTGTTCAAAACACCAAGTTTGGTTATGAATGAGTTATAATCACACATTTTGTGCCTCACATTTATAGCCAATACAGCAGTAGTCACACCTCGTGGCACTGACTTAATCAACTTTTTGAAGGTACTGAGTAATAATTATCTAGGTTTGTTGTATCACTTTCCATAGATCAGTAAGGTTGGTAGGATTGTGTTTTTCCTTTCTAGACTTGAACAGTATCCATAAACTCATAATTGGATCCAGGTCAGGTGATCGTGGAGACGATTCCTTAATGGTCAGTGCGTTCTGCAAAGGTTGGACTGGTGTTCCGAGTCCTTATCTACTTTGAAAATTAAGTTTTTGCCCACTAGGCGTTCATTACTTCGTATGGACTGGAGAATTAAGATGAATAGAATTGTTCTTTCTTCATGGTACCGTTAATTTTTACACTATCTCCAATGCCATACCCACTGAAACAACGTTATACTGTTATAGAGCCCCCACCATACTTCACAGAAAGTTCTTATACATTGCGAAACCAATTTCTCACCGAGTCTGCCCCTGATGTACTGCCTTATTTATATGCCAGATAAATCCATTTTGGACTCATCCGTGAAAAAGGACTTTACGTGTCTTCCGTAGTAAAATCCTTATATTTTTTGGTCCCCTGCGTTACAGAAACATTCGGAAAGAAGAAAACATCAAAAAGCGACTGCAGGAAAGACCCGTGGTTTTAGTAGCACTTTTTTTTGTCAGGTCAACCGTGGTTTGGGATCCCATATTAAATTAACCGTCTGTCCCCGTCTGGTGTGGGCCATACGTGTAACATCCACTTACATCGGAGTTTAAGTTGTAAACAAATAAGAAAAAACAAGTTCCTAATTTCCATTTACGCTGTTTATGCAGATTATTCTCTCCTTGCTTCGAGTCCATTTGGGTTACAGCGTCGAAAATGATCCCAACGGGCCTGATTTCTCATTACTTTCTTTACTTCATTTGCATACTCATATAAGGGAAGGAAGGAAAGCGCTTCGATATTTCATCCGGTAGAACTTGTGTTATAACGATACAAGAACTGTATAACTTTACTAATTTAATTTAGTTTTATTCATATATATATACGTATATACACACACATATATACACTGTGTGTGTGTGTATATATATATATATTATGTGTGTGTGTGTGTGTCACAATCATGCAATCTACCATTCCCATGTTCGGACGGTACCCATGTCTGTGCCATTAGAAGTTCATTCAAAGAAGCGAATGTTCCTTAATTTCATTCCCTCAAAGTACAAACAACACAATTAACGGTTTAGATTGTTTTAGATTTCAGTCAGAATATTTCCCATATTACCATTTTTCAGCTGTTGTTATCGTTGTTATCATCTTACATCTAACTCTCTATCCCTAAATCTTATCAGATTATGCAATGCACACTTAATGTAACACGGTTAAAATCCTTGTTTGTGCTTTTTTACTCATTTACCTTATTTCATCTCCCGATGCGCGTAATTTAATAAATATTATTGTATATAATTGAATATATTTATTTACTAGTTCACTCATTCTTATACCCGGGCTGTAAACTCTTCCCTATCGCCGCTCTCATTTATTTCTCCCTATTTCTCCTATGACTTTATACGTCTGAAT